>JAUMJJ010000020.1:4900000-5257500 GCA_033556795.1 Tapera naevia
CCAGTTGACCTCTCCTTATGGAAGAACATCATATTCACATTGTGGAACGCTTTGCTCGTTCTCACCACTATCAGCATCTGGGTCAGAATGGCAAAAAAATCATCAACAGCTCATTCTCCTTTTTCAGTGTCAAACCTAAGCCAGAGGTTCTTCAGCATAGTTGAGACTCAAATTTTTCTTTTTCATCTCTGAATTTATGGTTGGTGCCAAAAGAGAAAATACTTGAGTACCATGAAGTGCTCCATTTAGCTTTTTCCCAGTTGACAATAGAAGTAAAAGTGCCATAAAATGTGTAAGCAATATTGTATTTGGTGAAATTTACAACCTACTTCTGTAAACTAATAGACGCTTGGATAAATATAACATTTGGATCAGACTTTGATTTAGAATAAGGTATTTACCACCTTTACTTAGGGATGTCTATGAGCTAATAGACGGGTGCTAAACCTAGCCTTTAACAAAATGAATGCATTGTCAAACAATCTATAAACTGCCCGTGGACAGTGCAATTGTGGAGGTAAAACTAATTCTGAGACTGAATAAGTGCACAGTACTTCAAAGGCACATCGATTAAAAACTTCTCCTTTGTAAAATACCATTTTGTGGGTTTTTTTTCACTATATAAACATAGGCAAATTGTTTTAAGAACATTTGGAAAGCTTATAAGAAACTAGCGGCAATGTCTTTTTAATGTGACATTCTCATCAGTAGAAACTATGTTACTTACAAAAAATCACATTTTTTTAAGATGAGTTGGAATTGATCATGCTCTCTGTTACTCTTTGTTATTTACTACTTGCTAAAATACTGCTTTCTCCACAACTTTTATTGATTTAAATTCTTTTCCAGGATTGGACTTAATTCTATCCAGTCAACAGAACTGAATAAAACTTTTTTTTCTCCCTTTTTAAAAATACTTCTCCCAGAGTTCTGGTGTTTTACTCTTCTCCAAAAATTTCTCAAGATAATCTCTCTCTTCCCTATGAGATGATGTCAGTTTCTTTTATCTCCTCAAATGAAATTCATCAGTTTCAACCAATTTGAAGACATTCAGTTCTCAAAGTATTTTTTTTTTCGTTCTACTCCAGAGAAAGATCTTTGTTCTCTGTAACTGGAGGTAATTTTGATAAGAACTAGTCTGACTTAGCCAGAAAGCACTATTGCAAATGATTAAAAAAAAGAATCCAGTCAACTGGCAGTTTTTCTTTCAGTCTGACTGTAGACCAACATTTCCGTAGCTCTGTTTGCTGCTAAGGAACTCAGAAATGTCATCCTGGTACTGTCACAGTGTTACTCATTTAGTTTTTTGCCTTGCCTATTCTAATATTGACTCTAGATGATGGGATGGTTTTTTAGTACTTTTTTAGTACTTCTTTTTTCCACTGTCTGTGTGTTTGCTTCTTGTTCTGAAGAAGAATGAAGAGCTTATACGCAAGTCAAGTTACTGTCTTACTGCATTTTCTCTTTTTTTTAATCTTAAGCATGATTTCTACTTTTGTTATTTCCTATATTTTACTCAACAGAAGTTCCAGCTCTTTTAGCTTATCTTTCACACTTTTATACTTCATTTATCAACACAGTAACTTATCACTATCCAAATCATGAGAGCAAAGTCATTTCTCTCCAGTAACTAAACTTAGACCTGAAGCTGTTATGATTTAGTGAACTGTACAACCCAAAACAGACAGAAGGATAAATACAACAAAGTACTAAATCACACTTGTTATCTGTTTTAACGTATTCATGGTATACCTTTAAGCCAGAAAACATACACATTATAAACAAAAAACTGCTGAAAACTGCCAGATTTGCTTGCTCAAATAACAATGAAGGTATATGAAGTAATGAGAGATTTTTAAAGGACTCGGATATTTTTTCAACAGCAGTTGAAGTTACCCATCACATTGCACAGTAGAAGCATGTACTATTGGCAAAGATGTGTGCAGATGTGTCGCTTATCCCAGAACTCATAAATGTTGAGCTAACCTAACAGTACTGTGAATGTATGACTTAAAGTCTTGATGCCTGTGGCTTTCTCCCGTGTTCTTTGTGTCTGTGTACTGAAATATTTGAATTCATAACAGAGGAATAACACTGGTTTAGATTTGCCTTGAAAAGTAAACTGAGTATTTTCAATCTTGTATCTTTATGGTTAAAATAGCTAAGACACATTCCCCTGTCTCTTTGAGCTCCTGTGATCAAAAATCTGACTGAGGAAGGTGTAATGATTGATTTAAATAAAAGTACTAAATAAGAAGTAATGAAGGAAAAGTTTGAAGCACTATGCATCTTCTAGGACAGATTTCTGTGTATTTCCTGGAATTGCATAATTGAATTTCAGGCACTAAAATCCACGTAAATTCATGATAATAATTTGGAAAAAAAAATCAAACTAGAACAAATATAAAGCTCAAAATCGTTTGATGAGTCCCCAGTTATGAGCAAAGAAATAATTAACAAGGTTTTCTTTTTGCCCTGATATGTTCTATGATGATCTACAAAGAATTCGAGAACTCTTCAGTGCAGTTACATGCAGTGCTTTATAAGGTTTATTACTGATTTTAAGTGTGAAACCACCAACTACAAATCATTGTTTCATTTTTGTGGTTTGTAAAATCAGAAATCTAGGTTATCTATTTCTCAAAAGTCACTAGAGAATGGGAAGCATTATGCAGAGAAGTTCTATCAAAGTGAGAGTGGAAAACTGCAACACATGCAGTGACTGTTTGTCTACAACGTAGGCCAAAAATAAAGCTAAAGAAATACATTTTCTCATAAAAAAAATTTAATTTCTTAAGGAGAAAAGTGGGATAATTCTGCACATGCACAAAATATGTTGCCTGAGAAACTCAATGTGAGCTCTCCTGGAAATGGAGTACAGGTACCTCACACAACTGTCCTACCAAGCCAAAGTCAGGAACATGGACACATACCACCCATGATGTATCCCAATAAAACCCAAGTTTCCATCAGCAATTTTTGACAACTGCTTCATGAATCCTTTACTGTGCAATGACAAGACTGTGCATGGTCATCTGTAACTAAAGAATCTCTCTGTTGTAGAATTTACTATTTTCTATGCTGACAAGGTAAAAAAGCTCTGGAGAACAATTATTTTTTTGCACGTGTTAGGGACAACATCATGCACAGTAGTGGGAAGGTATGGAAATAATACACTCCAAGCTACTCAATGGTTCCATGTAGTTCCTGGGATCCCAGCGGGCTCTTATCTTTCTATGAGTTTTTTTAAAAAAATCTACTTATTATTGTTATTCAGTTGAGTCTTGTGATTTTATGAAGAAATATAAACTTTGTTGATAATTATTTATAGTTTATGAAAGCAAAAAATGTAATTCAAAAGAACTCATCTCTTCATCCTAAATAAACTTGTTTAAAGAATACGTTCTGATAAAAGAGGAAAAAATAACTTATATTTTAGATAAACATGATGAGAACTTTCTTTGAAGAGAGTAAATACAGGATTTATTCCATCACAAAACAGTATTAATGAACTGCAAAATCTCAGAGAGGCAAATTAATCTTAAATACATGTTTTTTTTCAGGAGCAACAGGATGTGGGACTATAAATGAGAGCTATAGAAGTTAAATGCACAATAAGGGCTGAAGAGCAAATAATTAATATTGCAATATAGACAGATCACTTGTTCAACACAGTTGTCCTGCATCTTGGAGAAACAGCTTCAAAACCATGCAGGAAATTAATTAAGTTTACAACAAAGGGTGCAATTCATAAAAAAAAGGAGATTATAAACCTCGGCGCAGCAGATTATCTGATGCATTATGTTCAAATTTCTTCTTGCTGCTCAGTTTTTCTCCTGTTCTAGTCAGTTCTGGTGGTGAATCAGCTGCTTTAACCTTAAATCAAGTTTTAACCTATTTCCAGGGAGCAAAGTTTTCCAGAGAAACTTTACCTGTAGTAGATATGTATGGCCTAGCACTTCTTCTACCTGTAGAAGAAGATTTATTACTAATATTTATATCCTAACTGAGTTTAAGGTTTTGCTTTACTATTTTTTTCTTCCTTTATTTATCCTTAAAGGCATATGAACCTCTTGGAGCTTGACTGTCATTCAAAAGTCAGTGAAAGCTACGTGTCTAAACCTTAGGCTCTCCTTTGAAGCGTATATCCTGAAATACCAAATGTCAGTATCTTCCTTTTATATTGACTGTGGTTAATATAAATATTTAAGAATTTTGCTATGAATAGGTTTTCCCTGTTTGGAAAATGCTGATATCCATATATAATACAGTGAGAAGTGCCAATATGGCATGTTTCCTAAATAGGTCACTTATGATATGTGATTTAGATTATAGTTTCTGTATAAGTTCTTGTGGGTGTTTTTCACATCTTTGTAGAAACTAATGTTCCTTATAGCACAGCTGCCAATTAAAAAAATAATAGTGATAGAACAGTGATAGAAACTTCATGACCTCTCTCCAGAGCAACAGACGTTTTTTCTGCTTATATATTCTTTCTTAGTTAATAAGAAGGGCACAAATGCTGAGTGGTTCATTCCTTTAAATAAGGCAGCAAGCAGTTTCTGTTATATTTTTTCTCTTTAACAAGATAGGAAGATGCATGAAACATACATGGTCATAATTTGGTCACAATATTTGCATATGTAATATGTATATAAAAAAGTTGTGTCAGTGACCTCTAAGTAGTTTTTGAGGCCATGAGGATTTATTATTATTACACTGGTGATAACACTCCTCAGCAGAAATAAGTTTTTTATTATTGTTAATTATGTGTATAGCATTTACTGGCTACCTTTCTTTATAGACTTCCAAATTATAAACACTCCTTGAAATAGTTTTTTCCATTTTGACATCTGCCTAAAATGGAGACTTCCTAAATTTTTTGGTAATGAAGTTTAATACTAAAGATTAATTCTGACATGAGATATCTTAAAAGACTTCAACGAAAATAGCTGAATGCTGTGTACTCCGTGTATCAGACTTATGTTCATTTCAATATCTCTTCCTTTTTTGGGTGAAGAACACTCACTCAGGCCAAGTGAGACAAAGCAAATTCCCAATTTAGAAACATGAACTATCCCCTCGATAACTCATGTGGGTTTGCTGCTTACTGAAAAGGAGATTGAATTCACTATAGACTGCTTCACTCTCGCACGGATTTACGCACAGCAGAGAGCCTTATTATGAAAGGTTATTGTGCCAAAGGCTTTACTGTGGTCTGGGCTGCCTGGATGTGCATGCAGAGTACACATAGGGTGATCACACCAGCAACTGCAATTCCACTGTCCTGTAGAAATAGTCAGAAAGTATGGGAGAATGCAGATACCAACATATTCATGTCAATCTGCAAATCACTCAGAACTGCCACTTCAGCCAGCACCACATCAGCTCAGACCAGTTTGCGCATTGAATCTAATCCAACTAACAACAAAAAAATATAATGATAGGAACAATCTCTCAGGTGACCAGTGGCAGAACTAGAGGGCATGGACTTAAGCTTCGTCAGGGAAGGTTTAGACTTGATGTTAGGAAAAAGTTCTTCACTGAAAGGATGATTGGCCATTGGAATATGCTGCCCAGGGAGGTGGTGGAGTCACCTACCCTGGAGGTGTTAAGAGGAGACTGGATGAGGCACTGAGTGCCATGGTTTAGATGATGGTTGGTGTTAGTGTTGGTGTTAGTGTTAGGTTATAGGTTGGACTTGATGATCTCAGAGGTCCTTTCCAACCTTGTGATACTGTGATACTGTGATACTGTGATACTGTGATCTCGATAGTGCCCATGGACTGAGGACTCTGTTGATGATAGCCAATTTTTGTTTCACAGGGATCTCTGAAGAAACTCTAGGAGTAAACTGACACTGCTATGAAATGGACAATCAGGGAAATCTGAGAGAGCTGCTAAGACAAGATTTTGATTGCATAGACTTACAAAACAATCAGCCCATGTCTGCTTATCAGTGGCTCTCCGGTTGTCCTATCATGGTCCTTGTATGCTTGCTTGAGAATGCCTTAGCCTGAAGTATTGTTTGTATTGAAAAGGAGGCTGAGGGTAGACCTTATCACTGTTTACAATTTCCTGAAAAGAGGTTGTAGCAGGGTTGGTGTTGGTCTGTTCTATCAAGTGGCAGGTGATAGGACAAGAGATAGTGGCCTCAAGTAGTGCCAGGGGAGGTTCAGATTAGACATTAGGAAAAATTTCTTCTCTGAAAGGGTTGCCAGATACCGGAACAGGCTGCCTGGGGAGGTGATTGAGTCCTCATCCCTGGAGGTATTCAAAAGATGGGTAGATGAAGCGCTTAGGGATATGGTTTAGCAGTGGACAGGTACAGTTGAACTTGAAGATCTCGAAAGTCTTTTCCAACCAAGCTATTCTATGATTCTATGATTCTTCTTTTTTATTTTCAGTAATGCTATTCATCCAACTTACATAATCCCACCATAAAAATTGCTATAACAAACTTGATTCCAGTATTTGTAAACTGTTCCCTGTCAGTTGACAAAAATCTGATATGTAGACCTTAACCCCTTACAATCGTTATTGAAAACATAGGGGTGATGTACTGCTAAGATGCTAAGGATAGCTGATGTAATGACAAGGATGATTGGGTTAGGAGGACAAAATCCTAAGAATGGATCAGCTGTGCCTGTTTCAGGGAGCTCTGGAATGCCATTATCCAAAGCAAAGACTTCCTTGCTTCTTTAGAAGCAACATTAGCAAATCATATTCCCCACTTACACTGCTCTTTCAGTGTCATTCCCTGAAGGAAAGCATGAACATGAGCAATATACGTCAAGTTGTGTTTTGACTAAAACTGTGTCATAAACCATAATCCAAATGTGGTCACTTCTGTAGGTTTGTCTAGGTGATAGTCATAACAGTAGACCTGCCTTTTTCCCAGACTGTAAAGACCAAGAGCCACCTGTCTACCTACTGTACAGCCAATAACAGACTTGGGCATCTGCATCTACCTCAATTTTTAAGTCCAAGAAGAGAGTGATATAGATCCTTCAGGACCTCCCACCCACAGCTACCTTTGTTGTAGTTACCAAAGTACTGCGAGCAAGGCTATCTGACATTTCAACCCACTGACACCGTGTGTTTAAAAGTTTTATTCAGATTGAGTCACAGCTAATGAGGCTTTCCTCCTCTTTAGGTAATATAATATATAAAGGATGGAGAAATGATACAAAAATAAAGGAAAAAAAGTCATACTGTAATCCTGCCTTCACCTCCCACTGATGTCAGCAGAAGTAGGATCTCTCTTCCCAAATAATATTCACCTTCTACCTCTATTCAAACAGCTGGTAAATTTTTTTTTCTAACCTTACCTTTTGCATGTCCCAAATAAATTTTATGGCGTGACCTATCCTTCTGGTGCTGTGTGGCTCAGCCAATGAATGCTCCCGCTTCAACCCTTGTGAAGGGCTTTTGTACTGAAAGCTTGTCTGCTACTTGCAGAGAATTGAACATATGGGAATATCTGCCATGTATTAGTAAGTTAGCCTGATCACAATCTCGTTTTGTGACCTGAGAGTACTTCTAAGTTGCTGGCCTTGCGTATGTCATGCCATCATCCCCATGTTGGAATAATCCTGAATCATGAATGGATTTTCTCCTTACACTCTAGTTTCCCTGAGGGGAACGTGGTGAACAAGGGAGAGAGAAGAGCCAAATCAGCTTTTGATAGTGCCTCATCACCCACAAATTAATAAAAAAACATCCAGGAATAGAAGAGATACAAAACACCTTGGTTGAAGGTTTGTACCTTCAACATTTGTTACTCCTTATGTGGTGATTTTCCACTGCACAAATGTTTTTAATAGCATTCACACAGATGGCAGTCTGTCAGCAGTACTAGAAGATGAGTCATAAATGTTACAAACTGAACTCTGTCGTGATCCTGCTTGTTGACCTGGAATTTTGTATAGAGAGAAAATGAAAGATCCAAAAGATCTGTTTAGCTCTGAGTCTAGCATCTTAATGCTAAGGGTGTCAGCAATGACAATATAGTGCATTGTAATGTCTAAACCAGATTCTACCGTCAAGCTATCCTTGAATGGAAGAACGATAGTCAATGATTAGTGGCTTTTTTTTGTTTGTTTGTTTTTTATTTGCCACTTCATAGTGGCTGGTAGCCGTCCTAAACTCACTTGAATCACACTATAGAGCTAGGCTGCAGATTTTAACATTTGCTGTCAAGTGTATGGTTACAAAAATGAAGTAAACTATCCATATGGTAAATCCATTGTAACTGTGTACAGATAGGATATGGATAGATGAGGAAAACATCTAAAGAATCCCAGTGGACAAACTGCAGATACATACACTTTAGGTATAGAGCTTATTGTCTCTCTATGATCGGTTAATACATCCTAATTTTCTCATGTTATGTCAGTCAACTGTCCTCTTAGTCACAGGAAATTCTGGCTGTGAAACCAGAAGCCTTGGTGCTTTCTGAACTTTGAATACGAGGGTCTAGATGCGAAGAACTAAGTCACTTAGAGATGGTTTTCTGCTGCCTGATTCTTGGGGGCAGCCCTGATATCCTGCCTGCTAGTGGGTGAAGACTTTCTGACCGGTAAGGAAGGTCTTCAATGATGAAACTGAAAAGAGTACTGAATTTTATAGTAATCCATTGCCACGCTTCTACTGACATCATTCAATTTGATTAGTGAGGAATGCCAATAATTACATGAAAGAGTTCCTCATTGCAGTAGCGTTTGAAAAATACATTTGATTTGATAAAGAGTCAAAAACATACGGGCGTTTCTAGCTCATAAGAATTTTTTTACAAAAGCAACTGAGTCTTTTAATTATTTTTAGGACTCATATTGACCCTGCTGTTCCAGATGACCTCCAGAAGTTTCTTCCAAACTTAAACATCCTGTCATTGTGAGATCTCATGAATCACATGATCCTAAACTATTATGGCATCATTAAGAAGGCAAACTAAAAAGAATATGACAGACCTATAAGACCATCCACAAACTAAATCAAAGTCAATAGTCTGTTCAACACCAAAATAGATCTCCAACTGTACTGATGTTTCAGGAAAGCATGTGCAGGTTTATTACTGTCACGTTAACAGGGATGTTCATACATTTAATGGCTAAACCAACTGTCTTTTCTGCTGAAGGAGTACTTGATGGAATATATCTGCCTAGCCTGATGGCAGTTAAGCCAGAAAAGGGAGCAAAATATGGGAAAATGACTAGGAGGAGAGTATGAGAAAATGACTGTAAGACACGCCTGAGCAAAGCATTATGGACTATAATAGTGGAGAAAGATCCAACCTTGGCAATGAGATCGATAACATGATATAATAAGACTTTTCCATCTGTAATGTCTCTAACATGCAGCTGGAGAAATAATAACTATATTTTTGAAGTACAGTTGTTTTATTCCAGACTCGTTTCTCTTTGGATTGTGGCATCAAGTCTCCCCATCATGTTTTGAGAATCCTTTATGAGGCGAGAAGATGGAGGAGACAATACACATTCAGGTATTGTCCCAATGGAGTTAGGGCACATTTGGGACAAGTTTGGAAATGCTCCTGGGGCTTCTACCACTTCTCTGGGCAACTTGTGCAAGCGTTTCACGACCCTTACTGTAAAACATTTCTTCCATATATCTAGTCTAAATCTACCTTCTTTTAGCTTAAAACCATTGCTTCTTGTCCTAGCACAACAGGCTTTTTTGTGAAAAAGTTTGTCCTCATCTTTCCTTAAGTACTGAAAAGCTGCAATAAGTTCTTCCTTGAGTCTTCTTTTCTCCACGCTGAAAAACCCCAACTCTCTCAGCCTTTTTTCATAAGAGAAATATTCCATCCCTCTGATCATTTTTGTGTCCCTCCTCTGGACCTACCTCAACAAGTCTGTGTCTTTGCTATACTGAGGGCTTCAGAGCTGGGCACAGTACTCCAGATGGAGTCTCACCCGAGTAGAGGGGCAGAATCACCTCCTTTTATCTGCTGGCCATGCTTCTTTGATGCAACCCAGGATACATTTGGCCTTCTTTTCTGTGAGAGCACATTGCTGGTTCATGTCCAGCTTTTCATCTACCAGTACCCTCAAGTCCTTCTAAGCAGGGCTCAATCAATTCTCTACCTAGTCTGTATTGACAGTGGAGGTTGCACTGACCCCTGCACAGGACCTTGTACTTGGCCTTGTTGAACCTCATGAGGTTCATATGGGCCCGCTTTTCAAGCTTGTCCAGGCCCCTCTGTATGGCATCCCATCCCTCAGGTGTGTCAACCACACCACTCAGCTTGGTGTTGTCTGCAAACTTGCTGAGAGTGCACTCTATCCCACTGTCTATGTCATTGACAAAGACATTAAACAGTACTTGTCCCAGTATGTATGTCTTAGAGACACTGCTCATCACCAGTCTCCGTCTAGACATTCAGCCATTGACCACTACCCTGGATGCAACCATCCAACCAGGACTTGTACAGGAGGTATAGGCCTTGCAGTGATCACGTGTACTTTGTCAAGTTCTTGACACAACAGAAAGACGATATCACCCATACCCAGTTTCGAGTGAAATTGAAAAGGAAATCCAGCAATATATATATTATTTTAAAAAGCTTTTGTCAAGGATTCCTCTTTAAAAATTATGCTTACTGTATTTCCTTTCTCTGACCAGCTGGGAACCAAAAATCAGTTATCCTTCCGCTCTCCCTGGAAAGAACAGTCTTTCCCAATTAAATCGTTGATGATTTTTTTTCTAGAGATGGAACAAGAAGATTTATCACTCCATCTGTACCATTCTCTGCCATATGGATGCTTTACAGTCAATGTCTTCCTAAAAGACAGAAAGAAGTCATTCTAAGTCCTCCAGACAAATTGATCTAGGTGTCTGCAGACAGAAGGTCTGTACTTGTAATTGCGAACTGTGAGGTCTGGATTTGCTATAAATCACTGTGACAGGCAGGTGCCTTAGATCTGAGGGATTGCAAGGACACTGTTGGCTTTAAGAGGCCTCTCAGACCTCATTTGCAGTACAGCCAACAGTCTGAAGAGCCTGGGGTAAACTTCTGCAAATCATAGATCAAGTCACTCCTGTCTGTGGTCCTGAAGATGTCCCTGTCTCTTGCCAGCAGTTTTTGCACTGATATATTTTTCTGAGTTAATAAACATTCTGTTCTAATTCTGGTTAGCATCACATTCATACCACATGACTTCAACATGGTCCTGGCTCAGGCCATGTGTTCCAGTGAGGGAAATAGAGCTGTTGAAAGAACCTGCTAAGTATTTTGCTGAGAAAAGAATAAAAAGATAGAAGTGACTAGCAATTAGAGGAAAAAATACCTGTGCTTAAACCCAGACATTATTGAAATGACCCTAAAAAATTTCATCAGGATTTATAATGAAATGCATGTTTATAAAGCAGTCATGTAGTAAGCAGTGTTCGTCATAGCTTAAAAATCCAACACACTACGACCAGCAGCATCTTTAATTTCATAGTGGTATGCCCCAGGAGTAAGTACTTTGCTCAGTTTTGTTTAAAATCTACACTAGTGACTTAGACAATGGGTCAGAGTATTCCCTCATTAAGTTTGCAGAGACTTCAAAACAGGGAGGAGTGACTAAGGGAAAAGCAAAGTCCTGCTGATTAAAAAGAAGTAGTGATAAAAAAAAAATTATGTAAAAAATAGATTACTACCATACTGAAAAAAAAAGATCTTAGCAAATGTTGACAAGCTTTTATACCTTCATACTTGCATTTTCTTGGATTTTCTTGAAATGCTATAAAACCTACATTTGTGGAAAGGTGATGAAAAGGAGGAGGTGAGCAATTGGTCCAACTACAAAGAGGAGGCCCTATGCATCTCATGCTATAACCAGAAAAAGTAACTATTTTTCTTGTATTTTCCAAGCAGAAGAATAGGTATTTTAATTTCTCTTTAATATCCCTCTTACCAGACATAAGTCTGAAAAAATATGTACTAAAGTGGAATGAATATTTTTGAATTGTTATTATTTACTCTATTTTTATTATTAACCAATTTTATTGCTGGTCATAAACACCGTGTGGCAAATAGTAACAATGTGAAAAGTATAAGTTTTTGTCAGTTTGACCAATACCAGTTATTACGCACTCTGAGAGAACCTACAAAAAGAACATGACTCTCAGAAGAAGATTTGGTTCCATCTAACATTTAATGTATAGCCCCAAATAATTCTGTCTAGTATTCTCTTAAAAACTGCTGCTATGTTTTGGAGTATAGCTAATTTCAAAAACCTCTGCTTTGCACAAATGACCTTTAATTGGAACAAAATGTCCATGAGGTAATGCAAACCAACACTGAATATAAATTGCTGAAGCAGGCATTTAAAATGCTTTAATGAGTAGAGCTACTCAATAGAAAAATACCACAGACAACATTTCTCCCCCTCACTTCTCAAAAAAAACTCAAGGTAGTTGAGGTTTTATATATTCTGGGTTTCCAGTATTTTTGGTTGTATTTCTTAAAGGCTGAATTAAAGTAATGGATAGTTTTGTTCTGTTTAGCTTTTCATAAATATCACATGTCCCTATACTACCAGAACTCCTACAGCTGTGTCAAGAGGCTGCTGTGTGAACTGTCCGTGGTGAGAGAACCGAGGTGCCACCAATGGTAATTTTAAGAATTTCTGCTCTGAAGAAGCAACAAAAGGTCAAGAAAGGAAGACAAAAAAAGTCCAGTGTCTATAGAAGTAGAAACATTTACTCTCCTCAGTCATTGCCAAGGTGAGCACGTCATTATTTTAGCTTAAAATGGGAACCTTGACAGGAAAACATACTGTAAGCAGTTTGAGTCTGACACTCAAGTGATGCAGAAAGCAAGCTGTACAATAGAGCCTGTTCAAACTAGAGAGGGAGAAGTAAGGCTGGGCGAAACCTTTTTTTGCTGAATCATGTAAAGAAAAAATCAGGTGCTACTAAAAATAATTCTTTTCTCCTTTCTTAGGCCTTTTTTCATCAGTCTCATGGTCATATTATGAGTGAGTGAGGATACACAGATCAGAACGTGTATAAAAATATGGAAAGATTTTTACATGGCTGTCAGTTGTCAATTAAATTTTGGACCTCAGCTAATTTCAGATCATTTTGGTAAGAGTACTGAACACAGAAGGCAGCAAACTATAATAAACAAATCATAATTTATCTTGCTACTTTTAAAGGTAGTTTATTTTATATCTTTGACCTATTTACTTTTCACCATTAAAGGAAAGAATAACAAAGTTTTGTTTCAGAAAGTCAGATTTTAGTTATTTTGTCTTGTTTCTTATCACAGGTAAGTTTGTGAAGCAGGTTTATATTTATTAAACTAAGCAGAGTTAGCATTACTGCAAATCCCAGTGTAACCACATAGATCCATACCAAAGAGTGAATTCTATGTTATTAGTAAGCATTCTGAGTTGATAGTATGCTAATTCCTTGTTTAGTCACATTACATTAATTAAAATGACTATAAAGTGAGGGGAAATGGATAACAGGTGGGTGACAGGGTCACGCTCACAAAAGTTTTCCAATTGCGCTTTTCAGTATAACACTGCCAGTGTTGAGAAATTACTAACTATAAAAAAGAAATTAAAAGTACATGTTGATATTTTTTCTATGTTCTGCTGTGGAAGGATATATGTTTGGATAAACAGAAAAAAATCACTCCATCAAATGAGACGTCACTGTACAGTACAGCTGGCAGACTCCTTCTGTAGTCATGGAAGGACTCAGAGGGGCGGAATATGCCAGGGAAACAGGTGTTCATGAAGGAACACAGTTTATATATTGTATTTAACCTGGATTATATTAGTGAATGTAAAAGTACAGAAAGAAATTTCAGTGACTACCAGAGGCTTTAAAATATTATCAAAGCAGAAAACACACAAAAATTAGTGTGCTACAAATTTATTCCCACTTAAAAGGTTAAAAGTATCCTACCACAGGTTAGGTTTTAATTCATTTTCTTGTCTCCTCCTGCTTCTTCCCCAGTTCCTCTATAAGTTTTGTCTGTCAGTTCATGGCCCATTATATTTCGTTCCCCTCTTCCTACTCTTTCTTGGGAAATGGCAGCACAGACGCATTCCTCCCCTAACACAACTACTGTGTTTAAAAATCTTACTCGACTAAACAGCTCATAGTGGCACTGAGATGCCAAAAGCAGATGAAAGCTAATGAGTTAATGACAGTTAAAGACCCTGGGGAAAAGTGTCATCTTCAGTTCACCTTCTAGGCAGTCCCAAGAGCTCTCATTTTCATTCTTATTCTCACCTAAAAGCTATCTAGCTCTTAAAAGAGTTAAAAGTTGTCCTTCCATCAAAGCACTATGATAGCAGGTACTGAGGTCACATTATTGAGAGAGTCTGATAGCCCAGTAAGGCTACACAACCTGTAAGTCCGATGCTTGGATAGATTTATCGTTCAGGGAGTAGCTGTCATGGTATATGACTATGGAATTACGAAACATATTTAACTGTGTTTAAGGAGACTGGTGCAGTCGAAGTGTATTAGCATGTGACAAGTGAGAAAGGGAAGTAACAGCTTGCTTCTCTGAAAGTATATTTCCTCACTAAGAAGTACACTAAAAGATTAAGAATATTTAGATTTTGCTATCATATTAAAAAAAATATCTACGAATGAAAGCAAGCACAGTTTAGCCAAATTCTTTATTGAGTATTTGTTTCAAAACAAGTATAAAAGCTCATGAGATAACTCCTCTGAAACTTTGGTCTGCTGAATTAAGGCACTTTGAACATTTTTTCTTACTCTATGAGTAATTGTTTTCCAACTTTTGTTAATAAAAGCAAGAAACTTTTATGAGTATAAAACTAGAGTTATAAAATTGACATAATTTACAGACAACTCCATTTTAGCACCAGAAAATAGCAAAGCATGTTTTGATACAAAAGCTTTCAGACCTAGCCTTATTTTCATAAAGCCTTTTTCCATGCTGAGTTAACTGTTTGCATGCATTTTATCCCTTTTACAAGCCACTTTAATAATCAAAAGGCACAATCAGCAATCAGGGAAGAGTGGGAAAACACTTAAGAATCTCAGTACATGTGTTGGCATAGGATTCCTTTAATGGGAATTATTTTTCTTATGAATAAAGAAGTCAATATTGTCTTAAAAATATTTCAAGAAGCTCATAATGTTAGCTTTTTACTTTTTAAGAGCTTCTATTAGCCCTGCTACCAGAAGTCATTTGGATATGTAATGTAGAACAAAAATAAAATACAATTTATATAAAGCATATTTGTTTAGAAAGGTAATACTACTGGTGTCAATGTGACTTTAAACACATGGTGTAGTTTGACTTATAAAAAGCTTACAAATACTACTGAACCAAAAGTGCTACTTTAACATCTCATATTTCCTTAGATTACTCTAAAAGTCACCTGAAGTGATTTTTTTTCCTAGAAATAATCAAATTTCATTTATATTTCTTATTTAGAGGAAATAATAATAATAAAAAAATACATCCTGTATTGTTCCCTGCTCTTTTTTGAATCCAACCCTGCAAACACTTACTAGTCTGACTAGGGAGGAATCCTGGTCCTAAGGAAATTTATGCTCTTCAGCAGTTCCAGGATCTCACCCTGCATAATGCTTACTATAAAAAGCAGTTGAAGCACCCTCAGTTGAGTACTCCTCCTGTTGAGCACTCTGCTAGCAGTGAGTATCTGCAGCTTCACATCTTTTTGTGGATTCGTGGTTCAGTTTACATCATGTTATCAAAACAGCGTCATTTTCTAATGTCTTTTTTTTTTTAAAAAAAGGTATCTCTTCCTCTCAAAGACCATGTTGTTAATTTGTAGTTCTGTGACTTGTATCCTGGAAAGGTTTTAGGAATAAGCTAGTCTTGTCCTCCTTCTTGCTGTTCCACCTGGGAAAAGGGGGGAAAAAACCAACCCATAATTATTACCTGTAATTATATAATAAAGTTACACTATATAGTATATTTCCTTGAGAAACCAACATGTGAAGGAGAAAGATTAAGCATGGTGCTGAATCTTTTATTGCTATGCTGGTGGCTAGGAAATGACAATGAACTCTGAGCTTCTTAATTGTTCAAAATAATGTAGAATCACTGAGTTACAGATCCTACAGTGGGAAATCCCACAGTGTCGTTTTCACAGTGTTAGACTTCAGAGTCAGATCTCACTTTGAGGTCTATACACTGACCTGAAACACTGTTTGACCAAAGCACAAAGTCTAAGAAATATTTATAAGAAAAAATAATCTAGAAACTCAGTAACTAAACACCATGATTTGTTATTTTTTTTTTTAAAGCATAGATACAACTCTTTCCTTTAAAGCTCCGTTTTCTTAAGCCTATATTTTTACCTCATGACTTATAATGCAACCCAAAGTAATATTTGATGCATAATAAAATGTTTAAATATGTGTTCTGTTTTTACCTTGTGTCCTCCTGGTTGGTTGTACTTTCCGTACAGGTGTGTCTAGAAAACAGAAATGTTGCAGTCAGAAGTTATTTGTAAGAGCCTTTGAATCAAAACTCATTAGAAATGTTGGAATTGCTGACTTGTGAAGCCCATTCTTTAAGATTTACAGTACATTAAGGATCTTTTCCTATTGATGTGTTGACTTGATCACCTGGAACATGAATGCTCATAATACAATTCACATACCATGTATTCATCCATCAAATCTTACCAACATTTCAAAGGTATTTTTACATCCTACAGATGGCTTTGTGATGTAGGCAGGTACCAGGATGTTTTACCCATGCTCTTCAATCAGCAAACATAATCTGATGCTGTTAGTGACTTACAAACTCAAGTTAAAGCACAACCCAGGACTCAATCTCAGCTTTTCTGATAGGATGTTCAGGTCTGCGGTATAGACATTAGTTTAGGAACTATTTATAAGTGATATGCTTGAAATTCAACCATCACAAAATGTTGGCCACAATTCCAGATGTATTTGGGGATTGATGTGTAACTACAGTGTGAGTTCACAGTACCATTCCACATTTAGAGTTCAGTTAATTTTCTTAGAAACTTCTGTTTTAAAGAGTAGAGCAGAGCAAGGGCTATTGAATAGGTACCACTTTCATTAGCAGATACATCTGTTTTCCAAAATACTGACTCAGTGGAACTATGGCAGCTTTTCCTCTTTCTCATCAAACTGTGCGACATGCTTTAAACATGAGAGAATTCTTCTATTAATGTCACAGAAATGTTACTCTATTTTTCTTTCTTTATAACCATGAACTTCTTGCAACTTTGCTTAACCAGTTGCAGACTGTTGTCTTTTCTTCTTCAGGAACAGGGTTTATAAATGCACAGACCTGAGATACAGGCTTCAACTCATTGCAGCTGAAGCTAGACATGGAGTATCTGCACCAACATGATAGAAAATTTCAAGCTCTGCACTGTTCAGACAACAATAGAACATGGTACATCTGAAGTATGCTTTTCATACTTATATGCTGTCCATATAATTTTGTTTTCATGTAAACCCCATGGTCGAAGATCACAGTTGTCTTATTTTCAGACAGTAGTTGACTTCCAGGCATACCTTGTTCTGCTCAACACTGAACTTACACAAATACTATGGTATACCTTCAGTAGTTAGCATAAACTTCAAAATATAAAAAGCAGAAACATATTCATTTAACTTCAGGCTCTGCAAGCCACACTATTTTTCCTATAAATTTAGTTCAAAGGCTGACAGAAGAACTTAGTCTGCATTACTAGAATTATATCTGGTAAAGAACATATGTACAAACATCAATACAAAAGAAACCCTAAACAAGCTATTTCTCATCTTTGGTCTAAGATCATTAGAAAATGGTCGTTAAACTTGAAGAACAAATTCCTTCTATAAACCCAATCTGAATTGTATTTGGCTCTTTTAAGAGATTCATTTTGGACCACAATACCACTCAGCCTTTTCAAGCTCAAGAGCTTCTCTCATTTAACCATTGGATAAGGACAGAGAAATTCCAAGACCCTGTGAGATGTTTATTCATCTCTAGAGGTTGTATTCCCTCCACTCTACCCTCTCTTCACCAAGCTGAGAATCTCTCACATCAACAGATCCCATTAACGACAAGAAATAATTCAAGTTGAATACAACTCACGTGGTCTTCTTCCAGATGTGCTGTTTAGAGAAAAGGCAATTCTTATGGTGCGTATTCCTTCAAATGTTTTACCCAAGTTTTGTGGTTAGACATTTCCTCTATGCATGCCAAACTTTTTAGTTGCTTTTATCCACAAGATAAGCCTCAACATTATTCTTTGCAATGTCAGTTAAAGAATTCTTTTCCAAAACAATTAAAAAACTCTTCTTGCTAAAATAGTGGCTTCATATCTAAAATATTTTGTGAATAGACACTACAAAACCCTACCTGTGATGATCACTTCAGTCAAAGCAGTTCTTAGGTATACTGGGTTTTTGGACAAACTAACCTTCCAGATGGACTTTCTTGATTTCTCTCTCGATAATCTGTGGCTCTCCCTCAATTACTTTAGTAACCTTGGTGTACTCAGTTCCAGCTATGATAAGTATTAAAAACAAAGGAGTTGTTAAACCTGGCATAGCATTTCTCCGTATACATGGAGCCTTCAGTGGAAACAATGTCATTTGGGGCGGTAGGTGTATGTAGGCCACCATGGTGTGGTAAGGTCCTATTGTTTTTCTTGGCCCTGCCACAGATGATCCTATCTCTAGGCCTGAGAATGATTCATTGTAATCTTGGCTTGAATTTTCCTTTCAGGAGGCTGCCAATTGTAGTAAACAGTGCTAGAGATTGTATGAGTAACATTAAAGATCATATGAAATAGTTATTTTACTTCATATAGTGAGAATAAATCCATTTGTGACTGGACTCACTTTAAAATGCTTAGGAAATTTTCAGTAAAAGAGAAGCAATTTACTGTAGACCAGAGGGCCGTAAAGCACTATAACGATTATCACCAACAGCCATAAAGAAGCATGTGTATCTGCTTTTAATGGCAAAATATATGGTAAGGTATTATCATGACAGTCAAGGGTAGTTGGCTAAACAAATCATGGGAAAGATAGAGAAAAACAAAATTAAAACAAGACAAATGTGTCTATTTGGTCCATTGTGCAAAACAAGATGCTTATGCAAACTAACCTATCACAGCAAGGAAAACCAGCAAGAATTCAAAAGACAGTATTGTCTTCTCCAAATTTTTTCCATACACATATAGGATCACTGTAATATAAATCTCTACATATTATGTCTATTTGATTCTATCTCTCTGAAAATGAAGGTGATTACAATTACAATTGTAATTGTTTATATATATCTGACTCCAGACTTGACACCAGGATTTTGAACAGTTCTTCAGATAAAATTTCTTCCTTCTCTTATTGCCTGGTTGACCCCAGGAGGGCATAGTCCAGTTATGGAGATACTTTCTTGCTGTAGTTTCTTTGATTTTCAATTTACTTTTAAAATATTCAACATTGAAATAGGCATGTCCAGAGAGCAACTCTTTTCACATAGATGGAACACTTAGAATAAGATGAAAAATCCCTTGGAAGTTACTTTTTCCCTCTAATTATAATAGATAAATCCTGGTTTAGATCAGTAAGACTAGGATATAGGTATTTAAAACATGAAAGAGAAATACAGACAACAGTATTCATAGCCATATCTTGCCTTGTCTCTAAGACTACCTGTACTATCAACTACCATGGTTTTATTCGGTGGAAAGCCGTTTTCCATGTCCTTCAGCCATTGCAAGTTTTTTTTACTTCACTGAAGTTTGAGTAATATTCACAGAAGAGTGCTTTTGAAGGACTAAAAAATTTAGCTCAATGAACACATTGCTGGCTCTACGCTACTTCACTGGCATTGAAATTTGTAACTTATTAAAAAGTGAGCATAAAATGAAATGGATTAATTTAATTTATGCCAAGAATAATATCCATAACTGATTTTGAGCTTCTAATTCAGGTTTACACTATTTACTATAATCAGAACAGTTGAATTCTTTTTTTTTTTTAATTTTCCATGCTGTTATAGATAGCTTTTTCTAACCTATGTTAAGCAGAGGACATTCCAAATTCATAGCTAAAGATTAATTTCATAAACACAAGTCCTTTTACTAGTTTCTACAGCTATTGGTTATATATTGCCAAAACATATATTGCCAAAACAGTAAGAATTAAAGAGAGCAAGGAGGAAAGAAAAGGATTCCTTGGAATGCTATATTTGAAGAGAATTAAGGTTAATGCATTCATATCCATCACCTGTAAGCACTGAAAGAAGGATGCCAAACATGCCTTTAATAATTAACTTGAGGGCAATGAATATTCATTTCTTAAGAACTGATAAGTAAGATAAATTTGGCTATTACAATAGTTTCCATTTCGTAAGTGATTTTCACAGGTTTAAATTTTAAAGGTTTTAGAGCTAGTGGAATAAATCTTCATTGCTCCCCCATGTTTTAATTAGATAACTTTTTAAAGACTGAAAAAATCCATGTAATGTTTTTCCATGATCAATATCATAACAAATTAGTTAATCAAGCTTTGGTTTTTATATCTGTTTCACAGACATCTGACACTTCACGTATGGCCTTCTATTTTTCTCCCCATTAAAATTACACTTTTACTAGGTCAGTCTTTAAAATGTTGAAATTGACAAATCTGAAAGGGGTTTCAGTTACAACCTGTTGCAAAAAAAGGTTAGTTATAATACACTGAATTACCTCCCTGAAGAATTCTTTTGATTTCTTCATCTTCAAGTAAATGACCATCACCTTCAATAAATTTGGTCACCTTGGTAACCTCTGATAGGATACAGGTTATCACAAAAAAAATTGGTGTACAGTAAACATTTGACAATCCTAAACCAGCAAATTACTGAATGAATTCTGTCATAGTATTTTGCTGAATTACAAAATTCTAGACATAAAATTCCATGTAAACACTGAAACAACATATTGCATAACAAATATATTTATTTATATTATATATTGGACCTATGTAGCCTCATCTCTGGAGCTTACTGAAATATGCAAATCGGAGTCTCAAAGTAGAACATTAGATTTGGATGTTCCTCATTTTTTGAGGTTTAACCTCTGGGGTTGATTTTGCTGAAAATATGGAGTATCCATTCAGTAATTACTTAATTAATATCCCTTTTATAAGAAAGAAAACAAAGATACTAACCTTCTTCAAGTAATTTCTTTAACTTTTCTTCATTGTCTGAACCACCAGCAGTAATTCTAGTATATTTTATTTCAGGACCTGGAAAAAAACATATATAATACAGCAATGATAATCAGATAAAACAGGATTGTCCTTTAAGTTATTTTTTTCTATTTAAAATTTCAGATGGTTCCATCTTTAACATGCTTTAACTTGCTTTTATGATAATTTTTTCTTTTGCTGTGCCCCAAATTAAGGTGAAAGAAGGTTATCAATATTATTTAGAGCTATTCAGTAAAGTATTACTCATAGACAAATTTAACGTAGTAAGTATCCGCTCATGTTCTTAAAGATATAATTTTAAATAATTGATTGTATTTGATCATAGATCAGATGCTTCCTCAGTGCAAAAAGAATTTGTATCTCCTCTTATAAATAGATATTGTTGCTTTTATTACTGCTGTGAATCCTTCGAGAGCATAAAATTTGAGTTTCATTATCAGTTTCTACTGTAAAGAGAAGGAAATCTCAGGTCTGAAACACTAGCATTTTATATTATGTTGTTTATGTTATATGAAATATTAGTGAAACTTGAATTTGAGAAATGAGAAAATATTAACTTATTTTCTCCCCAGAAATTCAGTTGTGAAAAATTGCCCAAAATTTATTCAGAAGCCACCAATGTTTTTCATTCCATTATTTTCATTGTAGTAAATATTTGTATCAGAATAACTTAAGTTTGGTTCTTTATTTTTTCTCTTGCTTGAATGACTTCTTAAATTGATTAAGATTTTCTAAATAAGTTGAATATTAAGACTTTATGCTGAGTCAATATGTTCCTATAACACCGTTTTCCCCTTACAACTGCTCTAGCAGACAGAATTCTAAAGGTAGGATTCAAACTGATATTTGACCAATGTGATCAAAATGTTTTAGCAGAGAATTTGTGACTGCTTAAATGCACCTCACTCCACTTTTCAATTCCTGTGAAGTTTCTAGATTTCTTGTCTCTGTAGTGCATCAAAAATTGAAATTGGCCAAAAAGTTTGGAAGTTAACGTGGAGGAAGATCAAAGGGCAGATGCATGTTCATTTTATCTTATATTAGCTGAATACGAAAATCTCACTTATGCACATGAGATCAATATAGGCCCCTACTTATTGAGAAGCAGAGAAATTCTTTTTTTGAAATGATTGTCAAGGGAGCCTGGGATGACATGCAGAAGTTGGTATCTACACACTGGATGTCTACCTTTGGTCAAATGAAACCTACCTGGAGATGTTACAACTCAAAAGTTCACAAAAAAATCTTCTTCTTTCTGAAGCAGCCAGAATAAAAAATGCAATAAAAGCAACGTCATCCTGAAATGGTAGCAAGAATCTTGCAAAAGTAGAAATTTACCAAATACATTGAAAAAAAAAAAAGACAAATTTCCATTGTTTGGTATGCTGTAAAAATATTGTTGTAATTTCTATACATGTGTATGTAATGCATTAGGGAAAATTCTTCTCTTCAGGAAATGCAGTTTAGTCATTAGGACAGAATATAAGATGTGTTGCTTTTGTATGTAATGCTGAATTTCCCTAAGTATGAATAGCTCAGTATGATTTACCTTGAATAATTCTTTCTTCTGTTACTTTTTTCTCTGTCACTTCCACAGGTCGCCCGTCAATGATTTTGGTGTATGTTTTAATAATTGGTTCTACAAGGATTTTTAAATTGAAGATATTATTCAAGTGATGAACAGAGTTACAAGTGCTGTTTTTGAGATGTTGAAACCTACTGAAGCACACAAGGAAATACCATAGCACATTTATAAAACATTAATATTCAGAGGAGATCAGGAATGGTTTTGTTGAAATTTAGAATGGCCCCATATTTTTTCTTTGAAAGAGCTCTAACTGTGAACTTCTCAATGCCCCTAACAAAGGAGGGGACAAAGTTTACCTCCCTGTCTGATAAAATTACTTTTCTATCAGAGCATCAGGTGCTGCATTTCTGATTGTAGGAGAACAACCAGTAAATAATCCTTAACAAGGACAGAAGCTATGTTAACATGTAAGGCGTTGCTAACACTGTCTCGACTGTAACTACAGGGCACAGCTAGGCCAAAAAATCCCCCAAACCCACAAACTCCGCTCTCTTGAAATGCATAAAAAGTGAGAAATAAATGATACAATAAAATTACAATACTTCCAGCAGTTCTTGTTAAATACAGAACTGTTGTCTAATATATCACATGAATCACCTACTTTAAAGTAGAAAGTGACTGGAAGTAGGGAATGTTTTAAATTTTAACTAATACAAATTGAGTTGCTGAAAGCATACCAACCTCCATGAATCACTTTAGTTATTGTCTCCCCTTCCCTGACTATTTTGAACTCAGGTTCCCCTTCAATTAATTTAGTGATCTGTGTGATAGATGGGTCTGTGACATAAGAAAAAAACAGCACGTTAAAAATACTTATAAAAATATCTATGATATTCCACAAGGCTGAGAGGAAGCTAGTACCTACCCCCTACCCTTAAGAAACCAGATGACTGCAATGGAAAGTATTTGAAATCTGAGAAGCTATTTGCAGCAATGCTGTACAATCTTGCAGTTCCTCCCATGCTATCTTAAATTTGGATCCTATTGTACTACTTTTTACATTTTTTTCCTTTTGTGTGTCTGATGTTTTTAACATCTGTTGACAAGTCTCAGGCAAAAAAGCAGATCCTCAGCAGCTGAAAGGAAGTCTTCCTCTGTATATATTGATAAGAAACCTGCTCTGCAGCACTTCTGGAATCTTACAGCTATTGCTCAGCTAATGATGAGCATGCAAAGGTGTAAAGGTTTAGAAAAGAATTAGAGAGAGAAATGTTTGTCATGTTATTTCTTACTAACTGTACAGTTATCTGAAAGGAAACTAGGTCTTTTAATCAGAATTATTTTATGTTGTTTAGGTTAGTTTGTTTGTTTTTTTAAGCTAGCAAGTCTTGGCCAGTAGTCACCCAGCTTAAAGAAAAAAAAACAAACCAAAAAACTTCAGAAATCAATTGGAACAGTTATAAGGATATTTGTTAGCATTAACGGTTAATTCTTTAAGTAGCACGGCAGGGGTCATCTTGATTTCAATGGCCAAAACAAACCTTAATCTTGTGCATTCCCTATGGAGCACATTGACCTAAATGTATTTCTGTCTGACAGGCTGGATTAGCACATACTAAATAAATTAGGAATATAGCATTGATGCAGTCAATTAAGAGGAATAACATAGTTAATGTCTAACAGGTGTTAAACCACACTTCCCTTATGCCCTATTCAGAGTAAGAACCTTAACACATCCTATCTCTCTCACGTCCCTTAAAAATCGCTTTAAAATCTTTCTAAATTACTGTATCTTCCTACGTGATTGATTCAGCAAATGTATGCAAAACAAAACGCAAGGCCATGATTTGCTACACTGCGTAGTCTAGAATCTATCCTTTGAAAATTTAATGCATTAATATTTGAGATTCAATAAAATTTTACTGTTTAGATCCGTTTAACTTGCCTATATATGGACAAGGGAAGTACACCTCAAGTAAAAACATTGAGAAAGGGCAGACATCACCGTCCAAATTTGGGGTGGTTGTGGTTATTTTCTTTTCCTTTACTGTAATCTCTTTTCCATCACAATCTGCTAGAACTTCCTAACATATGTTGCAAAAAATTAACATGCTACTTTGCCAGCTTTTTTCTACAGAAAACTGGACTTTTGTGCTTTTTATGGGAGCTGCTGCTCACTACTGTTACTACTAGCAAGATCAGAAGGGCCAGAATTGACTTTATTTGGACTCTTTCTGAATTGTCAGCAGAAAGGCTGTGTTGGCCAGAGATCATTCCCTGGAGTGTGTCCCAAAGCCGAAACACTGTACTGGCAATAGAAAGAAGCAACTTTTCAATACTCACTAACTCATAAAGTTATTTTTTCTCTCCTTGGAGGATAACATTTAGTTGTACATTTGACTATACACGTGCTCAGACATTTCATTTTTTCTTTAAAACAGGGTTTTCTTTCAGTTAACTTTTAACTCCTAAACATCCTATAAATCATCTAAACTATAAGCCCTCTCTTTGGATTTAACATGTAAGAACAGATTCTTTCAGGCAGTCATTCTCCTTCATAATAGGAAGAGTTCTAATATATCATAGATCAATTATCATATGGAATCATCTGTTCCTTTATACAGCACTGTGGATCTGATTTAATGATGGAGACAAGGCAACAAAATCAGCGTATGCTGTCTAATTCTAGGTGGGATGAAGCACAGACAAGCTGTCAGAAAAACAATCTCATGTCACTTCTGCTGCGAGGAAGTACTTCCAGAAACAATGATTAAACGATCTGGAAAAATTTTTTGCAAGACAGTTTTAACTGCCTTTGTACTCAGTTGAACTGACTCAGATTCCGTCTAAACATTTTCATTTCAATGGGAAACTGGAGCTCATAAGAAGTGTACCTGGTCCAGTGAAACTAAAGGATGCTTCAGTTAGGATATGAATCTCAAGTGATTTTGACAGCCCCAGCCTCACTTTTTGTTCTTTTCAGTCCCACTAACACTCTTTAGGTCATGATTTGCCTTAAGGAATTTAGAAAGAAAGTTTGGCTAACTGCCCTTTCCAGGCATCTAACAGATATTGATATTTAGAACTGGTTGAAAACTACAGAAAAATGAGCTGGTGGTTGTTGTTTTTCTTTTCTTCAAAATATAAGAAACAAATGTATTTCATTTTAAAAAATAACTGTTTCAATAAAACAAATAATACTTAGGACACTTAGAAGAAATGGTTTCAAAAAAGATTACTTAAAAATATTTTTAATGTGCCCATAGAAGAAAGGATTAAAATACATTTGAGGAGAAAAAACATGGGAAATCTTTTTATAAAAAATATTTCAGCCAGTTCTAATTGCAATATTTGTATCTTTGCCTTTCCAGCAAAGTGCTGTACATCTTGGAGTTGTTAGGTCCAAAATGCATGTTGCTAAATAAATACATACAATATATATCCTGTATATGAAGATATACAGAAATATATATTGGAAGGGCCTCATTTACCTTCCTTTCTGATGATGGGCTGGACGTTGCTTTCAATTATGTTAATTTCTGAAAGTATAGAAAATGGAATATAAAATACATTCCATTCTTACAGTTTCTTTATAGTAATGATCAGTTAGATATTTTACATTCATGAAGATGTGGATAAATCACAGATTCTAATGGATGGCAAAGTAACTCAAAAGGATCTAGAGTACAGAACTTAGTTCCAGTTAGTAAATTGTGATGTATAAAATTCATCAGCAGAAAGAGTCTGATGACATGCTATTTGCCTTTTTTTGGGCCTTTTGAAACCCACTCATCATGAAATCCATGACAATGTAAGGTACGTAATAATAATGGCTCACAAAATTCACTGCATAAAGATTTACACGATTCCCTGGTGTGCCTTAAATTTGAATCTTGCCCTTTTCTTTTTCATTAGGGAGCTGAGCTGGTAAACAGAGGAAACCCTCTGACGTTCAGAGCAATTCTTATACTTGATAGAAGGTCATGGAGAGTAAAACTGTAATGCCCTTGGGAGATCAAGTTGTTCCTCTGCACCTAAGACAGGCTTAAGTAGTCCTTGAACATCTCTGATAGATCATTGACTCGCATCCATTCACTGGTAGAGAAGATTTTGGTGATGGAGGTCCGAGCCTTCCCTTTCCCACATTCAGTGAAATCAAGACTTAAAACTGTCTTGATGTCTGACATTGCCTTCCTTTGCTTCAGTTTATAGGTATTGCTTCTGTTAGTCTCACTGTAAAAGATGATTGACTCATAGAATTACAGAATATCATGAGTTGAAAGGGACCAATAAGGATCATCAAATCCAACTGCCGCCTTCTGACAGGACTACCTGAAATTAAACCGTATAACTAAGACTCTCATCCAGATGCTTCTTGAGCTCTGACAGGCTTGGTGCTGTGACCATTTCCCATGGGAGCCTGTTGCAGAAACAGACCACTCTCTCATTGAAGAACCTTTTCTTGATGTCCAATCTCAATTCCCCTGATGCAGCTTCATTCCATTTTGTCATGTCCTATCACTGGTCACCAGAGAGAGACAAGCACCTCCCCCTCCACTCTTACCCTTGAAGCTGTAGACTGCAACGAGGTCGCCCCTCAGTCTTCTCTTCTCCAAGCTGAACAAACTACGTGACCTCAGCTGCTATTTGCATGTCTTGCCTTTGAGACCTTTCATTATCTTGGTTACACACAGTACTTGAGATCGGGTTGCACCAGTGCAGTGTAGAATGGGACAGTCCCCTTCCTTGCCCAGATAGCTATGATGTGCTTGATGCAACTCAGGACAAGATTGGCCTTTTTGGCTACCAGGAAGTACTGTTCACTCATACTCAACTTGCCATCAAGATATATATTATTCCACTTTTTGTTCTAAGAGCCTTTTAACTTCAGTGTATCTTTTCTCAGTTTTCATAAACATAAGGTGATGTTCCCCATTTCTACTGAGAAATCTGGGCAGAATCCTACAGAAATCTAATCATCTGCATAGATTCATATTCCCACACAAGTCAAAGATTCTGCAGGACCTTTGCCTTCTAATAGTTTGCTTCAGTGGTTCTACTTTATATACAGAAACTAAATGCAAACCCTGAGAAAGGCTATAAAAGAGGAAAAAATTTCCTTTTTTTCACATTTAGTCCCTAAAAGAAAATGGTCCAAACAACTGCCTTCCATACAAGCCTCATATTTATATGTATGTGAAACAAGTGGGACAGGCACACTTTGTCCCTCTGGAAGCATTTATGAAACAGAAAGCATCTTACTGTAAACCTTAGTCAATGCTACATCTACAACAGTTGGGGCGGTACAACGCTATGTCTTGGAGAAAGAGGCAGTACTACTGTGCTGTGCACCAAGAACTGAAACTTGGCTAAGAAATGAAAACTAATCTATTCCATATGTATCTCGCCTACCCCGAAAAGTCTGAACAGCTTATTTTAACATTAATTTCCTGTCACATGTCTGGAAAGGAAAAAAAAGTACATATAGTAGAACAACAGCCAGAAACATTATTTTGGGTTTTTTTCCTCTTCCTGTGTTTCATTGCTACATCTTACTTTCTTTTTGATTAAAAAAATTTATAGTTCAAGATTGGAAATGGCAACATTTAAAAAGTAATTTCAAACCTATCTGGAAGTATTTAAAATTAACTTACTGTAAAACGTCAGTGGAATCTCTTTGAAGGTACTGTCACGAACAAACTATAAATACAGAAAAGTGATGTTAATATTTAAAAGAAAGTGAATATGCCTTCTAGTTTCTGAATAAGCATGAGGAGCATTCACTGTTCCACTGAGCTAAAACTTAGGCTATGCTTTTTGCCCAGGTCTTGTCATTCATTGCTGAGGCTGAATGTAGAAAATAGCCGTGATGATAGATAAGGGTGCCTATATTCCTCACAGGCTATTGAGGATGGTGTGTTTAATGACATAGCAATTTACCCATTCAGTATTTCTTTCAAAGAGTGATTGTCTCAAATATTTGGAAATTATTTATTTTGCTGGAGTGATAACGGGTACCTGAACTAAAGAGCAGATTTGGGCCTGCTCACACTGGAGTTATACAATTCAAATATTCTACAATTATTTGTTATTGAAAAACAAATTCTAATTATTGAGTGCAGTGTATCAATCATGATTATATTTGGGTAACTGGGAGCCATTGAATCTGTTGCTTGCTGAAGAAACAGAGACCGGAAAATCCTTTATGAATTATAACATACATGCTTTCATAGATCCTGCCAAAAAGACCAAGGGATCACTATTTAAAGGATACCTTAATTTGAATGTACTTAATCAACTTCTTCAGGATTGTGAGCAACTGATCATTTCCAACAGGCAGATCTGACAAAAGAATTAGAGATGTAAGAGGAAGCATGCATCTGTGTTCATTTTACTTTCATTTGCAGTGATCAGGAGACGTCATCACTCACAAACGCTTACACAAGCATGTACTTGTACATATACATTCTTCTATATTAGTGGAAAAGATGCCTACAGCATCTTATCTTCCACTTAAATTTCATAAAATGTCAAAGAGTTGCCATGGTTTTAAGTATGGGTCTTCAACAAAATGCGTAGTGAGGTAAATTTTCTGTTTCTTCTTCCACACAGGAACTGTCTCTTTAATAGAATTTACTTTAAGTTATTGCACCTATATAATGTGTCAACAGATTCAGAAACGTGTGCATAAATTCCATGAACTAATACTCACCTGCAGGATATAGGAGTTTATCGATGACATGAATGACACCGTTGGTTGCCATGAGATCAGATTCTCTTGATTTCAATTCATTAACCAGCAGGGTATCATTCACCTGGTAATGGATGAAAAGAGAACACAAGTTATGATGGCCATTAAAAAAAATTTCTCAAAACCCTAACAGAAAAATCAGAGAAATGCATCTCATTCTGAAAAGTGGATAGATGTAGAATGTCAAATCCCTGTTACAAGGCTGTATTTGGAAGATCTATTTATAAACACTTAACTGTTTTCAAGTAGAGTTTTCCTCCTTGTATAGTTTTAAGAATGTTTGTCACACCAGGCTCAAAGCCACTTCCAATGAAAACTCCTTGTGTCAAATGGTAAAGAAGAATGTTCCTGAGAGCATTTTTGTCTCCTATTTAGAAAGAAAAGAAATGCAGTATAAATTAAATGATAATGGATAGCTCTTTCTGAAAATTCTAAGGATTCAAATAGTCTTGAGCCCAAGTTAAATGTGGTATGAATGAAACTACCATGAACACATATGATTTGAACCTCTTAAAATGATAATCAAGAGGAAGAACCAACCGTTTGACAAAAAGGGCCTCAGAAGAAAATCATTAATATGCTATGAGAACCCCTATACAAAAAAAAAAAACAAAACCAGAAAAGTGGTCTGCATTTTCTTATTTTTCTGTATCATTTTCTATTATTTGCTTGCATCTCTGATGAGAATTTTTTTGTTGTTTTTCTAAATACGCTCCACAAATTTATTAATACAATAATTTCAGGACGACTAAGTGATCAGCAATATCTAGTAGCTTGGTGAAATTTGATAAACTGCAGCATTAGCACTGTTGTAACTAAAGGGAACCAATGTTAATAATTAATATAATTATTTGCTTGTGGCAACACGCTCCTGAGTAGACTAGGGATAATTCACAACCCTTTACATAAACACATCTTTTCCCATCTGTGGCAGAGAAAGCTGCTATTTCTTTCAGGCAGAAAAGGAGTTCTTTGGAATTATGGTTGTGTCTATTCCTACAGAGAATAGATACAGGTTGGAGAAGCTGGGAAAGGGAAAAAATAAAACCAACACAATTCTAGGTATAATTTCCATTTCCAAAATGAATTTCAAAGTCTGACATTCCTATTTAGGAAGAAAAGACAAAAGCCAATATTTTCAAGACTGTCTTTAAAAAGGAAATGGATTCTGAAGCCCAAGTTAGCGTCCTGTCAGGATTTCCAGGTGCTCTGTGGCCATAGATGTTCAGAGTCATAGGACGGGCTGTAGAAATATCCACAACCTGTCCAGTAGACAAGATCTGAAGCAGAGCAGTTTCAAAACACATATGCTTGCCATTGTGTGGAATATTGACAATACTATTACAGGTTTCATATTAACATTACATGCTGATGTTATTTGTTATTAGGGGTTTCAGCTTTGACAAAAGTGCAATGGAAATACTGCTTGGTTATAATGTTTTCCTGGTGTCTCTTTCAGTGAATAATTTCCTCTTTCTTCCTTTTTTTTCACTTTGATCACTAATATTATTGCAATTCACTTCACTACTGCAGTGCAATTAAATGCTCTTTTTCTTAATACTAAAATTAGCACTAAAATTTTGTGACTGGACCATTCATAGGTGGCACCAAGTAACATTCAAAGCCTCAACATGGCCATTCAAAAGCTGGTTTCACAGAGTATCAGATTACCTTTGTTCTATGATGCAATAATACTGATCATAAATAATATTTGTTTTGTATCTTTCGTACAGATAAACAATGTATTTCTTTACAGTACTTAAAAAAATTACGCATTTTAAGGTGTAATTTTTATGGAGAAAACAACATAATGTCTTTAAAGAAAGCCAAGACAGAATACGGAATATAATGTGACTCAAGAAACTGACGTTTTGCTGAAAAAAAAATGAAATAAATGAAAATCTCATCTGCCAAGAAAAGTAAGTAGAGACTGAATCATAGTGATAGCAAAAGCTTGTACAGGAAGTCCCTTGAAAAAACAGAATGTTAAATATAATTATATTGTTAATTATACAAACAATTCAAAATTACGTGGGCCTTGGGTACCCTGTCAAGTTATGAACTGAGATCAAAAATACATTTGATAAACTCAATCTTATTTAATAAAATAACTATATACGGCAATAAAAACAGAACAATGGAATTAATACAGTTACTTCAATTTGTAGCCTTGAAAGAAGATTAATTTCTATCTATCTATCTATCTATCTATCTATCTATCTATCTATCTATCTATCTATCTATCTATCTATCTAATATTGGCTATTTAGATTACCTGTTTGTTTCTGTCAATCACTAGACACAGCACACTAGAATACAATTTAGACCAATGTTATAACTTAAATAGCTGAAGAGATAATTCAGTTTCACAGTGCGTTATTAGTGAGTTGAAGGCTGAATAATGCTGAGGCTGCTTCTTATCAGTGTTCTGAGTTGGACTCTTTGAAGTCGTTAAGGATTCATGGGATTTGGCTTTATGCCTTTGAACTTTGGTCTGAAAAGTGCAGGAATATTAAATGGGACTGACCACCTGGATGTGCGATTCAAGACAGCCCCTACTCCTGCACTTGTGCACACGACAGATTCACATTACGTTCAAATAAAAAAAAAATATTTATAGTGGTGTGACCACAATCTACCCCTTTAGTTGGAAACTCTGCAGGAGAGTTTGAAGTATTCACTGTGCTTTTCTTCTTTTATGTAGATAAAGCACAACTTTAAAGAAACTACTTTTAAATCTTGTGAAAAATCTATATAATTCCAGTGATTAAACGTGTAAGGTGGAAAAAAGTTACATATACTGTCATTTAGCAATATTTGTTGTAGAGCCTAGGTGATATCAAAGATAATTCTGTGGAAAAAACCTCTCAGACTATAGCAAGGTTGAATGATGAGAAGTTGAAGCTAATTAGATTAATCTAGATTTTTATCTTGGAAGGGAATTACACCTTGGAATAATATATAAAGGAATGAAATTTTAAATTAAGTTCAGGTTGGATGCTTTTTTTTCCAAAAAGATATCTTCTCTATCCCTCAAGAAGGAATTAATTTAGATAAGTCCTAAGACTTGCTTTATGCAAAAGATAAGGTGTTCCTCAGACACCTTTTTTGTAAGAAATACACTATCCTTTCTTCCAATCAATTTTACCCTTGCTTTTACTTCGAGTTTTGTGTTACTTACTTATTAATATATCCTTATCGTCATCAGTCAAACCTTTAAAGGCATCATTAGTTGGAACAAAGAGAGTCCATTGTCCAGGCCGTGACAAAACATCGTCTAAATCTGCAGCTTTCACCAAACTGAGGAAAACACTGTTTACAACAAACGGACAAAGCATAAATATATTTTTTTTTGAAATACAGTAATTATACTTGGTTGCAGGAAATTATTTCACTCATATTTTCTGATGCTGCTTAAATCTTCAAACACTTTCACTATTTCCCAGATATAAAGACAGTGGAAAAGGAAAATGAGGTTTAAAAAAGACAGTCTTAAGAGAAGGAGACTGAAGAAAAAGGATGTGAGGAAAAATAAAACAACTGGAAGATTGGGTCAAAGAAGAGTTCATTAAATAAAAAAAACCCTACAGATCAAATAGATGAAGGGAGGATGCCAAGGACATTTGGTCTCTCTAGGAATGTTGAGATACTTGCAGGCAGGGGACAGAAATACGTACTGAAAGGGTGTGGAATAGTGCTACACTCATATGGATTTGTTAATCAAATCTTCAGACTCTGTTGCATTTATAGCACTGGATGTGTCATACAATCCCTTTTGTCCTTTTCTTCTTTCATTCTGGTGTTTTACTAACTCCCATACGCCATTAACCACCATCCTAGCATAAAATCTGGGAGCTCTCTCAGATTTTTCTCTCCCCTCCCTCCTTTTTATATTTTTTTCTTTTTTGAGGAGGTAATAACCCCTTCCCTGCCCTCCCTGATCTCCCAAATCCAAAGCCACAGTCCGCAACTATTTCTTTGGCCAGTTTTGCTGAATATTCAGTTACCTTCTGAAGGAAAATCTCAGTGCTATCAAAACTGCTACTCACCTAAAACGTTTATCATTTCTCAGCATTTCATGCAGCGTCTTTTCTGCTGGATTGATGATATGTCTGAGGATGTGAATAAAACCATTCCTTCCTTCTTTACTTCCTCTGACCATGCATGAATTTTCAACACACACAGCCTGATTAAAAGAGAAATGAGTGGAGATATTCACACAATACACATTTAAACATATTAGATAAAATGAGATGGATGCATACTTCCTACCAGGCTCTTAAATTTAAAAATAACATTCATATGTGTTTCCTACTGTCAAATTGTGTGTTCCTGCCAGGAAATCTGATATTGCTCCAGAAAGAAAAAGTTGCAAAATCTGGAGTAAGTTGATATAGTGTAAATATTTCCAAAATTGAATCTTTTTCTTTCCCTTGCATATGTTGTAAAAACTATGTTTAAAAAATTCTAAATAATGGAATGCCAAATGTGGAATCCTGTTTCATTTTGTCAGAGTCGTCAGTGCAAACAAAGTTCCCATTGATTAAAATCAGGTTGTTTTTTTTTTTCCCTAGCTTAAAAGTTAAAGGTTTTTGCTAGATAGAACGGTAAATATTGGAGGTTTCATTCAGCTTTGCCTTAATTCTTTCATGACTCTTCATTTTTATAGTTGGGATATATATTGTTGGAAAATCCCATTGACTTACTGTGCGATACACAAAGACTCTAAGCAGTTTTCCTCCAATTGTCTCCAGCTCTTGTCCGTTGTACAGTTCATTGAGTCCTACTTTCACCTTTATAATGTGATTCTGCAGTATAGTTCTAAGAAAGCGTTGATCCATCCTTAAGGTGTCATCTACAAAGCCATATAGATATCAGTATATAGTTATTTATGTAGTGAATTTTCATTCAAATAAGGTTAACTGTGTATGCAATATTAAAAAAACATGGAAATACTGAATCTTTATTTGAATTAAGGTTTGGATAGATCTGTGTATACACAAAAAGAACTGTTAAATCATTTCCACAAATTGCCATTCCTTAAATTCAGACATGAACTTTTGACATAGCTCTGATTAATTGCTATAAATAATATGATATATGATTTATATGTGGGCCTACTCCATGTTGTGAGCTATTGTTGAAGTTCTTATTACAACTTTTCCTTTCTCCATGTGCACCTTAAAACCTTTAAAAATTTCCAGAGAGCTGGAAGTTCATTAATATCTTCCTTCCCCACAATCTATGTATATTTTGTATCTTATGTTAGTGACACTACGTACATTAACAAATGACACCACTAAAAACAAGCTGTGCAGCCTGGTGGGTAGGCTTCTGTAATTCTTCCACTTAGTATGTATTTTGAAAGGGTGAGATATATCTATTTCTCCATGGCTTGCATTCCTTTAGATTTAGATCAAGTGCTGGGGTCTTATTTGGAACACAGTCAGGGTAACATATGATCTTGTGTACTTCGACATTCAGAGCGTAGTCTTTTATTTCTACTAACCTGAGAAAGCACCATTCAGAGGTGCTAGGAGAGTATATTGGCCTTCTGGTCTTAGAGAAGATGCCAGTCCTAGCTGTGCCACCAGGTCTGTAAAAGTGGTCTGCTGGGCACCCCCAAGTTCAATGACTTGCTTGGCTGCAAATAAAGGAATGAGAAAACGTATTTTACCTCATAATTCATCCCTTTTCCTGATTCGGATTCTCTGTGCTTATCCATGACAATATATCTGAGGGAATCTAGGTAAGATTGCAGAAAACATATTTGGTGTAAGACATTTTTCATATAGATAACTGACCAGAGTCAGGAATTAGCACATCATCAATGAGGTGGATGACGCCATTGCTTGTCACAATATCTTTTCGTTTCACCATTTTCACTCCATTCACAGTCAGACTTTCACCATCACAACCAACTTCAAGCGTGTTTCCTTCCAAGGTTTCATAGACAGCTCCACCTGTGATGGCTTCAGAGCACTGGAGAGTGTTTAAAATATGGAACTTCACAAGAGCTGCAAAGAAAAGAGCAGGAAGTTCATGTACAGGTGTTTGGACACATATCTTCATATCTATACATATATATACATAAATTCACATATACTTGGGGATAAATTATTACATCTACACTATTTTAATAGTTTACTAAGTTATTTAGCATGTCTATTTCCACACATAGATTCTTTATTGAAAGTTACTTTTACAACCTCTAAACAACATCTATGACCAAAAATCATGGCTTCTATTATGAAAATTATGAGGGTTATGTTATGACCTGCATGTGACAAAGTATGTAACTAGGTAAATGCAAATTATATGTTCCAACTGGATCTCTGAGTACAAAACTTTATAGGCAATGCAAGGTCATTCCCAGATTAACATTTTCTTTCATAGAACCATGGAATTACCAAGTTGGAAGGGACCCAAAAGGATCATCGAGTCCAACTCTTATCGCTACATGGGACACTCCCAACATTCACACCATGTGACTGAGGGCATTGTCCAAACACTTCTTGAATTCCAGCAGACTCGGTGCCATGACTGCTCGCCTGGGGAGCTTGTTCCAGTGCTCCACCACCTTAGCATGTAATTGAGAGTCAATATACTATTCTCTGTGAGTACCAAAAGAGTCAGCCAAAAATTCTTGAAAGCAAACTGAAAAAAATAATCAAAGATCTACAACAAATATGCCATGTTATTTCAGGATTCCATTTTTAGTCATTGACTCCTATTAAAATTATCTAGATCCATCTTTTAGCCATTCTCCATTGAGATACTACACAGTGATGTATTCAGATTTTAATGAAATGATGGAGAACTTTGGTGCAGTGGAAAGCATAAACGAGAATGGAAATGTACTCTTCCAATTCCTAGTGATCCATTACATTACTGTTCACACAACAGGAGAATTTGGCTGTTATTTAGTTTTATCATAGTTCCTAAAAGAACAAGTGTGTTGAGTGTTATAATTTGTCAGAATAAGTTACAGAAATTCAGTTCAACCAGCATGGAAGAACTTACCTTTCACAAGAACATGTCCTCTTTGTATGAAAAAGCTGTTCAAGAGAAAGCTTGAAAGAATCCCACATTCAGATAGCCCTGCATTTCTAGAGGCAGGAATCTCTATTGAAATGACTACAAACATCAATGTGCTTATATTTTCACAATTTTCTTAAAAATGTTTTTACAAATATTTCAGTTTGAAACATTAGGCAACTGGACAAATAAGGGGCAGAAAAAGTAACTCCTTTTATATGTCGGAAAGTACAGGTGCTTAGCTTCAGAGCTATCATGAAATGTAGTTCCTACCTCCTGATCTACTCACCTGTATTTCTCATTTGCAAAAAAATGTTACATACCTTCAGAAGCCACTTTGTCACCCATGATCCTTTCTAAGATCCCCCTTGGAAGTCTCTCAAAAGCCTCATTAGTGGGAGCAAAGAGTGTGTAATGACCAGGCCTTCCAAGAATATCCAGGACATCTGATGTGATGGCAGCAGCCTAGAAAATAAATTTAGTTATTAATGTCTGTTATGCTACAAAATATGCTACAAAAATACACAGGTACTTTAATGCTAGATTGAGATCAATGTTATAGATAGAAGTATTAAAAAAATAATTGACAAAAAGGAACACAAGAAACTTATTTTGTGAGGCAAATGTGTCTTGATGCACCTCCTTAATTTAGCACACAATAATCAATAAATTCTGACAGAGGTGACAATAGCGTATATTATTTGTTATGGTTTGAATTTTAAATGAAACATGTGAACAAATAAGTTTTGACAAATTAGATCAAAACAATATTTTATCAAAGCGAATAATTTGCCCCTGAAATAATAATTTAAAAAAATGTATTACAGGTATATGTGTAACTTGATTAAATCGAAGGAGTAGATTTTGAAACACAAAAGGAGGCTCGGGGTGATCTCATTGCTCTCTACAGCTTCCTGAGGAGGGGAGGTGGAGAGGAGGTTCTGGGAACAGGCTTCCTAGAGAGGTGGACAACACCCCAAGCCTAGCAGTGTTTAAGAGGTGTTTGGAAAATGCCCTTAACAACGTGCATTAACTTTTAGTCAGCCCTGAAGTGGTCAGAAAGTTGTACTAGAGGATTATTTTAGGATCCCTTCCAACTGAAATATTATTCTATTCTATTCTATTCTATTCTATTCTATTCTATTCTATTCTATTCTATTCTATTCTATTCTATTCTATTCTATTCCTCAGGCTCTGAGACTAGGAAAACTTATCTCCAGGGGTTTTTAACCCCTAAAATATTACTGAACTCTGGACATTATAAAAGTAAAGTTAAACATATGTGATTCCATTCTCTGCTTTCTAGTAATGGAGACGAGGTAGGTAGTCTGAAATAAAAAAAAAGTCCAATTCAATATTTTTCAAATAAATATAATTTCTTTTTTATTCCTTAAATAAATCTTCTTAACTTTCTTATGCATCTCCTCTGTACTACTTCACATTTTGGGTATTTCCATTATTGTATATATATATATATATAGATACATATATTAGTGTATATATATATACAATATATATATTGTATATATAGAGAATAATCTAATAATATTTATTTCTTTGGTGGCTGCAACGTATCCTCATTAGAATCAAAGATGGAAGAAAAGGATAAATGCAACATGTAATCAAAGATAACACAAGAATATGTGGTGGATTAAAAGGGTAATCTAGTAGAGTATGCCAATATAACTTGAGAACAAGTTTTCCAGGAAAATAACTTACATAGAATCAAACATGCATGAACTCTCATCTCAATTTAGGACAGAAAGATAAAGAGCATATGAAACTGACAAATCAGAAAATAGGAATAGCCACCCAAAAAGAAGTGTCATATTAGAGTCCAGGGTTTATTTTGTCTAATGGTTTCATTAGCACACTTGCTTTTGGAGTCAAAGTCATTAAAGCAGGGTGAAGCACAGAGACATGTCCACAGCAAATAGCAGGTGTATGTGTTATAAAGAGGGGCTTCACTTTCTGGAAAAGTCAGAAAGACAGTGAGTGCAAGGCTATGCAACTGAAAGGAAAAAAATTCTCTGCAAGAAAAAATCTTTCCTACATGTCTCTACTGATATACTGAAACTGGCTGTGAGTCAGGTTCTGGAATTTATTTGTGTTTTTTTATCATTTTCTGTCATCTATTCTGAAATGCTTCCTATTTATATAGGACCAGATACTGTAACTTATGATCACATTTCATTTCCTCAGTGCTTGAAGAGAGGACATGTTTTATTTTATGTACAGAGACATATTCTGTCCTATTAACGTGACTCCACTTGATCCACAAAAGAGTAGAATCAGACTCTTTATGGATAACCTACTCTGCCTTTTTATATAGCTAGATTTGCAATATTAACTGGAGTGCTTAATTTAATTTATTTCTGTCTTGTACTGAACTAATCCTTCTTACTTCCGGGTATCATATACAAGTAGAGAAGAAAGAATAAAAAAAATAAAAGGCCAGAGAAGAATATTTTTGCTTTTTGCATACTTACTCTAAGAGATGAAAGATCATCCTCGACTTCAATGAAATCTTGAACGGTGTTTCCAACAGCAGTCAGGACACGATCAATGACATGAACAACACCATTGGTAGCAATCTGGTTGCCATGTATGATCCTGGCACAGTTAACAGTAACAACCTGTATTTGAAGAGTTGAACAGTAGAAGATGAAACATTAATTTGATCACACATTTCAAATCTAATTCTGACAGATTTGTAATATATGTATTGTACCTTAAGCATTCATTGTTGTTCTTTCAGCTTTTATTTGACAATTAAAGTAAAACTTGTAAAATTTGAAAGGCTGTCTAAACTTTTGGAAAGTTCTATTTCTTCAGGCTAGAAGGATTTTATATTCATGTTTTATTTGTTAATGTGATTAATCACATTTTTTTTCCATATCTGGTTAATATGGTGATTGCATTTTTTTTACTGATGCAAACTGTAGTCCAACATAAATATTTCCTTATATTTAAGTTAATAAAGAGGAGTAATGTGACTGGGAGTTTTCTAGGATTTGTAAAAATGAACCTTTTTCCAGCCAAATAATGGATGTGTGTGCTCTAAAATCTTAAATGCTTCTACTGTGCTCTCCAATTCAAATAAAACATGTGATCTAATATTATTTCATAAATAATATGAAAATAACATGAAAATTACTGGTAGATTTTGCTCTGAGATTTATTATGGTCATATATTTTGGCCACAAAAAGTTTTGTCTTTTAGGAAGAAAGTTCATTCTCATTTGAACTTTGATTTTTAAACAGCAAACATTCTGTTTAAAATTCTTCTTAGCAATGAGTCTATATAGCAGAAAACATTTCAAGAGAAAAAAAACATTTTTCTCAGTGGCAAATGACTTTCTAGGTGTTAAACTTGCTGTTATCTCTTTTTTCAGCTACATGAGGAAATAAAGGGAAGAGTAATAACTATAACTAAATAACTATTTTATAGCAAAAAAAAAGTAAGAATAGACTTACCCCATTAGGATAATGGTTAATAAGCAATTTCTGGTCATTATACATAGACACCAGAGTCATGCCATTCTTAAGATCTTTTGTCAACATGCGCTTGTTTACCATGTGGTGATGAAGAGCATTATATAGCTCAATATTTACATTGTCAACCAAATTCCTATGGATTTCCTGATGAAAAAAGCATTTTAATTCATTAGACAGTTCAAAACATTCTTCCAGTTGGAAATATGCACATATTGCTTTATCTGAACATATGATTTCAATAATCTCAGGAATGTATATTTCCTGTTAGGAGCCAAAATTTTCATACCTAGTGGTTTGGCTCTGCTTAAATGATGCTTTTGCCTGATTTGCTCACAGATGGAAGACAAGAGGTCTCATTGCAGACAAGTCATTGGAGGAACTTTGATTCAATATTTATTTTACTAAAAACATTACTAAAAGAAAGGCACCAGAATCACTGATGAAGTACAATTATATTCTACATCATGCAACTACTGGAATTCCTGTCAGTTTCCCCCCAGATTACACTAAGAACACATCCTATTAATAGTTGTCATGGTAGTGCTCAAATAAGAAACACAGTTGATTAGTAGTCCTGAAAATAAATTTAGATTCCCTAGTTTCCGCAATGTATGCCAAACATGAAAATTCTTTTATTATAAGTGGTGTAATGTCCTTTTGTATCTAAAATATCATTAGTGTTTCTAGTCTGCCATCACAGAGCAGCTGTTGCAGCTGAAAGAGAACATGCACGCGCGCGCACACACTCACTGAATCTAATTGCTCCCAGGCTTCATTGCTTGGTGCAAAGAAAGTGAATGATCCTCGTCCCTCGATCTCTTCTCTCAGCTTTGATATGTCAGAATACTGCTGCGTGGAGGTAGCTCCAACAATGCCAAGCGTACCATATACATGATCAATAGGAGCAACTAAAATCAACATGAGATGAGAAGACTGTAAAATCTTCAGTCATCTAGTTTCTTATAATAAACCTACTTTGTCTCTTTTGGTTGAACTATAATATTGCCTTTCTGAAACTGTTTAAATCAATATTAAAACAATGTGCTTGGATTAAAAGACAACATACTCAAAACCTGTCCAAACACATCTGCTTTTTATTTATTTTTTTGGTTTTCTTAATGAGCTGAAAAATTAAATGGAACAAAACTGCATATTGTAATGTTTTCCTTAGGAGAGTTGCCTTGTTGGGGACCTTCAACAGAGAGGACATGAGTCAATTCGGTGGAGTGGTCTCCTTTGGGACGGTGGGCCAGAATTATTCGTGTGAGGCCTCTTGCACTTCTTCCAGGGTGTGACTTGTGCATATATTGATTCGTCCAGAGTGTAAAAGTGGTCATAGTTTTACAGTGATAACACAGCTACATGATAACAAGATTCATCTTTCCTAATTCTAGGCACATACAAACGAGGAATCTGCAGGCAAGCTAGTTGTTCTTGGCTCTTTTTACCATCATGAGGAGGAACACGCAATTCCAGATTGTGACAGACATCATCCTAATGTAAATATCCACAGTGAGATTAATGAATCTAAACAAACTGAACTTTGCCTTAGATATATCAAACTCTATCATGGATTGTAAAACAATTAGTTCAGTTGTAGATATCTGAAGTTATTAAATACATTCTATCTCAGATTACTCTTTCCTACTGCAATTAATTTTATTCATTCAAAACAGAACAGCACAAATAAGATAAATTAAGAATTCCTGTCTTCATTTTCACTCCTTCTTAGTCTCTGTAAAGCCTAGAGGCTTTACGTTTCAGTTAATAAAATTCAAGTCACCTCAGGAAAAGGAATAAATGAAGTTTAGGTATACCACATCTTATGTCCTAGGTTTTTGACCTCACTGTCATGCTTTAGGCTATTCTGGGGTGGGAAGGGAATAGGAACAAAAGTTCTTTGGCAGCTTTGAGAATTGAAGACACTACCATTCCTCTCCAACCCAGCAACTGGAAGGAGCTGGCAAATTCAACCTAAACTGAATGAACAAATTCAGTGCCAGCTGATTTTTAACGGTGCTGACTGTATGCAAGTGAAATTATGTTTTCTCAAGTAGTAATTCTTAAAAAGAGGAAATAATTTCTTAAGATGGCAACATTTGAAAGTCTCCTGTGTTTTAATACTTCTCAAATACTGACTCATCCATACAAAAATAATCTTGTTACCTGCAGGACATCCTCTTGTACCATCCATCTTCATATAGCCAGGACAGCACTCATATAAGACAGTTCTGTGGGGTATAGATAAAACCACAATTAAATAACCACAATACACTAAAGACAAGTGTATACTAATTTTAACTGTCTAACTTCTTTCAAATTAATTTTTCATTGTTTTTCATGCACACTCTCCAGATATTCATCCCTTTTTTTTGGTCATTCAGTGTTTTCTGTGTAGACTACAATTTTGTTGTAATTTACTAAATGCTGGGCTTTTGATTTTACAGACTGATCACTGTCACTAAGTTTAAATGCTAGGAAGGAACGTCTGAGGGGATATGGAATTCATGTAGAGTTATTAAAAGATTATGTGACTAGAACAGCAGCTGAAGGAAATCAATTGGTCTATTTCGAAGAAGGAAAAAAAGAAGTTGGGGACATTGAGAGAAACTGGTGGCAGCAGGGATGTAAAGGAAATAAATACACAACAGAAATTAAAGTGACAAAACTACATGAAGTCACTTATATACTGCATTAGGAACTAAACAAATATTTAGGAGAAGGCCCTGTGAATTGTGCAGTGATAGAATGTAACATGGTAGAGCCTCCGTTTATCAAGGAAGGCCTTGAAGAAGCTCAGGAATGATGGAGACAATGGGTTAGAAACAGATATAAAGCAGGTCATAGAGAAGGATGTCGCTAAAGACTGGACGGATGGGTGGATGCAACAGAAAGTTCACTGGTAAATATAGTGATGATGAAAACCAGACTTCATCAAATCAAAACCAAGAGTTAAACAAGTATGTCATCATAGCATACACAGAGTTTAGCAATACCAGGCACAAGGAACTGTTACATAACGACGTCTATAAATTATTCCAATTCTCAAATACATATAAACTATACCTAATAGCAAATTAGGGATAATTATAAACAATAACACTAAATTTAGCATTGATGACCTGATAAGATATAGTATTTTCTTAATTAATATGACAGAAATGAAATACCAACAGTAGAACTGCTTGACAGATTCTGTTCTCTTACATGAAAACACGAATTCACTGGTTATCACAGAGATAACTTCAGGAGAGGGAATGTCAACAAATTATATAATCTCACCAAAGTATAAACTGTAAATTTTGCGGTATTAGACTTCAGATATTACTTTTCAAATTATGTTACACTGTGAATGGTAAGGAAAAATTATGTAACATTTATTTTATTGGTGTGGCTGTTGTTGGCAACGCTACAGTTCTGAACACTATTTCCTTGAAAGCTTTTGCTGAGTCTTAACCACTGCAGCCCAGCTTTTAATTTGTAGATTTTTTTGGTGGCAGCTGCATACACTTCTCTCATTTTTCATAAACCAAATCTGACGAAACATTAGCCACAAACATTCAATTGAACAGCTTATTCACCTGAAAAGTTGGGTTTAAGATCTTCAAATCTAAACTACTTCAGAAGATTAAACAATGAACATAGACTAGAAGAACAATAGCATTACAAAGTATTATTACAAATGTGAGGATCATAACTCTGTAATTAACAGCAGTCTGATAAAGCCAGTGAAGTTGACAGATTTTTTAAAGTGTCTTTCATTTTTATGTACCATGAAACCTTTTGTCTCTGTTCCCTCATCTACATGTACACACATGGTATATTCACCTTTCTGCCATGTGCATCTTTTCAACTGAGAAAGCATTTGTATAATTCTTTTTAATACATCTGGTTTTGTAAAACAATTCACAGAATGGCTATTTCTTGAGAATGCAAGAATAGTATGCATTTTAGGCTACAGATTTTCCAACTAATAAGGAAATTAACCTTATCTCTTCTTCAACATTGCATTGCTGCCAGAAGCTACTTAAAAAATAAATGTTCTTCCAACTCTATGAACTGCTTTGTCATGAGAAAATATTTTTCCTTACATGAAATATAAAATACCTACCCCTCATTCTATGAGAAGCTGTGAAAGACTGCAGTCTTAATTAACTTTTGGAAAAAGGAAAGAGGAAACTGAGTTATAAGCATAGCATAAGACATGGCAAGTCTAGTCTTCTTACTACATCCAACAATGACACTATTCATGAAGAGCAGAAAATTGGCTGAAGAACATACTTCAGAAAGAAAACACTTCTTCATCCAAGCATTACAAGATCAGTGCCTTTTTTACCATTTAACTTATGTACAGCCCAGACTTTGTTTTCAGTCATGAAGGGTTACTGTAAGCTCCTATTTACAGCATTCACTTCCCCTTATATTTGACTGCAATTAAAAGGTCCATGTATCAGCTGTGCTCAAAACATAGTGCAAAAATTAGAATGTGAAAAAAAGAGGTCTGTATGGAGGATTCCACAATAAGGTTAGAATCAGATAAAACTCAGTGCAAGATGCATTTGCTCAACAATGCTCGTGTATAGACACAGTACACAGGGAAAGTACCATCTCGCTGCATAAGTCATCGTCATCCGTATCTCCATACTAGTTCAATATAAGGTGGTGTCCAAATGATGAAAACAGTTAATCAGATAACAAGAAATTCTGCATTCCTTAGTTTTTGGGGGGTTTGGTGGGGTTTGCTGTTGCTGCTTTTGGTTGGGATTTTGTTTGTTTGTTTGGGGTTTCTTTTTAGCACAAAGTTTTTATAACCTCATCCAAAGTAGTATACTCCAAAGGAAAAGGGAGCAGAGCTACACTATCTTATGTCTTTGTTATTCTTGGCTAGCAGAATTAATTTTCAGTTTAGTCAGATCAGTTGTGTGATCTATTTCTGCTCCTTGCTGATATGGAGATAAAATACTGTATAGAAACAGTAGAAAGAGTTCTGGTCCAATATACTTTGATTTTAACAGATATTAAAGTTGTATCCCAATTGGATATTTACAGCAGTGGATAAGAAGTGTAAATAATATTTTTTTTTAAAGTGTAAAAAATAAAAGCTAATAAAACAAATTAACATTTTATAGATCGTATATACAAGTTAGGGAGGACCTTCTAACATGGAAATATTAACATGAAAATAGCCATTATCTTTCAGATTAGTATCCTTCTTGCAGTAACCTTTTTAGTCATGGCTGCATTTCTGTTTTGAGTACACAGAGCATAAAACTCCAATTAATAGATAAGACTAAGTTGCCCTATTACAGCGGCAGAAAAACCCCAGGAGATCTACAACTTAATTTACTCTCATACACACTCTTTAACCCCTCTAGCCTTGCTCTGTGAGTCTTAGTATGAATTTAGAAATGTTAAAAGAGGGGGGAGAAGGCAGGTGATATAGCTTTGTGAAGACTGTCAAGCCCAAATCCAACCAGCCCCACTGCTCAATATCTTCTCTGATTGGCTGTAGAAAGCTTCTTGCTCAGAGTTCTACACAGGCTCTGTAAAATGTTTTACAGCTTGCATTCCTCTAAATTCTAGTCAGAAAAGAGACCAGCCACCACCTAACTTTAGTTCAATGAGTCCAAATTGTCTTTTGCTTGAAGCTGTTTTTCCTGACACTGGTATCAATCACTATATAACCCATTTTACCTCTGGAACTCAGCAAGGAAATTAATTCCCTGTCAGATTTGTGCTGAGAGCAGACTTTCTCTCATGGGAAGACGTGGCATCTAACTAGGAATAAACCACAGGAGTCAGTTATTTTGCAAAACTGGCTTTGAAAATATCCAAGTTTCAGTGTAAGTAATTTTCAGGAAATAGCCTTCTTCTCGATGAGAGTAGTGGAATAAAATGTAGTGCCAAAGAAGTCCGTGGTATGGCAGACTTTACTCAAAAGGTGAAGTATTTTGAATGATTTTAGGATGTCTAGTAAAGGAAAAGAGAAGCCAATAGTATAATGCCATCGGGAGGAGAAGGGAAGATTCTGAGAAAAGTTATAAACTTACCAGTCCTGAAGGTGGCAGTGGGTCAATCTAATTTGACTAGAAATTGATCATTATTACCATTATCAAATACATATAAATCTACAATTTGTATGAAAACTCTGTTCTAACTGGTCTGGATTTGCTCATAAAAACAAAGACAAAATCAAAATGAGAAAGCCTGGTTAGGATTCCAGACAGACAATTAAAATTCAAAGAAACTTGTGGGGATTTTAAATATTAAGATTTCTTGTCCAAGTAGGATGTTCATTGTGATTTGTGCTACACTCACTCTAACTTACTGCTGTTACTTAAGGAAATAAATAATTAGCAAGCAATGAAATTTACAATAGCAGAAAGCTTAGGGTCACAGCTTAGCCCTTGAAAATCAGGTCTTTTCCTTAGCTCTGGTGGGGCTTTAGTATCATTCCTCATGTCTAGACTGACTTTAAAGCTGAGGCTTCAAAGCCATGGCAGTGCTTGAAAGGCAAGACTGTGTGTTGGAATCAGTGCCTCACTGTGTCAGAAGCGTAACTCCGCTCCATTAATTTATGGTATGCTGGCAGAGCACTGAAAACATTTTCTCAGAAAATAAATGGAAGAAAATGCCTCCTACCACACCTTTCTCCGGTCTTTTTCCCAAGGATCCTTCTAATACTGTGTTATAACATTCAGCATCTTTCATGAATATAAAAAAATACAGAGCCTCTGATACCCACCAGGAACAGTAGAAACCACAAACCAATTTCATTTCAGGTGATGAATACTGCCTGGTTTATATTATTACTGTTATTTTAAAAGTGAAAACCTTTGTTAGGCAAAATTGGAGGCATTTTTCTCACACAAATAAGCATGATTTTGGACTCTTAATCAGTTTTACAAGAGTACTTATAGGAATGATGCTCAAGATGAACCATGGTTGTAATTGTAGCCAGGACAGCTGGACCAGCCAAAAAACGAAACAAAATGTAAAGCTATCCTTGAAAAAAAAAAGGAAAAGATATTTTTTCAATTATGAAATGTCCTATATGTAGATGTACTGAAGAGAGCAGGAGCAACTGTAGCCATATTAGCACTGCTAGTGATATCCGCAAAATCTGCATCATTTTTTGGGCTCCACTCACTCTCCAGAACAAACACAGATTATGTATGCATCCAGTTATTTGTCATATTAGAATTCTTTGACTTTCTGAAAAGAACAATTCAATTGATTTCTTTCAAGTTTACAAAGTCTTATAGTTGCAGATTTAACTTAAAAGTGTGTGTTTGCAAGAGCTCACTTGGCTTCAATGTGAATTATGTGTTTGAAGCTAAATATTTATATATATATATTTGCTCAATATCTCTTATTTCTGCATTTAGAAATATTGAAGAATGAACTGGAAAATGTGGATCCTAGTTACTCATGACTTCAGCAATCAAGAGAATAAAAATATGACTAACAAATTGCAAATTATCAGTCACATCTTCAAGCTATCCTTTCTGGCTTATTTAGTGAATTATTGTTGATCAGAAAAGAATTATCAAGAGAATTTAAGAGCTTATTTACAAAAGGAGTCATTTTCAACTGGCTTATGTGGCTAAGACTTTCAATATTTTTCTTCTATATTAAACTTCTGTTAAGGAAGATTTTGGTACAGAAATAAAAAAAAACTATTCCACATAACATGAACATCTAAACTATGTTCATTAGGAAAATTTTAAATAAAAATCATACTTTAATGGAGTTAAGTTCCTCATACAAATAATTAGCACCTTATACCAATATAACTAACATCTTTATGTCTTAGGGCACACAATCTTTTAGTGACTTCAAATTGTGTGCTTAAATACTACGTATTTGGAAGAGTTTTGTGGACTTTTGGTAAGAGACTTCTAATACCCTATAAACCAGAGCTTCAACTGAAGCCTAAAATCCCTGTTCACTCAAGCGTTTCTGAAAATGTTTACCCTACATTTGTTTGGACCCTTTAAGACACTAATGGGAACAAAAAATAATGATTTCCTGTGACAACCACTGAGAAATTTATCCAAGAAATTGCACAAGAGCAAAAGAAAATGTAGTTCACTATAAAAAACATTGTTTATTGTACTGGGTAGACAGCATCAATCTCTGTTAAGATACTTCATTTAAGTGAAACAAAGGAGGCAGACAAAGTTTATGACTGGAGGTTTTGAATGTGTACACACCCTGAAGCTACTCTATGGCTGACGAGGCATTAGAGACTCTGTCACAGAGAAGACAGTTATTTCCATCCTGAGAAGAAGTGACAATTGAAAGATACATACAGATTCCAGAAGAATGCCAAACTCACCCAGACTTAATCTGTATCCATAACTGTACTTTGATTTTTTTTATTCCTTTGTGGAAAATTGTGGTCTGAGCACACACCTCTGCTGAGTAGAGCTGAATTCTTTTCTTGACTGGCTTATTAGGTGTTTCTGCGGATTTGGGTAGATCACTTATCCTTATATCTCTTTGAGTTTAAAATAGACTTATGAACACTTAGAGAAGTAATGCTGAAACTAATACCTTGAAACCTCTGAAACTGAAATAGGACTACATACTATGCTGTCATTTTCAAACTTTCCACTCCTTTTGTGATCATTTTTGGCAACAATTATTGGATCAGTTATCCAGATTGTTTTAGAAGCAGCTAAAGAGAAGCTGTAGCCCTGTAAAACTGTAAAATTACAAACTGAATTCTTCCTGTCTCTGTATTTGATAAATAGTTAGCTTGCTTCTGAGAAAAGGAGAATTTTCTAGTCATACTTTTTACTATCTCACGGAACGAGCAATAGTTTTGAAACAGGATACTTACGCTTTCTTTCCACAGATGGCTCCCTGGTACCAGTTTCTGCACGTGCTGAAGTATTTCTTTTTTGTTCCCATAACTTGCTGAAGGGCACAGACATTTGGGCTATAGGTGGGAATAAGAAACATCTTTAAAAAAACTTTCTGCACATCTCTGGAATTTTTTTTTATGTAAAATAGCAGTAAATACAGTTTCTGTTGAACATGAGTATGAAAGGAACATCTGGCTTCACTTCCCAGGGCAGGTGTGTTTTCAAGCAACCACAGTACAAGCTCCTGGGACTGCCCAGCTGGGTTTCTTGGCAAGACCACCCTCCCAGCAGGGACGGAAGATTGCCCTCTGTTCTGGTTTGACCCTCGTCTTTGATGGGCAGCAATTGCCAGCTGCGCCTAGTTAATTTTCAATATGCCTTACATTTCTCCCTTCCCCCTGCGAAGTGAATAAATTAGCAGTTGCCAGTGACCGAGCTGTGAATGCCATCAGGCTCTTTTCACTAAAGTTTTTGTCTTGTACGCATCTGTGCAGCTGAAAGTCATAGGGAGATGGGGAAGAAAAGTCCCTTGTTCCTTATGTAGAACCTTGTCTTCAGTAAATCAATCAGCTATTTTGATTACCAACCTTTTGGAGCACCGCAGGCACCTAAATAAACATTCTGGAAATTACTGGGGACCAAAGGGTAAACTGGCATGTAAATATAAGGAGTTACAGATTTCAAAAGGGGAGTACTTCTTCCTTAGCATAGTAGTGTACAGAAATGGAATGTCTTAAGAGCAAATTCCGTGGAGTAAAGGCATTTTGTCACTAATTTTTATACTTAACAATTAACCAGTTCAAAAATTAGGACTTATATTTTACAACAGTGGGAAATAATTGAATTTTTTATTTCAAAAGCTCAGGGAGTTTGTGTGTGTAGCAAAGGGAATTAAACAAAGAAAGACAGGATGGTAAAAAACCTCTTATTCACAGGACAGTTTTTACTTAAGAAGACAGAAGGAAAAAAGTGTTTAGACACATGTGTCTCCCTGACACCAGCTGTTCAAATTGTTTCCGTGTCTCTGAGCAGCCTGGCTTGTAAGCATTGTCTTTTGAACACCCTGTTGAGCAGCTTGTCAAATTGTTATAGTGGGAACAGAATTTTTACAAAGGGCTCCCAGTATATATTCCTCTGTTAGAAAGCATTTAAACAGAGTTCATGGTTTTCATTATGGTGGAATAAAGAGAGCAAGTGCTGTGGAATAGATGTCAGCTCTATTCAAACATTTGAGAAGTTACTTTAAGCATATCTGATGTAGCATTGCATAATTGTGAACTGTAATTAACTTTAGTGATTCTAAAATTTGTGTATTTTATTCACTGAGAAGAGGCTATTTCAGATTTATGACATTTTATGAACAGTATTCTGTCTCCACAGAAAGCTTTTTATGAATGAACAATTCTTGTAAAGTTAATTGAGAATGAAAATTCTACTTGAATGATAGTAAAAATTCATAGTAAAAAATAGCATTTAATATAATGTGAGAAGAAAGAGGAAAACAAAGATTAATGAGCACCCTTTTAGAATGGAGTTAAACCCCAGTTACTTACCCTTGGTCGCGTGCCCTTATTCGACTATGAGTTAAAATCTTGTCATAGTGAGCAGAAGCAGCTGCTTGTTCAAAAGCAGACAACAAAAAAGTGGAAGAGGTAAATAAGAAAAAGATCTTCATCTTTACTCCTCTGTTGCTTCTGGCAAGTCTAGAAGAGAGAACTGGCAAATGGTCTGGAGAGCTGACAATTTATATACATGCTGGAAGGTGGTGGGAGGGAACCAGAGGATCAACCTGAAACTTCGCACCACCCTCCTTTGAACAGCAACATTTGCTGCCAGCTTCAGTAACCTAAATTAGTACCATGCATTAAGCATATAAACCACTTTTTAAATTCCAGTTTGACTAATTTATTCCCTATTACAGAAGGCTTAGAATTTTATTCTGCTGACATAACAAGAGAGAAAGTTTGAGAAGTTTAGACATGGGCTTATGATTTGGTATTTATAGCACTGAAGCATCCAGAGGTCACGATCATTGCATGTGGTTTAATTTAAACCCAGAGGAAGATGTTGTCTGTTCCCATAAGAACTCCACAGCTTTCCTTTGTTTTCCATCTTCTCACAGTTATCAGTTATGAGCTGTTTATTCAGTGAATTTGATGGATGTTCCAAAACATACTGTTGTGAATAACCTGGAGTAGCATTTTTGTCTTGAGAAAAAAATGTGCTTTATTAACACATAGTCTGATTATGAAGTAGCTACACAATCAAACACAGTATTAGTTTAAATATTCATTTTAATTCTAATAATAATTGGTATTACACAGTGCTTTTATTCATATAAAAATCACTTACTACCTGAAAACTTGAATATATTTCATTATATAGTCGTTAGTCAGTCCTTGGAAGCCTCTTGTGAAGTAAATGGAAAAAGTAATTTTGAGCTGTAAATGAGGAAACTGAGGCAGATAGTTGGAGGGACAGGCTCAGGCCTCCAATTAAGTGACAGACTTAAGACTCCAGGGACAGTTGGTGTTTGGACTGTAATCCAGGAGTTTGAAATTTTCACGTCAAGGAAAAAATTCTGCCATTTGTATAGAAGTGTTCGCATATGAATAAAATTTCAATGTATAGGCTATAGATCATTCAAGATCTGATGAAATAAGTTAGTTCTAATGACAGTACTTTCCTACAGTTTCACCCTCCAAATCAAGGCAAGTAGAGAGGTGAATAACTGGAAGCAGTATTGAACTGACACCCTGGGACAAACCTCTCATTATAGAACAGAGAAAAATGGGGAAAAAAGCAGCAGGCAGAGACAACTATTTCCTAAATATCATTATATGTTAAGGTTATAACTAGGCATAAGTATATAGTCATTTGATCATTAAGATCACATCTTAGGTGACCATAACTCTTCATGGTTTCTAAGATTAAAAGCTGAGGCATTTGGTTAAAGGTTTGGGAGATTTTTTTCTGCTGTAGCCTGCACTCATCGTACCAGCAAGTGACTTGAGATAGATCATGAAAGCATCAGCATCTCCAGAATCATTGTGCAATGAACTCAGTAAAACTCTATGCCTGAAACCATCCTGATCAGATCAGCTGACAGAGGTGATGGGTCAGTTCTGTGACATAATATCACAAGTTTTAAAAGAATGCCACTGCTGTTTTCCTTCTATTTCTCTCAGAGCTTTTTATCTCTTTCTGGTCTTGGCAGCAAGAAATGCAGTGAGAAATATTACCTCCTAGATGTCTACCTATGATGTGCCAAGCTGCTAATTGGCTTCAGTTGATTACCCTTTGCAGTTCTTATTTTACAGATGAAAAAAAATAGAAAATACTCAAAGTAACTTGACAAACTTCAAGAGTCCCAGAACTGTCCCAGTAACCTCTCTTCTCAAGAGTGCCTGTCTTCTGAGTCACTCAACTCGCAGCACAGCTTGTGTTCTTCTCTTCCACACTTAACATGCAGCATCAAAACAATGAGCTGCTGCATGCACAGAGCCTACCCACCACAGTTAAAGGAGAAGTTTGAATGGGGAAAGTATTTTTATTTCCAGAATTTTCCCTGTTTTCTGATTAGTGACCCAGCCTTAAATTGGAGACGATGCCATTTGATAATGTAAGTAAGTGCACAATTAGAGTAGGCTATAAATCTTAATCTGTTTTTTTCCACTTGTCTTTGATTCTGATAGGTGTTGCACATAGTGGGAACACATAGTATTTCTAAGAGCGTTCATATTCCCATTTCCGTACATCAGTGTTGCGAAACTCCCCTTTCCACTTCAGAGGTACAGAAGAAAAGATCTGAAGGACTGTTATATGCCAAAGATATAACAGAAGCACAGAAAATACTGATGAAGAAATATGCAAATAAAAGTCATTAATTAACATATAATTTACAGGATAACCAACATTAAACCTTATAGCAACCTTGATGACTTTCTGAAAAATCTCTAAAAACTGAATTAGTTGCTCAGGTGAGTGGTGTTGTAATGCATAGATCCTAAAATGGATAAAGTTCATCTTTAACTGGAAATGACAGTTCATTTACATTTATGTTAGCCTGAATATAAAACCAAGTAATAAAGCCAGTGTGTGCTTTATCTGTGTTATAATGGCTTGCTGAACAGCACACAAGTGTAATAATTTTCTGGTTAACCCACACTTAATTCACTTGCACTCATTACTAGCTTATTTACTCTAATTCATTTTATTTAGCAAGGTGGCTAACATATAACATATCCACCTTAGTTCTTTTGTTCCTTTGACTAAATACTTTGTGCAATCTTATAATTCCTAAGAAAATGATATTGAAATTCCAATTATAAAAGTTGCAAATGTAATTATGAATTACATTAAAACAACTCTGCTATTATCCACATCAGAAGAAGAATATACAAGGAAATAATTGAAACAAATGCAGAACAAGCACTGATTTTAATTTTCCACAAAATGTAAGTAGTGTCAAGAAGAATTTAAGGTAATCTGCAACTCTGAATTGTTTATTGTATTTCTCTAGAGACCTCTAGTGGAGAGAACGCTGTAAAAGCCATTTTCTCAAACTGAATTAAGTGTTTACACTAAGAATTCATCATATGACAAAACAATTTGTTTTATTGTTCTTAAAAAAGATCAGTCTCTTTATACGATGCACGAATCTTTACTTTCAAATGTCTGAGGGTTTGAATAAGTGCTTCTACATCAGATTGAAACTACAGAAGCATCTATCAGTCATTTGTGGCTAATTCGACTGGTGATATGCAGAAATTTAGCAAATAATGGAAGCGAATGAAAGGTTTTTCAAATATTCTTCTCCTAGTTAAAACCTGCAGAAGTTTCAAATAATTTGCAAAACATGCCATGTTTTTCTGCTTCTTTATTTTGTAACTCCTTTATGTGTTTACATTTTGTTTTATGAGTGTTTTATCAGCAGAAAGAGTAAATGAGCAAAAATATTAAGCAGTTGTTGCTTGAATCCTTAGGTTTCCTTGGAAACTTTGATTCAACAAAGCTGGACTCTTTCTCGCTACCTTCATTTAGATCAATAGTTTCCATCTGAAGAAATAATCAGTGTCTCTTCTTAAAAACTAGTTTGTTTTAGGAAAGCCATTGATGCCTACTAGAAGTACCTAAGCAACCCATTGCCCCTTTGGACAAACTAAGAGGCCAATTGTAACAGATGGGCAAGAAATCTAGTGTTTTTAAGTGCAAGGTGATACACCTTAGAAGCAAAGAGTTTAGTTGTAAAATAATTCTATGCTAGTCATGGCTGGTATACATTGTTTCTCTGTATATTTTCCTTCCATGAAGCTGCAATAAGGGAAAATGGTATTTAACACCTAATGGTTTGCTGCAGTACCATTAGGAACTTGGAACTCTGTCAAATAAAACTACCTAAAAGGAGGTTGTAGTCGGGCAGGGGTTGGTCTCTTCTCTCGGGTGACCAGTGACAGAACTAGAGGGCATGGACTCAAGCTTCGTCAGGGAAAGTTTAGGCTTGATGTTAGGAAAAAGTTCTTCACTGAAAGGGTGATTGGTCATTGGAATGCAGTGCCCAGGGCGGTGGTGGAGTCGCAGACTCTGGAGGTGTTTAGGGGGAGACTGGATGAGGCATTGAGTGCCATGGTTCAGATGATGGTTGGTGTTGGTGTTGGTGTTAGTGTTGGGTTATAGGTTGGACTTGATGATCTCAGAGGTCCTTTCCAACCTTGTGATACTGTGATACTGTGATACTGTGATAAAGTTTAAAAAAAGCCATATAAGAAGTCTTCTGTTTCCTTGAGAGCATCTGGCAGAGAACCACTGGACAAAAAGGTGTAGAGTAGTAAAGCATAATCAGTTTAATTTAGTAAGAATTTGTACTTTCCAGAGATTTAGATCAAACTTTTTGTTGGTTTTTTTTTTAAGTGCAGGGTACCGTAAGCCTGGTTAACAACACAAACTATCAAGGGAAGGGAGTTCCTCTTGCGTAGCAGAGGACCTAGCAATGCTTAGACCAGATGCAGCCTGATTTCCACACAATCTTACATAATATGCAGGGGTTTAAAATATCAAATAGAGGGAACAGAGCTCAGTGTTTACACGGGTACATAGAAACCCGTAGCTATAAAGTAAATACCTAGTGTAATAATAATAATAATAAAAACAATAATAATAATAATAATAATAGCAACTCCACCTTAAGGAAAAATTTGGAAATGAAGAAAGTCAATCTCAGTTTGTCAAAAGGCAAGATCCAAAATGTTAAGTGTTTTTTTCCCAAGGGGACAGATTATCTCCGAAATATTCACTGCAGGTTTTCTGACATATCTGCCCAGCAAAGGTTTGGTGCTGTCAGATATCTCTTTCCTTTCCATATCTATCTTAGTAAAAATCAGTCCATATACAAATATCACCACAAATCAGAAATGGAAATAAAACTTAAAGAAGTGACTAGGAAAGATTTGATGGTTGATGCTATGACAAGGACAATAATGAGAAAATCATTGTCAGTCACATTGGGAAGGTAAAATAGAATAGTCTAAAAAGGCTCCTATGTTTTTCCTCTGCTATCACCAGCATTTAGATACTATTAAGCCTTCTTAAATCACCTGCTTATTTTCTGTCACATTAAGGTTTTATTTTAAGGTATCCTAATTCCTGAAACATCATGACCCTGCTCAACTAATGATTTTTGATGAGATTTCTTTTCAAAATAAGGTTCATATAACCTAAAAAAGCCATCTCAATGTCAGCGCTAGTCCTCTCAGGTCATCCTAGTTGGAGAAAGGACAATTTAGATTTTAGGTGTGGGTGGTTTGAGTTTTGTTGTTTAACTGAAGAACACATGAGGTCACTAGACTTCAACATTTAGACAGCCCATTGTCACATGACAGGAATCCCACCCTTTGCATCCATTCTTTGGGTGGTTTGTTTTTCAGGGAATAGACACTTAGAAAAATACTATATGTTGATTAAGATTACTGTATAGTACCATAAGTTTTCTGGTGATTGGCCAGATTATTACATTTTCTCCTGTGTTAAACATTTCCCAGCCTAATGACTAGCCCCACATGACCTCTTTCTGGTACTCTGACCAAATTTTCACTTTTATTAAGGTCATCTTATTAAGCATAGCTACACCACATCTTCAGGAGATGATTAATTTGCTCCCACTCTTGGGTTTACTTATTTAAATACTTTTATATCCTTATTATAAATATTAATAATATAAAAGATATATAATTTAAGTATTCTATTGTTTCACAATTACCCAATTTTTCTAGTCATTGCATTGCTCTTCTCTGAACTTAGCCTCCTTTGTCAAAAACCTCTTAGCCAAAATATGCGTAAAAGTGAAAACAAATCTCAATGTGATTGCATTATAGTTCGAAAGAAGTCAGTACTAATTCTGGATTTGTTTCTCTCTGGTCATTTACTGCAGGACTTAGACAAAGGAGTCTGCTGCTACATATATATTTTTTTTTGTTTTCAAATAATAATTTAATTTGGCACATCTCAGCAAATGTTTTTTTTCTCATATTTCCAGTGGGTTTTTTTGGCTAACTAGGCTTATTCTATATATTGCTCTGTGTTCACAAGCTTAATAAACGTTTTAAGTAAAGTGTTCAGCAAAGTAATTTTGTATTATTCTTCCTCATGACATTGCCCAATGACTGCATTGCATAACATGTGTGTATATGGGAATTAAATCATAGAAAACATTGCAAGAAACATAAATGCTGATCTAAACCATCTATATTTGGGTGAGAAGAAAAGCAGAGAGGAAGATTCAAAGTTGTTGTTATTATGACTCAGACTTGGAGATACCAATCAATACCTTTGTTCCTGCAATATGTAAGGAAACACTCATTCTTGGATAGTCTCGGAATCTACGGATGTTTAATTTCTAGGCAAGTAAATAGAAGGTGTAAAATCAATCTGATCTCTTAGAAAGTGATAATTTATAGTCATTTTATGATGGAAGAAGAGATATTACTGAATTTTAAAATATCATGTTACATAATACAGGTTTGTTTATAACAAAAATATTTTATGTTTATGTATAATGATTAAAGTTAAAATGTAATATTCCTAGACATGACGCTAAACTAAGGCTTACAGTATATAATAAGCCCTTATTATTTTGTCTTTAGGAAACCCAGGGACAAATTATTTCTAAGAAATGCCTCATAAAATTTTGTAGTATGGACTGAGCCAATGTGTTTTGGAAAAATCTACAGTCCTAAACATCAAAATATTCTGTGTTCTCTGTGTCAAAATGAACATACTTATTGTTATTTACTGACAAGATTACGTGCATATGAGAATATTTCATAAAAACTGACAGTTCACAATGAGTTATATGGTCATCTTTGTCAATCCTGATCAGCATATTCAGCTGAGTTGCCATGAAAAATAAAGCATTAGGCAGACTGCTCAGAAAATGGGAATGTTGATTTCTCATCCAACAGCAGGTGATGCTCTTTCCATAGGCAAACAGTTTTCTTCCTCCTCAGAGAATGAGCACATCATCTGATAATGCAACTTGTGATAATATCTCCACAATATTCCCAAGTTCTTGTGCTTATACAGCACATGACAACTGTCAGTATAGTACTGAGATAAGAGCTGAGTGAACCAATCAACAGGAGTTAATAAGGGATTCAGGCAGCAGTGGAATGTACCTGGTCCTTAGGAAAAAGCAAGGGCTTACTTCAAGGGTACTTGTGTTCTCTGTCACTAATATTTCAAGGTTACGCTGGTATTAGACAGTATTTTAGTGAATCACACGATGTGCCCACGATCACTATTCTTTATTGCTTAAAGGAAGAAAACAGACAGACAAACAGAAAAACAATCCTAATAGGATTTTTTTTTATGGATTTCTAAGGTAATTTAATGCACTCCAGTGCATGTAAAAGTTACCATACTTGTAGCTATGGCACATGCCATAGCAAAATGGTCTAGATATCTAGATGCACTTTTTTTGAGAATGGTCTGTCAGATTCTCAAAGGTTTCAGGATATAGAACCATTAAGATTGTTAACAAGATCTAAACGTACTTCCAGTTCAGTTTATTTTTTGGACTGGAAGTAATGTGTCTTGGTTTCAGAAGTCATTACATAAGCTGAATGCAAGATTGATAATGCAGTGACAAGCAATAAAAACAGATTGAAATATTTTTCAGTGAAGAATATATCTCAAAATTAATGAAAGTTAATATAGTTCCAGCGAAAGTTTTGAAATCTGATTATAAAACAAAAGTTAGAATCTCAAGTTTCAAGATGCACTGGATATCCACACCTTCCAGTAAAACTCAGCAGGAAGGGACTTGACCTTGGATTCCCACACAATGTGAAATATTAGGCACCCATATTTGTCTGACATTCAAATTTGTGTTCACTGCCTGGAGATGAAAGTAAATTCAGGGAACCAATTCCAGACAAGATGCATTGCCCTCTGTCTTCCCATTTATATTTTTACCTATTTTTTACCTAGCTCTTGGGGTTCCATAATTTCTGGTGACAGGGAAATTTTCTGTCATTCCTTCCTAAAACTTGTTATTGTACATGGCACAAACTTTAGAGATTTCTCAGTATTCAGTTAGGCTACTGTTAAGAGTAGAATAAGCACACAGTGTGGTTTCTGAATGAGGCTTGCTTCTTATAAGTATTCATTCCACAAAGTCAGTAGTGTCTGAGACTTGAAATAGCTTAAGATATGTAGGATTTTCTAGGAAATAAAGAACTTCTTCTAGGCATTGAAATAAGTGTTTAGGTTTTTAACTTTTAAAAATTGTTACCTAATACACCAAATAAAGACTGGCTAAGAAGAAGTGAGTGTGGAGGCATTGCCAGCAAGACCCTTCACTGGGTTTATATTCGTGTGCAAAGCAAAGTGCAATCAGAAAGATAGCAAAAATCTAATTCCAATCTCTCTCTGTGGCCAGACTGTAGATCTCCTCTAGAATATGAGAAGGTGAGTCAAAACATAAAAATTTTTTTGACAAAAATCATGAGACTGTCTTCACTATGAATATCTTAAAATACACCAGTTGTCTACTGAAGAGCTAAGACAGCATGAAAATATGAATAATGTCACCTTTGGAAATCAAACCTCTAACAAGCTTCCATATAGATACAGTAAAACACAATTATAGAAAAAGTATGTTGTTCTGGTAGATGAGTATGAGTTTCAGATTTAGATTTCAATTCAACAAGTCATAGGAGAACATTTATTGCATTTTAGACTTTTCAAAGTATACACGGTCAGATCTGATCTGTACTATATTTGTCTGGATGCAGTTCAATTGCACATCGATTTTATTTTTGGTTCTTTCTAGAAGACACAACATTTCATAGGATGTGACTTCTATTGGACTTTTTTATTATTAAAGTGAAACTTTGTTCAGTTTAAAGATCATGACATCTAAGGAAAAATTATGCAAACAAAATCATGCTGAACATAATCCACCTTGACAAATGAGTAGAATTAATACTGTGAGGTTAAAGAAAACTGATTTCCTCATTGATATGGGGAAAGAGTTTAGGAAAAGATTAAGTACATCAGTATTGTATTTTGGAGGGAAAATGAAATCTTTATGTATAATGTCAGGCACACAATTATTATTTCAGTGGTTCAGTGGGTTACCATAGCAATACAACCGAGTGGCTTTTGAAATACTTTATTTAGCTTAATCACTGGGGGGGTGCATTATTGTATTCAGAAATAAGCTTAATCAAAATGACAGAATCTTTTTTTTCCCCATAACTACAATGAGCAGCTCATAGCTCCACAAAATATGCTTTTTACTTACTTACAGATCCATCTTTTGAAATCATCTCACTTGTACTATTTAATGCATTAATATTTTGTGAAAGACTTGGAGTAAATCACTTGAGCGGTCACTTTTCATGTTATAATGACCTTGTCCATGACTTTGAGTGATTCCCACCTATTTTGTGGTGTTTGCAGAACAATAAAAGTTACAGTTACACGACACAGCTTGTTGGTCTGGGTTGGCATTGACACTGGTCTCAAATACCATCCTTGTGAGAGGCAGATATAACAGGTAAAGTCAGAGTGTGGTTGATCCATCTTGAAGTAACACAGCTTATTTCTTTAGCTGTTAGTATTCATTGCAAGCAAGCATTTCAGTCTCAGAAAATCCCTTGCTGAAGAAGAGCTGAATTAATATGAGTTGAACTGTAATACTGGCTTTCAGGAGTAAAAGCCATGGAACAACACAAACATCCACACCCACAGAAGATCAGATGTGAGGCAAAATGAAAATTAGATTCCTGAAAGTTCATAGAAAGATCTGTGTATAAACTTACAGGATTGTTATGCTGATGAACACAACTGCGGTTTGATGTTTCTGACTCTGAAAAGAGAAGATTTATAATTTCTCAGATCAATTAAAATAAAAAAGTGTGAGTCCAAACACTGCACTATATGTCTTAAATGCCAGAAATATCTTCCTTGGAGATTACTGCAAAAGGATACATTTTTTTTTTGTGTGAGGGATAGCTTTTCCTTTTCAAGCATGCGCAAAAGTTTATACCAGATTGTTTGAGTGACTGGGTAAATTTATACATTATGCAGTACAGATGAAGCCATTCTAGTGCTAAAGAATATACTACAGATGGCACAAATCTGTCTGATCATTAAATAAATTTTAGTTCCACTGAATATGGTGAATTTTAATGAAATGATAGATAATAAACTATTAGACACATGGCAAACACCTCTTTAAATAACTGGACTGTGACTTTCTCACTTCAGTGCTGCTGGCTGCTGTGGAGCATTGAGCAGAAAATGTATGCATATATGTGACTCACTCTCAGATCATTCAAGCAAATAACCAGTAACTACAGTTCATATAAATCTCAACCTTTTGATTGATTAGTATTAATTATGTTGCAATACAAATTAATGATGTTAACAATACAAATAATAATAAACTTATGAATGTAGTGGCAACTAAGCTCAAAATAGAAATGAACATAGTCTACTGAATTTCAATGGATACTAGATCGGTAAATCACTGAGTGACAAAATTTCGGAAAGTTATTTAGCAACTTAGAAGATGAATTCTCACACATGGGAGAACTCCACCTACAGTTACATATAGCTTTAAATTTTCTTTTAAAAGTCTGTCCCCTGGGCAGCTTTTAAAAAATGTGACATATTTCAAATCCAGCACTAGAACACCTGACAGTAGATATGATCAAAGTTTCACTTTCAGAGACTGGAAGAGAACTTTTGGAGCATAGGATGTCCCTATATAGGGCCAAATATTTGTCACAAAAATATAGGAAGCCCAGTAAACAGAGCAGAAACAGCTCTTCAAAAAAAGTTTCCTTTAAGAAGAGATTATCTTAGATTCAAATTCTGCTTTTTTTGTTGTTGTTGTTCAATCTGGAAAAGAGAAGGCTCCAGGGAGTCCGAATTGTGGATTGTCTCCCTCATGCCACCTGGGGGGGGCAAGTGAGCAAGTAGTTACATAGCGCTTACCTGCCAGCTGGGATTAAACCATGACATAAATATATTTAAAAGTTCCAATGGAAAAATATATTATTGGCAAAGAAGTGGCAAAGATGAATACACAAGAAAAAGATATAAAATAATTGTTATGGACTGTTGTGGCAAGTCTGGATAAAAAGTATGTACAGAACAAGAAAATTTATCTTTTGGAAAGCATGAAAATTTAGAGAACTTTGATGACTTTATTGTGTGATGTAGAAACCATGACCACGTTTTTTAGGAACAAACAAAGTAGCATTAATCTCATCTAGATTTAGAAATTTAAAGTTAGATAAATTAATCCTCTGGGGATTTTACATTTCATGGAGTGAAATAAGCCTCTCCAGAGGCCCTAATTTAGCTTGGGGAGGATCATGGTTTAATAATACCTCTATTCCTTTAGTCGCTCTCTTCCTTAGTCTGTTGGTCTCTTTTTCCAAGTAACAAGCAATAGGATGAGAGGAAATGGTTTCAAGTTGTGGAGGTTTAGATTGGATGTTAAGAAAAATTTCTGTGTTTGTTCCCTTTGCAATCAATTAACAAGTCAATTATACACCTCAATAAAAATTCAGATTGTTTTCAACTATCAGGCAGTGAATTTTACAGTAATAGCATGCCAGGTATATAGTGCAAAATGTACCCAGACAAATACTTCATGTGAGCTGTAAAACTCTAGGAAAACACTTTTTTTTTCCAAATTAGCAGAAAATAGCACTTGTGTATATAATGCCTGCTCCAGTTCTCATTCAAAGTAATGGAAATGTCTTATTTTCCAGGAAGTCCTGGATTTTTCACTTAAACTCTTAAACAATGCTGTTTGCTTAAATTGTAAGGTTACCACAGACACTCTTCTATTGGACTGAGAGAAGGAGAAAAAAGATTGTCATGAATGATTCCTGATTACTGTGTCTGATAACCTTCCATCTGCAACTGGTTTTTATTGTTGTCAGTTTCTAGAAGTCAGATATATTTATCACATGTATCTGTTTGTCACAAGAAATGGGTATAGAACCATTTATAAAATTCTGCTGCAATGATTTTTTGTTACATGAATCAGGCAGACCATGCAAAAAATTACCACAATGACTGATGAGAGAAAGAGCTAAGACACAAAATATAAGTCACTGAGCTCAATTTAGGCTACTTCTGCAATGCACAAAGAACTTATTTCCACTCATCCAAGGTATAATCATAATATGATTTCCTATGATGTACATCACACACATAGCATACTGCATTTGGTAGATATGTATTGAATGGTTCTTTCTGTAGATTTTATATTATAGATAGGTGAATAGAGATTAGTAACACTATGTACAGATGCTTCCATAAAAAGCTATTTCTCCTGAGCTGAGCAACCGGAGTTCCTAGGAGTAAGTCTGGATGTTTTTTTCCGACTTCTGTATTTGACCATTTAGACACAAACTGCTCTTGATATGTAAACCTGTCATCAAAGTTGTATGGAAGAATACTTGGTCAATATTATGTCTTACGTTACTTCTAACTGAATAATAATCTCCTGTTCTAGCTTGAGTAATACTAGGTAATTCTAGTATGAGTAATCATCAGTTCCACGGTTTCTTTTTAATATAAGGTTTAAAGTTTCTTTTTATATTCTGCACACAGAGGCCTTAATTTGGATATGATGATCCTCCTCTCTGTAATTAAAACCTGGAATTAAAGAGGAGGAAGAGTAAAAAGCGGGAAAACAGTAGCCAGGGGGATATTAAGACTGATCTTCAATTCTAACAAATGGTGTAGGCATAGAGGTTAATAGTGTAAACATGTAATGCTTTGCTCTATCATTTTTCACAGTGCTTCCAAATACTTTGTCCCTTGTCACAGCACTGCTTAAAAACACTTAAGGCTTCATCGTATTTCACGCAGCTTCCTCTGGAAGGGTAAGTATGCCTGAAGTTAAAAGGAAACAAACTTGAATGTGCTTTAAGGAAGGCCTTAAGACTTCTAGAGTGAAGTAAAAGGGAACACATGTAAGGGAGAATGAGGCTGTCAAAATAAATTATAAGCAGCCTAAAATGTACATAAAGTTCACACCAGACTTTTAAACATGTTGCTAACATTTAATGAGAGATCTGACTGCATGTGAGTTTTGAATCATTACAGAGTGACTGCACTTTTATGCTCACGCATAGTCCCAACTTGCCTTAAAGGTCTGGCTGCTATCATCAAAGCTGAATAAAGAAAACATTTGAAGCCTTGGACTTCTGAACTGAGTATAGACACACGATACACGACCCAGCCTCTAAAGCCGTGTGTGCTGGGTAGCCATGTGCATACAGAGCTTAGGAAACTCTTCTTTGCTGAAGGTGCTATCAGAAATGGTGCAGGGTTTTGGTTTGGTCTTCAGATATTCAAACACAAAGGCTCTTGAAACGTCTATTTTCTGTCTGCAGAACCTGCCTCCACAGTTAAGGGTTCAGACAGAGATATAAGAGAAAGAGACATTGGATAACTGAGCAGTTATATAGCACATGACTGTTCTTCATCTCCAGGAAGAATGTTTGGGAGCATCTTGGGCAGATGCCATTAAGTAACATTGGACATCCAACTCTGCATTCAGGCTACAGGGTGGGCTGTTCTGGAGAAGGCTGGGACTTGCTCTTTGTCACTCACAGTCAGTTCCAGCTGGTTCCAAACAGCTCCGCAATGGACAAAATCAACCCACATCCCATCCCCAATAGAATTTTGCACTCTTTTTGGGTCTTTTGTTCTACAGCTCATCCATCAAGGACCAGAATTACAGTTTTCCAAGAAGTCATGAGTTTGAATCCTCACCACCTTCTTAGGTTTTTGTTTCAAGAGGTGAGGAGTGACATTCTGCTTGGGGGGGTGTAAGTGTTGTTGTAATATCAGTCCCTGTGGCCTGGGAGGAAGGGTGGACTTTGAGGGCTGTTTGCTCTCAAATACACAAGGTGAAGGGCAGGACGTAACATTCATCCTTTTGTCTTTCTGGATATTCATGGTGAACCATTGAATTCTCCCTTCCAGAATTTGTATAGTGTGACCTGTCTAAAGAAATGATGCTTTATACTAAGAAATAGCTGATTCTCCTGATAAAATTTTCAGTCTTTCCTTTTAATTATTTGTGTTCAAAGACAAGAATGGATTTGTTTGAATTTAAATCACAAGACGTCTTGAGTGTTTTTCTTCTCCGAAAGGCTTTGATTATTTTGACTTTCTTAGTACAGAGATTCTCACTAGATATCTAATCCGTAGCTACCCTAGAGCTGTATGGTTTATGAAATTAAAAATTAAACATGTGTATATATTTCAGCAAATGAATCAAACAAGTTATGGTGTATATTTAATTCCCAAGTATTGTTTCATTTATTTTCCTATTCAGCTGAAGACTAACACTTGTCAATATTTATAGGTCCTGAATATCCAAAGATTTGTGCTCCAACTGTGATTATTTCTGTAGGCAAGGTTCCTTTTCAGAAACAACTTCTGGAAACAGTAAATATTAATTTGGTGTATCTCAGAGAAGGATTATGGAAATTAAATTGGGTAGAACACATCCTGTAAAAAGAACTTTGTGGTGGTCCTGGGTTGTGATGATATTTTTGGCACCTGTTGTAGAGGTAGGATATGTGTGTTAGTGTGTGTTGTGTGTGTTCGTGTTGGTGTGCAGACAACAGAGAAGCTTGAAAATATGTAAGAGACTGAGGAAATATTAAGATTAGAAAGCCTATTGGCCAAGTAAATAACCAAGTGAATGACCCCTACAATGGAAAGATATTTGATAACTTAATAAAGTAAATAAAAGATGAAAGATAATTTGTGGTATTATTACTATTCAAGTATAGCCACAGTTTGACCAGTACGAAAAGAAAACACAAACTAAAGCTGATGAGTTATTCTATTCAATAAGAAGTATTGATGTAGTTGCAAAAACATACTCACCTTGGTTTTGTTTTACACTAGACAGAATTTGAGATGCTAAATAGAACTCACCATTTAAGTTTAAAGTCAGTTCTTTCAGGGAAGGCCAAACATTCCTGTCCCAGGAGGCATGAAGGGACTGCAAAGAAGTGCTATGGCTTGGGGTCAGGAAATTGTAAATGGTAACCGAATGCAACCATTCTATCAGATATCTGGCATTTACCCTTTATGTAACTGCTGTAATTACTAAGTTTGGTAAGTGTCATGGATAGGAGGATACAAATCTGAGGATTAATCTAAAAAACAAATCAAACATTGGAATGCAAGGAGTTCCTTTTGTTATTACAAAAAGAATGTCTAGTGGCAGTTTCATATGAGCTGACTTTAAAAAATGGAAACCTCACTTTATACTTGAGTATTTTAGAATTATTTTCGGATAACCCCCCTAAATTTAGCAAAAAGTTTTTTTAAATAAACTAATTTATTTTGCTCTTCAGCTTTATAGCTGAGTCGCAGTAGGCTCAGATTAAAAAAAAGTGACCATGCATAAACATGAAAAAGGAATCTAAAAGGCACCTACTGTACTAAAGAAGATTATGTTCCAGAACAGAGAGTTTTCCTTCATTTGTTTTATATATTTTAGCCTTATCAAGTTGCTGATAGATGATGTAAACATTCCTCTAAGGACTGCAGATACTTGAATGAGACTAATGACTCAAAGAAAAGCTATCATTTACTGTGGCAAGGGTCCTGTAGGAAATTAATAACTACCCTCTGACATAATACGTAGCAAGAGTTTTAAATGAGTCATTGTTGTTTATAAATTAAATCATAGTTACTTTAACAAACATTTTACTGTGTAATTGTTCATGGCAATGATTACAGACTGTCTGGAAAATATAGTCTGCTGCAACAGAAATGCCACGGAATTTAAAACTTTTGTATGCATCTTAACTTCCTCATATGCACAAAATTCTTCCTATGCCTTCCCTCTTTATAAGAAAAAACACGTCAATTTAAAAGAGGATCCCATAGGCTGGAGGGATTGAATGCTTTTCTACCACTTTTCCCACCTCCTGTATTGAGCATCTGTTCTCAGGGAGGGAGAGTTGATCATACTGTACACAGACCTCTCAAGGATGGATGGGTTTCAGAATGTGGAGAAGCTTAGGACTAGTTGTGTGTCTTCTCTGACCTCAGGGGTACATTCTTAGTACCCTGTTCAGTGGCACATTGCAGGCTGTACACCCTGGTGTCATTCACCACAAAACAGCCTGCATCACTAGGCTCTATGCAGTTCTCATTGCAGGTGGAAAAAAAGAGGGGAGAACTTAACTCCTGGATGGTCTATAGGCAAACTTCAATTTTTCAGGTTATCCTTCTTGGAGGCTTCCAGGAACTCATCACATTGTAAATATGAAAAATCAGTAATGAAATTCTCAGTGGGGAGGATAAGTTCATATGGTAGTCCTTCCAGCTGTTCTGTTAAAATTGTAAGTTCTTCATATTTAAAACAATAGATCTAGAAATAATAAGGCTGGAAGGCAACTCTGGAGGTTATCTTATCCAGACCTCCACTCAGAGCACAACCAGCAAGAGTAGGTTGCTCAGACTTGTTTCCAGTCAGGTTTTTAATATCTACAGAGATGGAAAACCAACAACCTCTCTAGGACACCTGTTCCAGTGTTTGACCACCCTCAAAGTAAAATAGTTTTTCTGATGCTTAAATGAAATTTCCTGTGTTTAAGCTTCTGCTTATTGCCTCTTCACGAGATACCACTGGGTATTTGTTGTCTCTATACCCTCTCATTAGACATATGGCTTTCTAAAAAACATTTATCTAAGTTCTTTCCAAAAATATCTATAGAGACTCAGCTGACTCTTGTGTAGAGCAGAACGTGATTTTTTCTTGTTTCTGTGAACTCATAAACCAAGGATGTAAAAGTTCATTGATGATTTTATTATTAAACAGATGGCGACAGAACACAGGATATATGAGTACAAAAACTTATTTACATGAAAGCATTTCAGCTATTATTCTTGGCAGCTTCAAGCCCAATGCCATATTGCTGTAAGGCCTGTAATGGATCTTTTATTCCCCCTTATAGATGTAGCAAAGGGTGCTTCACATTACACTCCCTTTGAATTCTGGATATAAAAACATAAGCTTTCAGCTAGGATAATTACTCCTATGATGGTTCAATTTCAAGCGTTTTAAATTGGCCTTTCATTACTGCAGACTCCTGCTTCTTACACACAGAGTCGATCAAAATGAAAGAGTGTTTTAAGCAAGTTTAATTTGCTGTGGCTTATTTTTGTGTTTCTTCTGCATAATCTTTTTTTCTAAATCCAAAAAGCAGGTATAGATTTTAAGCTAAACCAAAATGCACTCCAATAAATAAGTATTAGAATTATCTGAACACATTAAAAAAAAAAAAATCAAAGCCCAATAACTTGAAAGAAATTTGTGGAGATCTGAACAAGAGTTTCTTGGAACACTTTGCCTTAGATAGGTGAAAGCTTACCAATGATAAGCCACTATGAGTTTTGTGTGACTCATCGGTGCTAATCCACACCAGACAGTTCAGGTTTGGACACTGAGTACACGGAAGGAACTGCCTATATGCAATCTGCAAACCAAAATGTGTTCACCAGATTTACTAACCTGGACAGTTTTAAATAATTTAAATAATTTCAACAGGCTAACAGAAAATGTATGTCCTGAGGAATAATGGAAATACTCATGTTATTAAGCGTTATGAATTATAATTACAAGATAAATTATTATGACCATATCAAAAAGTTGCATGTAGACTAGCAAAAGCTCAATTCAACGTCTGTGTAATATTTTATTAAAAAAACCCCTATGGAATTATCTAAATCTATCTTTCTTCTCAACTCAATACTCTTAGATTATATCTAAATTAGAATCTCACTGGCTCTGGCTTTCTAGGCTGTGATTGTCTCAGCATTTTTATCCATTCAGACATTTCCCGATGAACAGAGAATAACATTTTAATTATGTCTATCAGAAATAATACAGGGTTTTTTTTTTAACTACTTACATAAAGTAATAGATTTCCACAAAAATCCCCTGACATCCTTTTCCCAATTGTAAAGTGAAATATTTCCATGCCTCTATTATGTAATGACAGTTGCAGATACAGTAGTCTAATAATGTCTTCTTGTTCTTTAGTAAATTGTAAATTAAGCCCTTAAGCAGGTATAATCAAAATATGCAAGGGCAATTGTTTAGTGTTTATACTATGGTGTTGTTTCCTCTGAAATCTTTGACACGAAACCAAACCACTGAACAGAAGAACTCAAAATATCCTTTCTTTTCTTTAAAGCTTTAAATGTTATCATAACATCTAAGGATTACTCTGAAATACTTATACCAGAAAAAGAGGTAGATGACGAGCTCAGATCTAGAGTTATCCTTAATATTGTCCCAATATTGGTGTCCCAGAGAATTTCCTTGTATGCTGAGAGGAAAGCATAAACAGAGAAGAAATAAATGAGTTAAAAAAAAAAATTACTAAAAGCTGCAATATTGCACTTAGGTATTTGCAACATAGAACAGAACTGGCCATTCACACTGTTGATATTATTTTTGATGCACAGCATATTGGATCTAAAGACGAATTCTCATCAGGGCCTGTGGATGGACCTTTTTTTACTTTAGTAGCTCCCTAAAAGTAGACTCTGGGGAAGGAGCAGAATTCTGAGTAATGCCACATAAACAGAAAAAAGGAGCCCTGAACACCATCCTTCTAGACTCCTATGTATCCCTAGGACTATGAAATTTAATACATCGTGCAGGATTTAATTACAAAGGTAGAATTAAGTCCTCTTACTTAAAAAGTAAAAATGGAATAAGACATTTCTGGAGACTTTTCTGTAAAGGTTGACTATATTTCATATTCCTGGATTTCCTCAGAGTCTTGGGGAGATCTTTGGGCTAAAGGAGAAACCTTGGAAACTTCACAACAAACCATTAGGCACAAATCCATGACAGCATATCAGTTTTAGAGTTGAAGCCTGCAGATTTTTACGAAAACTCTGGGCAATTTTTGAGAGGAAACATTCTCTTTGAGTTTCATAAGGAGAAGTGTTTATGAGATTTAAAATGTTCTGTGTTTGATTACATGAGGCTAAATTGTGTTGGTTTTTTGACATGAGAAACTAATAAAAATGTACTGTCCTTTTCCTGAAGTGTCTAGTATTTTTCAATTCAATCATTTGAGCAGTTGATAACACCCTGCATTAAAGTGTAGAAACTTCTGTTGTTTCGTTGATTGATTAGTGTCATCATAGCGATTTAAAAATGAAAGGAGACCAGTCATTTTTCAAGGGGAAGCTATACATTCAATCCATAGTTCAATTCAGTTTCAGTTTCAGTAGGAGTACTTGTATGTACTAAGCATGGTGGTGTTTGTAGCTTAAGGGCTGTTTACTATTGGTAAAAGTAAGCAAAATACTTTGCCAAAAGTTTTCTGAAATAACTGAGTTCTCTGAAGCAAGTATGACTCACTAAGAGCAGAATTTACAAATTATTATTTTTTTAATAAAAAGAAGACATGTTTTCAAGGTTAAGTTATTCCAAGCATGGAAAGTCAACACTATTTTTCTTTTTGTATGCTAAAATTGTTTTGCAAATAGACCTTATACTTCCAAGTGTGTTGGATTCAGACCTATAAAGCTAATCCAGTGATTCAGTTTCTGATTTTCTTGCTTTTTTCCCCATGGATCTACCATTTTAAGTATGTATAAAACATTTATCTTAATCTATGATCTTTTTTATTCTATCTGATTTTAAGAATTCCCCATATTGTGAACACATTCAAGACTGTTAGATGTTCTGAAAGCTTTCCTTTTTTGCAGTAATATTACCTGGGTCTCTACGTTTTCTGGAAGTCTGAAACTTCAATTTGAGGTTTTACAACTGAAAAAAATAGGTAAGAAATACTTCTTGACAAGTATCAAGACTAAGCCAACAAAAACTAATGGAGAATTAAAAACTGAAGGCATCAATAGCTTATCACAAAATTATCGTCCTAGATTTGTTATTTCAAAGGTAAGGCCAAGCCAATAGTATAAAGCTGCAAATACCAGCTCCTTCTATCTCATAAAATATTAGACATAAATCCCCTGAATCTGTTCAAGGCAGAAACAAGGGCAAAGGAGATATGATTTTAAACTACTTCTTAGCTATTTTACTATGAGTTTCCTATGAATGCCTAGACTCTGATGTGTTTGGGTTCCCAGGGATTTAATTGGTGGGGTTGAGACACTTCCAGAAATACTTCTGGTCTTAAGTTCATGGTAGAGGTGCTGCTGACAAAGTCACAGCAGCAGCCCAGTGGCTGTCTTCCTTTGCAAATCAAGAATCCTCTCTAGTGTGGGCTAAGGTGCCGCTTTAAGCCCATTTTGCCAGTGGAAATAAAGTTCTTGGCGAGCCAAACATTTCCGCAGAATGGGTTAATGCTAAGGAAACTCCAGTAGCCTGGGGCAGACCTAGCTGCTTGCTGATAAAACCATGCTAAAGTGCTGTAATACAGTGTGTTGCAGCTGGGACAAGTGCTGGACTTTTTTATATTAATAAGCAAATTTCTTAGGTTCTCCTGTTAGACTGGTTCTATTATACAAATATCTTTTATTTTTTTAATAAGAAGAAACGGAAAAACTGTTCACATTGTTTAGCTGGGGTCTGGGACACATAGGGTTCTTTTACAGTGGATACTTAATGTAAGAGAGGAAAGCTTCCTCCAGGCTACCCAAGACCCTTGAAATACAGACAATATTTTTGTACATGTGCATCTCAGAAAGAGCAATAATTGGAACCTCTTCTTCTGAGATGAGTGTGCTTTAAAATCAGTTTACCAATATTTTGGAAAGAGGGCCAGTCCTCACCTAGGAGTCTAAGCCAGAGGGAAACACTTCCTTACCCTTTGCTTCTTCAGTTTTCCCCAGAGTAGATAAGTGACTTAATACTCAGAGGTTTTCTTTCTAATACCTTAAAATTGTGAAGGAAGCATGGGTGCTAAACAAAGACATATCAATGTATCTACCTGTTTTTAACAAAAATGATTAAGTCTGCTTCCAGGTATAGCACTGAAGTATTTAATTTTAAGTATTTATTTAACAGATTCACAGTGACAATAAAGCAAGTGTTAGCTTCTCCTTTGTTTTAGCAGTTTCAAGAACCTCTGTGAAAAAGAGATGGTGTAAGTGTTAGGAGGCATACTTGGGTATTAAAAGTATAGTTCACTGCCTTGATGCCAAATTAAAAGCACATTCTGAACATGACCAAGTCATTTACTGAAAAAATACAAAGATCGCAAGGTCACAATTAGGAAACAAAACACGATTAAGAGCAGAAAATATAATACTAAAATGCAAGATATTCCCTGGGAGTGGAAGGAGAGAACATTTCTGGGAAAGAATTGAAAAGTGAAAACTTCATTTCATAACCAATAAACAAAGTATGAAACTAAACAAAAAAAAAGTAGTTCATTTCAATTAATTTTGTATAATTTTTGTATTTAAAGTTAAAAAATAAACAGAGAATAATCAGTATCTTTTCCTGAAAATGTTGTGAATTCTTTAGTCATCTTCATGTTCACTTCCTCCTTCCCCATTAACTGAGATGGTTCTGTATGAAAGCATCAGTTTGAACCTCAGATAGGAAGGTCTAAAACACAATATAGGTCCCAAACTGGAAATCAGAACGACGAAAAATAATCCTAAATGCTTTCCATAATTGAAAACCAGATGTCTCTATTGTTTGAGTAGGTGCATTAGATTAAACGTTTCAACCAATCTGTACTGGAGGTAAATTCCTTTGCAGTTTCAGCTGAATGTGGTTTTCTTCACTCCCAGCTTAAGCTTTTGGAGTACTCTTCAATATTTGTAGTGTATATTTAATGCATCATGATCCAATGTCAGCTGAAAATGGTCTTGAAGTATGATAACGTCCTGACACAAAATGGGTTCTTGTGTGTTCTGCCTCACACTTAATACTGATAAAAAAATTCTTTAGAGTCACACAACATATGACCTGAAGAATAGATTAATCAGGTAGAAAGACTGGTTGCGTTTTTTGGTGACATATGAAGAATGAATATATTAGCTCAGAAATTGTGTGTGATTGAATGATTTGACTAAGTGAATATCGTGGATGGAGGAGGGAAAGAAAGTATACAAAAAGACTAGATGATATTAGAACAGGGAAAAGAATCATGGAAGAGACCCTGAAGGACCATATTTAGAAGGAAGGAAAATAAATAATAAATACAGATAGAAACAGAAGGGAAGAAAATTTGGAATACCAGAAAGAAGCCTGGAAAAGAAAGAACAAGAATGAATAGAGGTATGTATGTTGTTTATCTCTGTCATTTACTGATTGAAACAATTTCAAAGAACCATTGATGGAATGATCTTGTGTGATTCCTTGAAGAAGGTGCTAAGGACATGACTAAGCATGCTGTGTTTCTGTCATAAAGTCTGTTTATTGTGGCTGTTCCCACTCATATGGTCTGATAACTGAGATATAGCCCTTCTATTCATGCCATGAAGGGCAGCCTTGCATCAAACTGCAGCAGCTCAGGGTGTAAATATTTCCAATAGCAAGTAGTCTTGGCCTGTAGATGCAGCAATTATACATAGTAATATTGTTGTCAATCACTTCTACATATTCTAGTACAACTATTATCTTGAGCAGATGTACAAAGAGGACTTATTCCATCTTGCTCTGCAATGCCCTGTCTCTGGGATTCATCATTATCTCTGTTTAATAGGATAGCTGGTTTCATTTGAAGTATAAGGATGTGAACTAAATAAAGCCTTTCTTCCAATTCTGTACCTTCTCTGCTTTTTAAACTGTGAAAGAAACAGTCTGGAGAGGAAAATAAGCCATAATAAAGCCTGAAATGTTGCTCCTAGTTTGAAGAATCACTTTGACAGTTAGGAGATGACATAAGTCAAAGTTATTATGCTTTCTTTGACACTGATGACAGTGTCACAAAAGATCAGTAAGAAAGTCCCAGGTGAGATTTCAAAAATTGGCTAATGAGAATGTATCAAACAAGATTTTAATATTGTGTTTACGTGGAAAACTGATTTCCCAGGAAAATTGTGTTTTTCTAAGTTTTGTATAAAACTTTTGGTTTTTGCAACACTAACAGCCAGTTTCAGGTTTATAACTGCTTTCACTCAGTCTTTCATCACTTATCCTGACCACACTGGATAATCTTGGCTCAGTGACATACATCTGGTTCCCTCTTCATCAGTTTAGGGTGTGAGTGTGTGGGAATATTTCAGGTTTCAAAGGTTATTTGTGTTCAGCAGAAATAGAAAACAAACAAGCAAACAAAGAAGTACCACCCAAAATGAAATGCTCCTTCCTGACCATACATGGTCTTTAACGAAAAAACTTTTTCAGTATCCATTTCTCTGGGGAAATTTGTGCCAAATTTGGGGTTGAGTGTGATTTTCTAAAATCCCAGATGTTTATACAGATTTTTTTGATCAGCCTGTTTTAGATAGAAGTCTGTTGCTTCAATACTAAAAAATAGATTATTCTCTCTGCTTTTCCAACATATATTATGTGTCTCTTTATTTGTATTACTTTTATTATTCTTTAGACTGTTAAATAACTATAAGACATTCCTAAGGGCCTCTCTCCTAAAAGCAAATCATTATTGCAGACACTTAAAATGAGCAGAGCACATTTCCCTGAGGCTGGAATCCTGATGTTTCCTCTGTGTGGATCTGATTTCAGATCACAGCCACATGATTCAGGGACTGTAAATTAATTTGGGAAATGATCAGGGAGATTAATATCATGGGAAGTTACAATCCTGTAAAAATAAAAGCAGTAGAACCAGTCCTCAGATGAGATCTCCCTTAATGATCCTCTGATCTACAATCTCTAAGTTAAGGAATTTTTTATTAATTATTAAATACAAAGTCTAGTCATCTTGCAAAGCAAAGAAAGGAAGCAACTGTAACATTTAAGGAATGGATGTTGAAAAACCCAAAATCTTTAATTTTTCTTAATAAAATTGGAGAGAACTAAAGAATGGAAAGTAATAAATATAACCCGAAGTCCAATTTAATGAAAAAAGTATCTCTTTTGTTTTTCTTTTTCCTATTTATTTTTTTCTTGGGGTAGAACTGAATTCAGTGAAATTAGTCATGGAGAAGGATTATTTCCATGCTTTGGTAGCTGGATATGAGTATTCATGTTTGTGATATGGTTGAATGATATCTCTAAGTACCTCATGTAATTCATCCAAACAAAACAATTTCTAGTATTTCCTAGTAAACTAGCCTATAATTGTATGGAAACAAGGCCAAGGTTATCTCCAGATGTTGCAACATAAAATATTGTACTATTGGGTCTTACTTTTAGAAAAATTATGCTGAGAAGTGCAAGATATCTATCTTTTTTTTGGGGAAGCAACACATTCTCTGTGGAAAAAAAACAGAATCAATAACTAGGGAAAAAAAGGAATGAAAACTATTGCAAAAATGAGCATTTGTGTAGGATTTCATGAGTTTCTCTGAATATGCTTAAAAACTTACTGTATTTATTTTAAGGCATAATTGACACTTTCAGAAAATAGCGATGTATGCATCTTCCATCTTGTAAATTGCGTTTTACATACTGAATCTATTAGTCAATAACAAGAATGAGTTATTTTGCTGTTACTGTTCTCAGCTGGTCACACTTAAGGAGCAGGCTAAGCTGTTCATTAAATTTATGAAAGGTTAGCTCAATGCTTTTGGATGTTCTTAGGGTATTAATTACCCTAAGAAAACCTATGGATCTCCAAAGTCTGAAAAATCTGTGCGGTTTTGTTTGGGGTTTCTTTGTTGATTGTTCTTGTTTGGTTGGGTTTTTTTTAATGATGACAAAAGTTTAGGGTTACAATATTACAATCTATAAAGATTTTCTATCACAGAAAAAGAATCTTTTCACTAACCTGCTAAATTGAGACACATAGATTTCTAGAGGTCTTCCTTACTAAACCTAGACTTTTATTGTTTGCTTAAACATTTATAAAACAATTTTATTGTGAGTTCCTTGAGTTTCTTAAAAACTGATCATATGAAACACATATATACGGCGCTATTCTTTCTTTTTCAGTTCCATTGAATAAAAAGCATTCTAGCTCTAATGAATTAACTCTGGATTTCATGCAGTGGGAGTTTCTCATGATTTCTCTGTGTGTGAGGTTCTATTACTAATTTCCAGACTAGAAAGCATCAGTAATAGTAATTAGTTATCAGAAAGCATTAACATCTTTAGAGGCTCAATCTTTCTTGAAGACCAAATTTTACATCTTGAACATCTCCTCTCTCCCTATTGTGAGCACAGCTCTGACAATACTCTTAAATTGCAGTAGTAAGTTTATTGCATTAAAGAGATGCATTAACAACAAGCTTATTATCATTTGCATTATCAAAGAGAGGTGAGAGAAATGATACTGAAGAAGCACTACGTTGAATAGGTATTTTATTTATCAGCTGTTGGATATCTATGTTTCTAGTCACACCTATCTAAACTCTCTAAAATGTACAAAGGAGGCAAGGATCTCTGTCAAAGATCATTAATCTGATGGTAAGGACAGTCTTTGAAATGGAAAAATGCATTTGCTTCAATGTACAAATTTCATTACGCAGTACAAGGATATTGGATTACAAAGAGATAAAGGCCAAACTGAAAAGGCCAGTACTGAACACTGCAACACCTAATGCTGCTCAGCACTTGACTGCAACTATGACAGTCAATTGAGGAGAGTAGATAGTTTTACTTAAAATGTAAGTAGTGTAATTTCTTTAGAATGCAACCAAAGAAGCTTAAGGCTGAAGGCAGAAGAGTGTAGTCAGAAGAACAAGTATTAGTCAGAGAAAATTATTAAGTTAAAAGATAGTGACTACCCAAAAAGTACCAACATAAATGGTGGAAATAATTAATGTGTATAAATGTTTCATTACTATATTTAACAGCAGCAGATGATTTGATAGATTTAGGAAGAGAATTGTGTGATAAAGGAGCCTGTGATAAATCTTAAGTGTATTGTACAACTGAGGTTTCTTTGTGGTGTTGTTAACCCTTCCTTCCCCACCCAAGGCCACAGATATGATCCTTGGGCTAATTAGTTCAACATCTGGATCACTTGGAACAACAACCGCCTCCCTTCTAACCCACTTGACGGACAGAGTAAATCAGGTCTGTGTCGACTTAATGACAGGCTCTGAAGTAAAAAAATCCCATTGTGAAGAGGCAGTGGAATGGAGTGTTGAGGTAACCCTCAATGCGCCTGAAGCTGCTGTGTTTGGGAAAGAATCCCCTTATCACCTGAGGAAAGGGACAGATGATCAATCACGTCTTGATCAGGCATACAAGTGTGAAAGAATATCCTTTGCAAAAATGCCAGAGGGTCAGCACATTAGGACAGTCTGTCAGTGCAGCTAGGCTCCTGAAGAGACCAATTGTCAGTCACCTTTGGAGAGTTGGTTTTAATGGGTTGGTTTTACACAACTGACAGGAGGCACCAGAATTACATCATCCAAGTGCTGGCCAAAATGGAAAATACCTGGCAGAAGTCAATTATTTCAAAATCCCATGAGTAAGCATTTGTATGGAAGGCCATTTGAGCTCTTCTGCATTGCAGCAGGATGTACACAGCAACCCCCCTGAGATGCCTTTCGGATGACTCTCAGGAGTAGTGGACTCAATTGTTTGCTAACAGAGCAGACGGAAATGCCAAGGCAACCCTAACCTCAAGAACTCGACCATCGAGGAATGTTGAGGAACGTCAGCACTCATTGAGTGATTTCTTTCACTAAAACTTGAGAAGAAGAAAATTTTAAGTATAGACTAACCTCTCTACTTATCACTCCTTACCTGACTGTCTATCCACACAAACATATCTGTATAACTTTTTATGCTTATATGTTAACATATCTCCGAGTACAGGTATATCCTTATATCTCTGTGCTTGTAGATGTGCTTTATGATTTAAATATTGTGTAGTAGATGAGTGAATCTTTTCATTTTTCATATCTGTAATTAAGTCATTGTTTTGATTATAATAGATTCCACAAAATCATCTTGCTAAAAATTAAATCAGTTTATGATTAAGTGCTGCTAAAAATCCAACTGTTTGATTTACCTCAAATCATCAATACATTCTAAATTGCTGCTAAATCATAACTGTGTAAAATATTTCACCCATAACATACTTACAGTCCTCTGTTTGTGAAGGTTGAAAGCTGCTACTGTCTTTTAGTCATTTTAATGTTAACAACGATTCTTCTCTACTCCATTCTTTTACAGTCACACAAATAAGGCAATTTCTCAAGTACTAAATGAGAGGTTAGTGAACTTGATTTGATACAGTTCAATGGGTTTAATGCCTTTTCATATCTGGAGTGCTCAAACTCATCGTTTACTGCAGCAATTTATTTTGGAGTATTTCCAACTACTTAACCATAAACTGTCTCAAAGGATCTCTAATCTGCTCCTGCTGTAGTGAGTGCCAGGTCCATAACTAAAGCATCAGCTAGTCAAAGAGCTGTAGGGCAGGGAAGTAAGATATTAAGTCCAGAGATTAGCATCCTTATGTTTGAGGACAGCTGTCCCTAAGGTCAGCTTATTCGTGCTATCGAAGGCTTGCTTGATGGAAAACAGGAACATTTTAGAGCAGGGATTAGAACTGAGGAGTTCCACTTCCCAGGGTTAAATGCGTAGGATTGTTACCATTACACTTGTATTTACTACTGCTACTACGAATGCTACTACTACTACTGTTACTGCTACTGCTACTACTACTACTACTACTACTACATTCATGATCACTGCCATTATCATTACCAATATTCTTGTTTTTGTGAGGTTGCCACACTCACTAAAGCTGTTGGTATCTCTTAACAGATTTTAAATGAAAATGGATTATGTTGTTGTCCAACTAATACCTCTAAATTCCCAGAAAAAAACTTGATACCAAATATTCTGAACTGTATTCGAAAGTTCATTCCTCATCACAATCTTTAAGCATGATTGGGTTTTTTTTCTGTTTCATGCAACTTTCCACGATCTGATTTACATATTTATCTGAGGTTTAGAGAGGAAATAGGATGTTAAAACCTGTGATCCACATATAGTAAAATTTGAGAAGGACTTGTAATAATTTATTTGGGTTTTTTCCTGTGAAGGTGCTATGTAAAAATTCTCCACCTGAAATATCAGTCCAAGGATGCTGCTAAGGAAGATATTCTTGTTTCAAATATTTTGTTGAAGAACTTTTGTATGCCCAAATACCAGAATTTCTCTCACATTTTAGAGCTCTCCACACTTACAGATTGACAAAAACACAGATTCCCTTGGATCTCAGCATTACTTATTCACAGAAATCCTCAGATTAGAAAAGTTGTGGAATTGCTCATTAAATCCTGACCTATTGGAAAAAAATGGTGCTGAGTGCCAAGTCCCTCTTGTGTGAGATGTTTGCCTTACACCAGTCAAAATGAAACAGTCTCAATCTGTGAACCAAGAAAACAGGATTAAAACTGCTGCAGAGCCACGGTTCGTCCCTGAGGGGTATCTGCTTGGCTTTTTCTCTGGTGGTAGTGCAGTGGCCCCCAGCTGGTTTGCAGGGTCTTGCAGTCTGAATTGTCTGGTTCATAGCTCTCAGCTCTGCAATGCCCTTGAGAGATAGTGAAGCATGCAGTCAGAAGTAGCTTTTGCAAATGTTGTTTTGAAGGTACAGTATGCAGTACTTGCATTGCTGACCTCTGACTGTGAATTGGGGGTGTAGCTTGGGCAGTGTGGAAAACAAACCAACCTTGATAAAGATACCCACTTCCATAGGCTTTATCTTAGACCTGGTGTGCTTGAGAAGACTGGGTTGCAAGAATTGGAGCTGGCTCCTACTTCGCTGTACCAGGATAGAGGAGTCTTGTGCTGTCCGCACTCTCGTTGTTTCTCCAGGAGCTAATGGAAATGCAAAGGGCATCTTTACCAAAGGAAAAAAGACAGTACAAATCCAAAAAATATTTTCTGAACCTCCTTAACAACCTAATATTGGGACTAAACCCTTTGCATGTAGATAATTTTCTAACGTCTGGAAACAGGCAGTGATTTTAAGCTCTCCTTCAAAAGACTGTATTTTTAGGGTTTTATGTCCTATTTTTTTTTTGTGTTCCTCATATATCAGTGCTGATGAGGGTTGCAGACAGGAATAGGAAGGTTGGAAATCTTTTATTTATCAAGAGGGGAAAGTATGCTCAGCCTTGCAAAAGTTAATAATGATTTTGCTGTGACATTAAAAACCTTGCTCTGTGCACCTCTAAATCTGCCTTGCTTTTATCTGTTTTCACCAAATGAGGTGCTTATTCGGCATTAAATGTAAATGGAATGGGGTCAGGTCCGTATCGGTGTTAGGCTTTGATGCCTAAGAATCATACAAAAATAAAGCAAATGTTGATTTGAAGTATGCATAGTTTCCATATTTGGTTGTAAAAGAAAGAAAAAGACAGCAAAATACTGACCACTTCTATTCAGTACAATGTCATGGACCTATGCCTTAGTATCTTGCCCACCTGTGCTGTCTTTGCTATTTTGTCTTCTATCTACTCCAAGACGTGTACTGTCTTGGACCACAGTGGGGTCATGATTTGATGACATGGCTGATGTTTCTGGTTGACAGCCCAGTGTTTTTTCTCTATTGGGCACTTCATACACAGAAGAAATAGGCTCGTATGACAGCAAAACAGCATGCAGAGCTATGCAGAGCTCTTGGCCACATGGCAGTTAAGCTGTTCCAAGAATGGTACTAGAAGCATTATTAAACACATGGCTGAGGCACATTTTGTCTGGAACGAAAACACATGGCTGGATGGCACTGAAAACTCTTTGGAACAAGTACTATTGCTTTTGAATTTGGCTAGTGAAAGGGTAGTAAGCTTAGGCCTGCAAGATGTTACAAACCACAATGAAGAATAAGAAAGTGACATCAGTGATGAAGGTGTTGAAGCACTGTTAACTAGGATATAGATAACTTTGTGACAACATTTGACACATTGGTGTTATGTCATTCTTTACACAAATGTTACAGTAGAAAAGAGAACTCTCTAAAAGAGTTGACCTAGTAAAAAGGATATGAAGGTATTCCACCATTATTATTATTTATTTCTTGTTATGCTTGGAATAATTCAGGTGCTTTCCAAACAGAAACCTACAGGCCCTGCCCCAAGGAGCTCACAATCTAAAGGTGGACAAGAAAAGAGATGTGAAGAAGAGGGGATGCACAGAAAAGTCAAGACACCGAAGTAGAAATCAACCATATCTTAAAAATCAAACGTGATCTGAATGCATTGTTGCAAAGCTATACAAACTATTTTCCAATTACTGCTCATATTTTTCATTTCAGTTCAACTAATTCAATCCTAGATGGCGTGGCACAGGTAGATATGCAGGAAGGGAGCTTTCAATATATGAGTTCAGAGAAAGTAGCACATTTGTAAAGCAGAGCTGGAAAACTCAGGTGAAACTTTAGAGATGAGAGGAGTTTGTCTGGAATTTCAAACCCCTGTTCTTTATCAGGATTGTTTAGACCCGGAATGGTACGACTTTAGGTCAGGTCCTACAAGGTGGGAATTGCATGTAATGGATTCCATCTGGAGTGTAAATGTACTCTATGCATTGGGAGGTTCCTTAATAAAGTTTAATAGAAAATTCAAAATTGGCTAGGGAAGTTAAGAGTAAAATGACCACACTATTGTAGTATATTCATGTGGTTTCAAGGGAGGAGAAGGATGGTTTGAGAGTGGATGTCCTTAGATCAGTTGCAAAATTCCATTTTTAATAATGTAGGACACCAGTCACCAATTAAAAAACAGCAGACTGTTTAATTTTAAAAATACTGGTTTTGACTAAGACAATAAGTCACTCATCTGTTATGAAAAATACTATTAGGTTTTCTTTATACATTTATATGCCTAAGTATTTTTTATAAAACCTTCAATCAAGTTCTCACAAGCTCCAAAATTGTCAAAGAAACTATCTTAAGGCTTGGCTGTAAAAATCTATGAACAAATTGCCATATTTTTCCAAGTACTCACAGGATCATTCTATGTCTGTTTATTCCTGAAGCATCTTTCTCTTAGTAAATGCGAGCGTGTTGTGAAGGCAAAAGCTAACAAGCAGTTGAATATCAAAGTGCATAGGTTATCCGCATTTGGAAAAATAAATGGCTGAAGAAGCAGTAGCTGTTGTGATTACAGATTTCCAGGGAGTAATCTGTCATCAGTCTTTAGCAAGCCACAAATATTTCTTTTACTCTAATAAACATTTCTTTACAGTCCTCAAATCCTACAAATACATTTCTAATAATGTCATCAAGATGGTGATAAACCTCTTGCTGGGTGAGAGAAGCTGTAATTAAATAATCGAACAGACTGAACTTGCATAATTTACCAGTATTCATATTCTTTCAATAAATAAAAGAATATACTTTATCTTTTGCTTCTGTATAGCTTTTGAAACAAATAGTTTCTGGCAACTTAAATAAATTATTCTAATAGATTGACATGAATTATGCTGACAGGAACCATTTATGACTATGATGGTGCCCAGAATCTTTTAAGAACCTACAAAGTTAAATAAAGGTTTACAATTCTCTTAAGCTACTTTTTATTTGCATAGAAAAATATTTATCATAGGAGTCAATTATCATATGAGAGAAATTGCATTTGTTGTAATTGAAAAAGATAGCTAAAAAGTTTCTGTGGGTTATTGCAACAGTACAAGAATACAAGATGCTTCCATTTATTAAAAAATGTAAAACAAATTGTGAAAGCTAAAGCAGGCTACAAAACAGAAGGTCCCCCATATTATCTTTCTCTTGACTACTATGTTACAAGATCATGTGCCACAACTGAGTATTATAAAGTGTAATTCTGCATTTGCTAATATAATTCTTAAAACATTCCCCCAAAAGAGCACTATGCAAAATATATATATTTGTAAATGCTTCCTCCTGTAAGCATCACAACTTTGTTATCACATAATCACCCTGATCAATTGTTTCCTCTTTCCCATCACTGTCGATGTTAATGTCCAACCCTGTGTCCAGTTGATCCTGCAGTGTAGTTGGTTCTGAGTTCTGTAACTCCATTTTCTCTGTGTCTAAAGCACAAATACTCCTCTCTTCCTGTGAATCTGAAGAGTCGCCATTATTTTGTGATTCAGATAACACACATTTTTCATCAGGACTTTGGATGTCTAATTCACAGTTCATGGTCAGTTCTCCCTCTTCCAGTTCAGCAGTTTCCTCACATTGTTCTTCTGCCTGTTGACGGGAAACTTCTTCAGAAACAGTGTATATTTTATTTTTACATTGATCCATAGAGTTTGTTTTTGATCGTCTGTGAAATAACCCAAAATTTTTTATGTCTGTTACAAAATTCACACGCTTTTGTTTCTCCTTAGTGGACTCTGACACCATCATTGCTGAGCCGTTGCTGACATTATGTGCTTCAGAGGTAATCCTGGCTGATCGTGGATGAATCATCGTTGTTATGTCAAAAAGGCTGAAGTTCTTTTTCTTTCCTTTCTTGTCTCCTTCACTCTCACTATTTTCTTCATTTTCTGACAGAGAGGCAGTATCTTTGTTATTCTTCGCAGTCTGCAAATTAGACAGCTTGCTTCCTTTCAACAAACCCAGGACTTCAAAACGAAAGCTGGAAATATCTTGTTTTAACTCCTAAAAATTAGGAAGAAAGATGAAATATCAGAGATTGAAAGCTAATTTAACTTTTCCTCTCATAATTTAAAAAAAAAGAAAAAGGGCTTATTGTAAGGATCAGTAATAAACTTTACCATCTGAATAATATCTGGCATCTTCAAGGTGCTTGTCAGACTATGTCTAATGGATCTTACAGGTGAGACAGACAAGTGATCAATAATTTTATCAGAGGAAATGTGCCTTAGCCTAGACTACTCCTAGAAATCACTGACAGTGTTGGAAGAAGGCACATGATCAACTTGAAGACTTACAGCCAATCTGTTAGACAGTGCTATTCCATCCTAACCACAGCATTCCATCCTAACGACAGCATCTGATCACCTGTTAACATCATCCCTTACATACACACACACAGAGACACACACACACAGAGGGGCACATGGACACACAAGGCATACACAGGCGTATGCACTTCCATTTGAGTAGCAGTGTGGGTAGGTCTTTGTGCTTTTCCACCAGACGTTTGGTTGCTGGTAGCTAAGTCAGAGCTAATCATTGCAGGCTGCCTTTTGCCAGTGCAACCTCCATCTCTTTAAGACCTGTCTCAGGAGTAGGCATTTCCCCTTCAGGTGGTCCCTATTTCTTTTCATTTTCTCCAAAAGGATGGTGAAGCAATTAGCTCACGCTCTGGCTGTATCTTTCACCGGTCCAACTCCATCAGTCTAGTTTGTTTAGTTTTTGCATACAGTTCCCCTCTGCATGCCTAAGCTGAGGCAGATAAATATAATTTTCAACACTTCGAGTTGGAGGTTCCAACAGTAACAAAAATGTTTGATGCTACAAATACACAGGAATGGATGTAAACATTGTGATATAAACGGCCCCGTTCAATTCATCTCTGTCAATCTATTTTAATATTTGACTGCTTTTTGAAGTTTTCCATCTTTTAAGTCATATCAAAGGTATTCTGTATATAAATAAATGCAAAACAGCACTCTATAGCAGAAAATCTCCAGTTTCCTAAAGCTGAAATTATTTGTACCTTGCTTTAGCAAATATGTTGTTACATACACTTAGTCACACTTTGGTGTCCCTTTACATGGGCATAATTCAAAGTAGCTAATAAAACTGGTAATTGCTCCAGCTAAAGAAAGGAGACAACTTGCTGGAGTCCATGTACAATCCTATCTATTTGTGGTCCATCAGGACACAGAGACTACGTTAGTAAGCAAGTTATATGCTACCTGAACAACTGGGAGTTTGAGAAATATGCTTCACAGTTTTATAAATCTAACTAAAATATCTATAAACATATAAATTATCACATACCTTAAAATTTTCTTCTGTCAGTCCTTCCTCAGTTTTGGCATCTCTTATCATTGCTGCAACATACCTCTTAACCAGATTTCTCATAACTTCCTAAAAATACAAAATGTTGTGTTAGGTTTCTTGATATTAGTTACTAAACCTAGACACACTGGGCATGCATGGAATTCTTTGTGCTTTAGGAATATGACAAAAAATGTACAAATCTTAGATCTGGTTGAAAATTTGTTCTGCTTCTCAGTGGAAAGCTCCAATATTAATCATTCTGAGAATGGTTGCATTGGGTTTCACCAAATGTCTCATGCCAGTAACATGCAGTCTGGTAGTGGGCAGTTGTTGATGCCTCATGAGCAGTGTAACTCTAGAGCAGTAGTATAATGCTATTTTCCACCTATACTAACCCAAGCCTCTCATAATGTGAAATTCAGAGACTTTCTCAATCAGAAATGATAGCTCTAGGTTTAGTGGCCTGTGACAGTTTTCCCTATGCCTTTTGAACTTACGTAAACATTCAGCATCCACTAATCCCTTGCCAATGAATCCCACGGTACAGCTGGAATAAGATTCAGCTTGGGGTTTTGCTTATTTTTAACCTGCTTTCTGACAGGCTTTCATTGTTACCTTCTATTTCTAAGAATCCTAAAATTATTTAGCTTGGAAGAGATGCCTGGAGGCTATTTGATCCAGCTCAGGGCCATGTTGTCAAGTGCTGAATATCTCTGAGGATGAAGATGTGGCAGCCTTCCTGGTCAGCTTTTTCCAATTCTTTAATACCCTCACTGTGATGATGATTTTTCTTAAAGAATTTTCCTCCCAGAAACTTGTGCCCATTGACTTCTGTTCTTTTTCTGTGCACCTCTGAGAAAAACCTGGCTCTTTCCTTTTCCTTAACCACCCACTATGTTATTGAAAACAGCAATAAGACACCTTTAACCTACTCCAGGCTGAAATCCAAGCTTCTCCTTTCATGTCAGCCCTCTAACCATCTTGGTGGTCCTTTGCTGGATTCCTTTCAGCTTGTTAACATCTCTCTTATGGTGGGGGGCCCAATAGGACACACTGCTCCAGACACAGTCTTACAAGTGTGAGCTGGAGGAGAATAATGCTGCCTATAGCCTTACCAATGCAGTGTAGTACGTCTGGTATTCATTCTGAGGCTAGATGGTAAACAGCTGCTCTGTGTTCTCCTTCCCCATGATTTTATACATCCCTATCATACTTCACAGATCTGTCTTTTTTACAGGTTGGAAAAGTCCTAGTTCACCTAGTTGTTTTCCATACGGAACCCATTAAGCACCAAACCTACAAGTGTACAGCCTACATCTTACTCAACTTGCAGCCCTTTTAACACAACAAGATATGAAAATAAATCTGAAAAATATTCCATGAGCTACAATAACCTAAAAAATCAGAAGATGAAGAAAGGAGGATGGAAAGGAAGAACAGCTTACAGGGGATTTAGGCAGAGGGGTTATTAAGGGACAGGAAGTTGTTTATAGGGGACCAGAGCTGGAGAGATGGAGAGTAGGTTCTCATGGAGTGTGCAATGGGCTGAACATATGATCCTGATGACTTCCAGCAGAGAGGGGAGACTATGTGTTTGCCTTTTAAAGGCAATCCGTGTTACAGTGGGAAGAATACTGGATAGTATATTATTGCTCTAGGAAAATATCCTTTAGCACCCCAAAAGCAGACAATCCAAACAATTTTTGAACACAAAAAAATACTAAGCTTATTTGCTGATGATTAAACAAGTATACATTCTGCGTTTTTTCTTTTTTTTTCAGCTTTCTCAAGAAATTCTTTTTTTTTTTCTCCTCCTGAAGAACTTGTGGAGGCAGAGAAAAACAATTGCTCCCAAAACAAACATGAACCTGTACCTGGTATTGATGATGTCTTCTCAGATTGTCAGCTGCACGTCTCTGAAAAAAAACAGAAAAGAATAAAAAAAATTAATCCTTGTCTAGTAGTAAAATACAGAATAGCAAAACAGAAAATCTGTGCAGTATGTGGTATCTGGTAAGCTGAGAGAGACAGAGCAAAGTCCGTTGAAAAATGGCACTGTTGGAGCAAAGGTTGTCGTTAGCTTTACAAAAGGGAGAATGTTGTCATTAGGAAGGCAAAATATATTGTCTACATTCTCAACATTGTGCTTCTATTTCAGCATTGATGTGGATGTGGTGGGGCAGCCACGTTTGCTTGCAGAATCCTAAAGTCACTGATCTGAAATAGAAGGGAAACAACGTCACAGACTGAAGAATATTTTACTGAAATGAGAAAAGCTTACCATAAGCATGGTGTTAGCAAGGCACTTGCTATGGCTCCTAATGTTTCATTTAAGATAGAGCTCACCAAAACCTGCACTATAAAACCATATCAAACAGAAAACTTCCTGCTTAGTTCTTTGTTAAAAATACTTGATTACAGAAAGAGGCATGGAAGAAAGAAACTTAGTTTGCCATGCAGAGTTTGGTGTTTATAAGGAGGGAGTACAAGAGGGATAGTAACTCTGAAAAGGAACTGCAAAAAGAAGTGTGACAGGGTGAAAGCATGGAACAGGCTTTAAGGAAGTGTTGCATTAGATGGTATTGCCATATCTAGGGGCTCTCCAGAAGAAGATAGGGGAAAAAGGGCCTTGAATTACTCAGAATTGAATTACTGCTGTCCTCAATAGCATGTCACATGTCCCTTTTCTCTACCTTAATTAACTGGTGCAAGACTTAAAAATTTTACTTGAGTTTACCTCAGTTGCATAATGAGGCAGGCACAGTAAGGTATTTTGTCATCTTCTTTTATTTGAAACTGATTGGCAATTCATGCTAAACAATTTTGCTGTACTCAGAATTCGTTTACACTTTAGGATTGGTTTCTTCTTTGTAATTACTTTGAGGGATGCAGTAGCTGTGTGGATGGGCTCAAAAACTAATAGAAATGGGAAAATCATTATTTCCTGATTGCTCTGAACAGACACCTTGCAGAAGCACTTTATATATAAACATCTTGTTGTCAGGATTTCTCCAGATCGTGTTTGTTTACCTGCGCCTCATCAAAAGAGAAGATGGAAATTCCTCGTGCTTAAGGGTGGAGGGACAGGCGAGCCTTCCCACCACCGCGGGCCGAGGGGTCAAGACAGCCCTGGGAAGGCCGACACCCTCCCACCTTTAGCCAGGCGCAATTTCCTGATTTTTCTCAGTTGACCACACGATGGAGATGTTTCCCTCCTGCTGAGAGAGCACTAAGGGAGTCCGGGGCGAGGAGAGCGCCGAGCAACAGACATGACTCACAGGTAAAGGGAAAGAAAACTTCAACGTGTAATTCAAACACAGTTCAGTTCAGGGGGAACTGATAACTCCTGTAAGTAAAACGAATGCTGTTGCCGTCTTGCAGCCTACTTTCAGCAGTTGCTGTCTCTTCTACGTTTAATTCTGTACCCAGAGCTACGGCAGGTTTATACTTGTTTGCAACCAATTCTGAAACTCCCAGAAACAGGGGCTTTTCCAGTCAATGCAATGTCAAAAAGCACATTTAAAGTGGCTGTAAACAAATTGATTTGTGTAGTAACGGGTCCAGAACAGCTGCAGTGCATGATATATTCCCCTGAAGATATCCCTGACAATCCTTTCCATATTCTCCTCTGAAATACCTAAAATCATAGGTAAAACACTTTTTGATTGATCAGACATTAAGTGGAATTTAATTTGAGGAAAATAGTACAATTATTCCAGTGGCACTGGGGTTCCTTCCTTGCACATCTCTTCTATTTTGAAATAGCAATGAATTTCAGATGGCGAACAGGAGTATCTATGCAACACTCAAAGCTTTGGACAGTCAAAAAAACCTCAGCCTAATCAATAGAGCTACATTACTTATCTGGCTTTTGCAAAGGTGAGCTGACAAAATTAGCAGAACTGCTATATATACATAAAGAGAAGCACACACTGTTATTTCTGAGTTTTAAGTGTAGGAGATACTTTGTGATAACAGCTGAAGAGAATGCTGCATACTTGGGATATGTCAAAATGACAGAAAATAAAAATGTGCTGAAATCTGAAAGGTAGAAGATCTCTGTCTGATTAACAGCTGAGCTGGCATACTAATAAATCACATGTGAGCATCCTGGCCTTCCTTCAGCAATATCTATGGCTAGGGAAGCTGGCATCAGCACAGCTGGGCAGCATGTTGCTTCGGAGAAAAGCCCTGCTCCTTTAAAAAATTCCCCTTGACTCCACTACCCACTGCTTTAGCTGTCCCAGTATAACAAAGGATGTCAGAATTGACATTCAAGGAGAAGTAAATTAATCAGCTATCTTCAGAGGCACCTTACTTCCCTGCAGACCCTGTTCTTTCCCCTGATAGCTTTGTTATAAGCAGCACTGTAGATGGTCTGCCCAAGCAATCATACCATACTTATTTTTACTGACATTCTTATGCTTCATATAAGCCACATAAATCCTTTCACTAGCATGTCTACTGCAAGCTATTCTGATCCTGTCTATAATGAACTTTCAGCTGTACATATCCATATCTACACACACACACAGAGTGGACTGCTGGTGACACATCTAACACATCCTTGATTCATTCCTAGGTCATGAGTTTTGTTTTTTTGGTACTAAGCTTTCAGCTGGCTTTAGGGAACCAGCTGCATTCTCCTTTCTATCCTCTAGCACTGACTCAGCCTTTGGATGCACACTATTGCTTTTTTCTACTGGAAAACACCATAGTACATCACCACTGATTAGATCTTCCTAATAGGAAAATTAGCATTTAGTGGGTTCTGAAAAAAAATGTTTCGAAATCTGAGTTCTGCTTCACAGACAACATGACATCCATACATCCATATTGCCAATGTAAGAAAACGAGCCTGAATCTGAGTTTATAATGTGTTTTCACCAGTACTTGTCACAGAGAAGAAATCAGAGTTCAAATGCAAAACTCAGTGAAAGTAAGTAGGTCCCAACAAAGCTTATATTTTTGCTCTGAGGCCAGAGTTATTACAAGGGATATTCCAGTGAGCTGGAGTCAGAGAGCTGTCAGCTGAGTTCCCCAAACAAAAGGCTAAGAAAACTCTTCATTTCCCTTCAGTTGCAAGGGCACAGAGTTCTAAATTTAATTTGTTTATGCAGTTTACTGGGACAACTGAAGAAGTTCTGAGAACCCATGGCTGCAATGCGGGTGATGGGAACATGTTTTGAAAACCTGAAGGTAGAGCGTTCCCCCAGGACAAACTGTGAGAACTGTGAGATCACAATGGTGCGGCTATTGATAACTTAACCTCTTGGGGAACACCCAATTAAAAGCATCTGGATTGAAGTGGCTCTCACACTTTGACGGGTATGGATAGATTTTCATAATATGGAAAACAGTGCACAGTGCATAGTGCATACCAACACCTTATCCCATGATGGAGCTTGGGTGCATAACTGGGCCTAGAAACTGCAAAACTTTCCCCTTTATCTCATCAAAACCTTTTTTTTTTTTAAATTTACTCTGCAGAAATTAACCAAAAATGTCCTACATTTCTCTCTCTCCTTTGTCCTCTACTCCCAAACACTTCAGTATGTAGTGGTTCACACTAAAATCATAAGGAAGCCAGGTTCAGTTCCTTCTCTTCTGTTCTCCCAAGAGAACATCTTCCCCACCTTCCCAGGGTCTGCATGAATTTGCGATAAAATTCTCTCCTGTCAGAGCTGTTGTGCTTGGGGTAAATAATTAAATATTAATTGGAGAAGAGAAATTAACCTGGGTCTCCCTTAGCCCAAGCCATTTGCTTTAAATGGCACATGCTCCTTCTCTCCCCAAACAGAAATTCGTGAAACTGAAGTCATTCCCAGCAAAACTTTGTTTGAAATTGATATATATTTTAATGAAAAAGTTTGGGTTTAAGGATTTTGTATTTTTTTCATTAAAAAAAAAATTCTATTTGGAAATCTTCTCAACCATCTCTATATATAGACTCCCTGCCCTTTGACTGTTTGCTGCACCAGTTTTCCAAAACCCAAGCTGCTAATTTCTAGAAGATGATATTTCTGAACCCCCTTCCTCACCATACCATTCAGCACAACACTACCCTTCTTTATTGCCAGAGCTATGGTTTGAGAGGGACAAAAAAGGGAAAAAAATAAAATCTCTTATCCTGGATGAAAAATCTAAACAGAAAATATTGTCCTGAAGGTTTTGCAGAGACATCTATATGTCTCAGTCAAACAAGGATATCATGTTAACTAGCCCTAGGTCCTCAGCTGCTATACACTGCCATCACTCCATTAATTTTCATATCAATCTATCAGTTTAGACGAGCTAATCATGCATACCGAATGTTTAACAAATGCCTGGAACCATTGCCCACTCTCCCACACACACAAGTACATCACTCTTTTGATTTCCTCTTGCTAACAAAATACCACAGTTTTTCTTCCTGCTAGTTTTTGCATTTACTTCTTTTCCTCCTTAAGTTACATAGTGATGTTTTATTCTTGAGCAATTCTTCACCATTCACGCTAGTTCATGTCTTTTTATCTGAATCACTGATGTCTCGCTTCACTGCTTTTCTAATACAAATTTCAATGGTCTTTTTTCAGTGTTTGTTTCTTCTAACCCATGACTAGGTTGTTGAAATGTCACCCTCATGCTTATAAGCTTTGTTTTCTGGATGTTTCTTTCCTATCTAAAGGAATGATAGCTCAGTGAAGCATATTTTTCTTCCACAATGTAGATACTGGCCAACAAGATCAGGATATTGTAATAAGCCTGATTAGAATCTTTCCACAAAGAGGAAAAAATCCATTCATCAGTTTGGAAATTGTGAATTAGGTTTATCTCTTCATCATGTATCTGTACACCCCTGTGAACTTTTTCCCTCAAGTTTATCTGGTGATTAAATTGCATGTCAGGATATGACAAGGAATATGTAAGGAAAGCCTATCCTTATTACTCACTTCTTAAGAAAAGGTTGATAGAGTAATTGGCCAGCACATAATTGTATCATATTTCCTGGTTTATATTTCCTGGTTTCTTTGAAATGAATAGAAATTTTGCTACCAGGGTTAACAGCATGAGGACTAGAGCTCTTTCTTCTTCCCCTTACCCATACATGACACTCTCATACCCTCACTTTGCTATCTGAGTTTGTAACAGACTTAAAAACATATATATTCATCTGATCCCTATGGTATAGGGAAAGTGCAATTTTACCCACATTTAATCTACATTTTACTCACAAGAGTTTTCTTTATGTTGAAGTTGGCTAAATGCAGTCTAGTTACTGAGAGCCTGACTCGCTCACTCTGGGAAACGTAGGAAACGTAACTGGAGAGATATGGTTGTTGTTAGGTTAGGTTGTTGCCTGGATGTTTACTCTGACAATACAGAAGAACTGTGCTGCTCACTGAGGTATGTCAACTGGATAAAGCCAGGAGGGACAAATTCAAATCTGCTTTACCCACTGCAGCTACCAGAGAAAGTCTATGGCTGAGATATTACACAGGCATCTGCTGCGCAGAATTATTCTTGCTCCTCTTGTGTGTTTTTCCCTACTTTTTTTTTTCTAGAAATTTCACTGCTAATCGGCACTAATAGAATAGGGTACAAAAGTGATTCTGAAAAAACTCTACCTGTAAATTCAAGTAAGCAATTCCAAATAAATGCTGTTAACTTTCAAAATGTCTTCTTTAATGGGAACAGCTTTCAGTAAGAATGCTTTTATGGTAAGCACGCTTTACTATATGCAGAGTCAGAGAGACAGAGAATATTCTGTGATGAATTCTTCATTCAGAAGTCTGTTTTTCATGATATGTCAATGATACTTGAACTGTGACACTTGAGCTAGAGATCATCAACAACATCTCTGGGACCAGCAGACAAGTATACACATCAGATCTCTCGTATTTGTATTGCTTTTAATCTTGCATTATCAGTAGTTGAGGCATGGTCATGGTTCATATTGTCATTGCACAGGAATATCATGATGTTGTCCTTTCAGTCAAATACATTGACATGATTTTAAAAAATAAACATTCTCTGCTAGTAGTATTCTCTAGCTCATAGGCATGTTATTTCACAGTTCAGATGCTCTGTAAGGCTGAGAAAGACTCATCTATATAGCAAAGAGGAGGAATATATGTAGATTAAAACACAGGACTTACCCCTATTGTTCCAAAACTTTCAGGCTTTCTTCTAATTTTTTTCTTGCAAAGGTGTCTCCACAACCATTTGATCAGATACCAAAGAGACTTTGGGCTTGGTATGACATTAAAAGGAGTGGGCAGAGTTCCTCCTTCTTCAAAGTAGCTCATCCAGAGCTTTGTTCGAGCAAACTTCCACTCAATGTCTGCATGATCCTGCACACAAGAAATACAACACCAGCACAGGTGTTGCTGTAATTAAGGAGGTAAAACAAACCTCCACAAAAAGAAATCTGAAAACCTAAAACTAGAACCACCCTGAAATATTAATTAATGTTTTTCTTAAAATACTGACATCTTCTTTTGACAGAGCTTTAACACACAGCAAAGATAAGATGCTTTACTTCAGTTAAGAAATGTTAGGTATGTACAGTATATATACACTTTCAACCTTTCTTTCCTTGCCACAGGCTTTAAAATAATTAAAATACTCTCTCTCAAAAAAAAAAGGGTAATTACAAGCAGAAAAATGCTACATTTCTGGAAGAGATGTTTTGTTATAATAGCAGCTCATCATTATTCCACATACATCAGCCTAATTACTCTGCTGTGTAGCAACTTCAACAAGTCCCTGTCTCATGCACTCTTTCAGTAATTGACAGCCCCAGAAATTAAAAAATAGGTTTCCAACATAGGAGGCTACTTTAAACTCTTGAGTCAAGTAGCATTTTTTTTCCTTCTACTTCAGAATTACATATTTGGAACAGTTTGTGGTGTATCTTTTTTATTCTTATTTGAAATTTTCTTTCTTTTTTATTATATATTCTATATAATATTGTATAATTTTGAAAAATTTGAAAAAAAATCAAAACTAAACTTCATGGAAAGATTGCTAAACACTAGCAGCTGAACAAGAAGTTTAAGTCACTAATATTAGATTTGGATAACAAACATAGTAGCCAAGAACTTAAACTACAGGTCTAGCCCTAGCCTTTAATATTTAGCCAGATATACAGTAATTAAAACAGTCATTGAGAAGTTGCAGCAGGAAAAGTAATCTACCTGCAGTCTGAGTTTTGAGGAATGGTAGCATGTTGTGGTACTGTGTGACTTTTTGCCAAATAGCATTATATAAACACATGTAGTCAGTATTTCTTTTGTGGAAAAACTTGTAATTTCCAGATTAGGAAGAAAGGCACATTTTAAAATGTTAAGACTGTGAAGCTTTCTTTTAATTGTTTGCTTTCTGCATGATCACAATTCAATTATCATAAGATGAATCACTGTTTATTTTAATTAGTCTCCTTAATAGAGCAGAGAAATAAAAACAATCCAACAAAAAATAAATTAATAGCTCTGATAAGGATAAGGACGGCTTTCATTAAAGGGGAAAACAGGACACTGCTGAATGAGAAGTCGTGACCTTTGGTTTGAATTGCTGGTGGATCCAAAATTGTCCATGAAATATGGGCATTCCATTTCTATTAACTACATATTTGTGCTATATAAAAAATCCAAAATAACGTAGATATAATGTATTAAAAGTAAAGCAGAAACAGAACAGTCTTTGTTAGAGTCTCTTTCTCAGGAGAGATACTGCACAGTGCAGCCTGGGCAGGGCTGTACCCAATGTCACTTGGCAGCTCCTTAAGACACCGTTCTCAAATGACAAGCTGGCCTCTAGAGCAGGGCCACCTCTTCCCAATTCAGACTTGTGGGGAAATTCCCCTCTGTCCAATCCAGCTGGGATCTGGTTTCTGTGTCATTCCAGAACAGTGCAAAAAAATATGAAAAAATAATCTGTCCCAGTACCCTATTAGTAAAAATGAGATATAGTAACAGATAGAAGATATATATATTACAAATTATCTAAGGATAAGGAACAACTTACAGCAATAAGTTGGTAAGAATTATTCATCATAGCTATTAGCATGTTGAGTAGAACAACCAGAGATATTACATTATAGGTACCAAACATGGTGGCCCCAACGAATTCAGTAAATTCATGCCTTGCTTTCACATTGGTCACATAGAGATTGATGAGTCCAAATATAGACCAGAATAATGACTGCAGTGTTTCAAATAATCTGAAAAACAAAAGCCAAAAGGAATAGCTGTATAATAACAATACATGTACTTTTGAGATTTTTCAGGTTTTCCCCAAACACACAAAATTCCTTGTGATTGAGATGAATGATACTTATCACAATATAGGCAACATATATGAAATATTTTCCTAGGGAAACAACGGCTTAATGTTTGAAATCTGAGCCTCTAGAAATACAATACTGAATCTATAAATAAGCCTGCAAGTAAAAGGTTTATTTTGTTTCAACAAGATGTTAAAACAATTACAGTATGCTCATACCTACCTGGTGCTGTCAGTTTATGAATTTCTAGTTTGTATTGAGAGCCACTGAGACAAAAAAAAATTTGTATAGTTATAGACATTATCATTAGCATATGTTTTGTTTTGCAAAGAACATACATCAAAAACACAGAAGTGGTGCTACACTATTGTGTCATAAGCATGGGTCCTGGTTAGCCCTGTTGCCCCTGAAAAGTTCGAAGCAGTGTTTCCTTGTCTGGTCCTGTCTCTTGAAATTAACTGGAGTGAGTTTTCTCCATGGTCTCCTTCCTGCTTCTTCACTCTGACACCAGAAGCAGGTTACCTGGACAGGATGAGCTGTCCTCGCTGTACCCAGTGCCCTGGGACTTGCACCACCCTTAGCGGTCCTGCACACTGGGACCTGCTGTCCAGAACTGTGCAAAAATTAATCCTTCAACCTCTTTCTCTCCATGTGATATCATCTGTGAAAAGTAACTTTTGCCATGCAGCACAGTACAGAGATGGGTGAAAGGGCGGTATACTTTTATTTATAGAAAGCCTAGATCCTTATCTCTCTGTTACTGTAATACATGTATACGATAGACAAAGTACTGCTGTGGAATCTCCCGTATGGTTTACACTTGTCTGAGCACATATTGAACAACCATGATTCTCCCCTGCTCACAGTAGCAGAAAAGGCTCATAAGGAATTGCCATTAGCCTTGCCACCTTCTTTTGGCACTATTACCAGGATAACCATTCTTTCCTAGATGACTAATATTGCTTCTCTCAATGTTCACCTCTGAAAAATTTCACTCTGCTTTCTGGTTTGGATCACACAAAGTTTAGAGTTGCATAAGATGCTGTTAATATGCAAGATAAATACACTGTGCCTGAGCAAAGTGACTTGATTAAGATGAATATAAAACGTGTTATTTTTATAGAATTATTTACTTTGAGAAGGAAGTCATTGGTAGAAAATATATTTAAAAAACCCAGATATAATTCATAGACAATAAAAGGGAACAGGTATTTATAGGACGAGATTGATTCAGATTGGAAGTTGAAAGATGCAACAGAGATTTAGAATTCATCTGGCAGTGTTTTGGTATGGTAGATCAACTACAGAACAGAGTGAAATAAAACTGATTTTTAATGAAAGAAAAATAAACTTTAAAACAGAAATTAGAATACAGTAGACTACAGAGAATACAGAGAGTAGAATACAGAGTAGACTCAAGTAGAAGCCTGAACTGAATATTCTTTCCTGCCTCATCTACAAGGAATCTTCATGTTTTAGAACACTTACAACCAAAAGCAGATATGAAAGAACTGCGGAGTGTCAGCTGCCTGGATAAGCAAGCTCTGATCTAGTGATCTTTTTCCCTTAATACTAAATATGCACTTTCTAATCTCATATTATCACCCCCTCCTCTTTATTTTATCTTTTTATCTTTTGAGATATCTTGAATTGTGCAGACTCCACTGTGGTATGGGATGAACATTACTACAGAGTGATGTAATGTTGATATCTGGATTTTATTAGGGTACCTTTAAATGTTTCTGTTAAGACAACACTGTAATACCAAAACAAAACAGACAGCCTCTTTCCTTCAAACAACATCTGTGTAATAAAAATACTGGAGGCAGAGAGAGAGGATAGAAATAATCAGCCACTTACGTTGAAAATGCATTATTCTGCTTTTCACATCGTATTCCTTTGCAGCTGCCTGGTTCATTTGTCTCATAGTAGAAGTACAGCTGGTTCAACCCATTTGCAAAAGCTAACAGCACAAGGCAGTAGATGAAGAGAAACTTCAAAATATCCAGCAGCATTCTTCCTAGTGATATCTGTAGAGGTCCCAGGTGAGAATTTGCAGTGAATAATGAGATCAAGCGTAGGGAGCTAAAGATGTTTGCAATTGCAAACAGAGCCTCAGCCACCAGAGTTGGATGCCACATGTCCCAGCTCTCTCGTGGAACTAACCCACTATACTGAAAAAAAGCAGAAAGGAAGAAATTACTCCTTGTTTACTGCATAAACAAATATGTCAGTTTCTTTATAAGCTGTTCAAGTAATCTGCAGATAGCAGAATAAAATGAACCATCTTCTGGAAAGCAACATGTCTTCAGTAGAGCTTTTTTATTTTAACAAAACAAAAATCATACAATCATAGAATCATCTGGTTGGAAAAGACCTCTGAGATCATCAAGTCCAAATGTACCCGTCCACTAACTGCACCCATGTACTTGTCCTTCATTTTTATCTAGAGAATGGTCCATGCTTTCAAGCTGTTTGCCTGTGTTTTGCATTTGGTTATAATTTTCACAGAAGCAACAGTGAGTCTAACAATTCTGACTGAGAGTAAAAGGAACACTTTTTGAACACACAGTGTTTAGATTTACAGAAACCTTCAGCTGTAAAATCGGGTATATTAGATCTTTGGAGAACAGTGCAGATATGATAATGATGGAGAGAAACTTGTAAGAACTTCGGAAAATTGGAAGAAAACATTTAATCAAGGAATAAGTATATAGCTTAATGACTAACACTAGACCAGTGATGAAAAACCTGTTTATAAATGAACCATATCAAATTGCTTATGCGTCTCATTATCAAAGTGTCTGATCCTTGGAATTATGACTCTTCACTGTTCCAGCTCTACCAAAAATTTCTTGAAGATGAAAGATGATATTTTGAACTGAGGCTTAACTACTGTGGCAGATTAATGATTATTTATTTGGCCTCATTAATCTGTTTTACAGATCATATCTAAGAACAGAATCGATGCTGTAAAACACTCTGAAACCATGGGATGATATAATATGAAGCAGATTTCAAAGAGAGACTACAGTGCAGTTTGTATTTACATACTCTAGGACACTCAGATGCATCTTTCAGAACTCGTGAGCACACCCTCAATAGTAAGGAAAGGGGCTCTTCAATGTCCCTAGAGTCAGTGACAAGAATTCAATACCAAGCTCACCCTCCAAAGGTGCCTGTTTTGAAGGTCATTCAAGATCACCTGGACAAATCTATTGGACCTGACAAGATACATCCCAGAGTCCTGAGAGAACTAGCAGGTGTAGTTGCCAAGCCACTCTCCATGATGTTTGAAAAGCCAAGGCAGTCAAGTGAAGTCTCCAGTGACTGGAACAAGGGAACATCAACCTATTTTTAAAAACGGTAGAAAGGAGGACCCTGGGAACTACTGACATGTCAGCCTCACCTCTGTGCATGGGAAGATCATGGAAGAGATCCTCCTAGAAGCTATGCTGAGACACATGAAGGAGAGAAATGTGATTCTAGACAGTCAGCATGGCTTCACCAAGGGCAAGTCCTGCCTGACTAATCAACCCGGTGGCCTTCTATGATGACCACATCAATGGACAAAAAACCAGCTACTGTTGTCATCTGTGTGGGCTTTTGCAAGGCCTTTGACACAGTAGCCCACAGCATCCTTCTCTTTAAATTCATGGATTTGGTGGATGGACTGTTCAGTGGATAAGGAATTGGCTGGACAGAAACATGCAGAGGGTAGTGGTCAATGGTTTAATGTCCAGGAAAAGACTGGTGACAAGTCATGTTCCTCTGGGGTCTATATTGGGACTATTACTGTTTAATATCTTCATCAATGGCATACATAGACACTGGGATCAATTGCATCCTCTGCAAGTTTGCAGATGAAACCAAGCTGAGTTGTGTAGTTGACATGCCTGAAGCATGAGATGCCATCCAGAGGGGCCTGGACAAGCTTGAGAAGTGGGCCCATGTGAACATGAGGCTTAGCAAGGTCAAGGGCAAGATCCTGCACCTGGGTCAGGGCAATCCCTAGCATCAATACAGTCTGAGGGATAAAGGGACTGAGAGTAACCTGGCAGAGAAAAACTTGGGCACACTGGTGGATGAAAAACTGGATATGAGCTGGCAATGTGCGCTTACAGCCTAGAAAGCCAACTGTATCCAGCGTTGCATCAAAATAAGCATGGCCAGCAGGTCAAGGGATGTGATTCTACCCCTCTACTCCACTCTGGTGAAATCCCACCTGGAGTGTCATGCCCAGATCTGAACTCCACAGTACAGTGAGGAGGTGGATCTGTTGAATCGAGTCCAGGGAAGGGTCAGAGAAAGGATCAGAGGGTTGGAACACCTTTCCTATAAAGAAAGGCTGAGAGAATTACAGTTGTTCAGCCTGGAGAAGAGAAGGCTCTAGGGAGCCCATACTGTTGCCTTCCAACACAAAAAGGGGCTTATAAGAAAGATGACCAATTTTTTTAGTGGGGCTTTTAACAACAGAACAAGGGTAATGGTTTTAAATCAAAAGAGGGGAGATCTAGACTAGATATAAGGAAAAAATTTTTCACAGTGAGGGTGGCGAAGCACTGGAAAAGCTGCCCAGAGAGGTGGTAGATGGCCCGTCCCTGGAAACATTCAAAGTCAGATTGGACTGGATTATGAGTAATCTGATCTATTTGGAGGTGTCCCTGCTCTCTAAAGGAGGGTTGGAATTGAACACAAACCATTCTATGATTCTGTGATTCAAATTGTGGATGGGAATGGGACATTGTTTTGGACAGTGCTAGCTGGCACAGAACCCCACCAAGCTGGGCTTTCTCTAACAAAACTGGTAGTGCAGGTGAGACAGACTCAGTGCCTGACAGCTATCCCCAGCACAAATTTATTTAGTTTTATACAAGCAGCCATAGAATCTGGCAATCTTATTTTGAAGATGAGAAATGCAAAACTAGAGAACTCTAGTCCACTGAAGAGTAAAGAATTACTTAACCTTATATTTCAACTACCAGTGCTTTTTGTTTCCTACAGAGTAGTGAATTGAATCCAAAACTGCTGGAGTCATAGGTCAGTACTCTCTTGATTAGATTATCCTCTTCCCTAAAGATCATGCTGTAAAATTAAGTTGTACTGCATTTGACATTGTAGTTCCAAGAGAGATGTTATCCTGCCTCATTCACTATTGCCCTTCAGTCCAAATTCAGTTTGATTGAATATAAGGGATGAAGTAACAGGCAGTAAAAAATAGGACTGAGTTGCCAGAGACACCAACTAAGAGAGAAAAGCAAGAAGAAAATGAAGGAGAAATTTCAACATTTCTGAGAAAAGAGAGGTGAGAATTCTTCAGTATGTTTTAAAAATGTCATTCTTTGAATAATACTATACATTATATTACTGTGAATTCTGATGGCACTTTACAACACGCATGTGAAAACTCTCACCTATTAAATAACTAGGACAAACTGTCCATGCAAGCAAAGATCAGGTGCTGAAGTGTTCAGTAGATGCTCAGATTAGGGAAAAGAACACAATGTATGTTGAGGGAACAAGGTAAAATACATGAATGAAAAAAAATAAAGAAGATATTTGAAACTAGGAAGAGATAAAATTGTTTTTTAGAGAATCGAAGGCATCCAGTTGCAGACACTTTTTAGGTGAGGGCGAGCAGTAATAGATTCCAAGCACTTTAAACAAGTAGGAGAAAAAGAAAGAAGAGAAAATCATCTTCATCATCTAAAGAAATACCCTTTTTAGAAAAATATGGAACTACAGGACACTGGATAAATATAGCATACAATATAGTAAGTGAACAAGGATCACATTAAACCAATCAGGTGTGCACAGCCACGTGGACGGGCCCAGCTGAAGAAAACTGAAAGCGAACAAGGATCACATTAAACCAATCAGGTGTGCACAGCCACGTGGACGGGCCCAGCTGAAGAAAACTGAAAGCAGATATCCCAAATAGGTAAAATGAGCTGCTCTTTACCTTTCTCTGTTTCTTCTAATTGATTATTATGGTAGGGGAGAGGCTACGTTATAGCCGTGGTCTGAGAAGATGAATCCAATGTCAATTTTTCCAGAAGTGATGAGGTTAAGCAGGTACATGAGAAGTAAGGAATTCATCTGACGTTATGTATTGAGATTCTAAATTGATGTGTTAAAACAGTCAGTTTCAACACATGCCAGTCTCAAAAATTAACACATCCTTGGGTTTTATAGACTTGTTACCCAAATAAGAAAAGATAAAATGACCTCTTATTTGTAAAATGGAAAATCAATGGCACAAAAGTGCCATTTCAGCTTAACAGACTGCCTTTCTTGGTCCTAATTGCTTCCTGCACGAGTGGATACAATGCAAAAGTTCTCATGCCTGTAAACAGAGAGTGAGGGCTGTTAATTTAGTTTTGAAGAGACATCATTTAGGATACTGGAAATACTTATCTGAAAAATAGTGAGAAAGGTGAAGGTCTGAGAAGCAAGCTGGAAATAATCTGTGAAATACACTAGCTAAAAGAAGACAGGAAATAATACAAAGAAAATACTGACTATAAGAGGGCTCTGACAACAAAACCCTGTTGATTCCTCAGAGGATGCTGAAAAGAAACCTAGAAATATCAAAGAAGTGCACATGTGAAAAGGAAAAGAAAGCAGAAGAGCTAAAAGACTAGGCATATTCAAACCAGAAACAGTGAAAAAATGAAAAAAAAAAAGAAAAACTGTATTTTAGGATAAAACAACCCAAAACATGACATATTGAAGTATTGGTTCTTTCTTTCATGCTTGTCAACGTTCTTCTGTTCTCTGTAGAACAAATAAATGGTTATTGTTCTAGGGAATGGAAAATGTTAAGAGTAAACACAGCAATGCTGAGCTTGTTGAAGCTCATGATGTTGATACTTTTCAGTCTTTTATTATTTTGTGACCCTGCGGTGTTTCTGTCCTCACTTCAAATACAAACACAACCTTTTGACATTTAGCAAAGCCAATCATCATTTAACATGATTAAATAATACTTGTCATTGGCTTATTGGTTGAAGGAATTGTTCGTGGTACATCAATGGAAAATCACGAAGAGCGGAATGCAAATTGAGCAGCATATAAAACAATAGAGTTTCAAGGCAAATATATGATAATTGTGCAATATTACCCAGGGAATACAGGATAATAATTCCTGATCCCTAGTCAAAGGAACTCAAATGCAAATCTAATTTTATAACTGCTTGTGAGAAAAATCTGAGTGATCTCTTCTGTACCATAAGGACAAAAGGCATGAACTGTAGATTTCATAAAATCACCAAGAGAAAACAAATAGATCAGGCTACATGAATGTTTAATGGACTGCTGGATCTTTGTGAAATTTTAGCCCCTTTTTCTGATAATAAAATGAAAGGTTAAATAATATCCGCTTCAGAAAAAGAATCTTTTTTTTTTTGAAAGGTCATATGCGAATATGAAATCTTCCTATTTTAAAATGTATGTCCCAATCTTTGCATTCATCATGCTGAATTTCAGAGCAGCAGTAGGAAGAGTGGGAGGAGTGGTCTAGCAAACAGCTTTAAAACAATGATTACATTGAGGAATAGAGTCTACAATTTTCCAGGCGGAAATACTGTTATATAGATGGACACTTGGTCTGTGAATCTGTTGAAACATTAACCAAAAACTTTTTATAAAGCAAACATATAAGAACATATTAGCTTCAGCAGAACTGGTGGCAGAAGATCATCTTATTTACTACTAAGCAGAGCAACTCTGACACAGTGATCATTAAGCCAGTAAATACGGATACAAATAATGTATTTTAGTTTCTTTTCAGAAACTAAACTTCTTTCCTTGAATAGGAACCTCTTTTCCTGTTAGCTTTTCATGTCAGTGGCTCAGGTACATAACCAGTAATACAAACTGGCATGCAATCTTCAGCAGAGTTGGAAAAAAGGAGCACTAGGTCCAGTGCTCAGGTTTAACAAATATTTGAGACAAAGCAAGCAGGGTCTGTAGATAACCTGACATTGCACCCATGTTACAAACCAGGACAAAATAAAAAATCTTCCAAAAAACATAAAAAGGATCACTTTTCTTAGTGCATGACTTCTGTGTTTATAAGCCTCCATCACAATAGATGTTTTGCTTAAAATCAGTCATCTATAAAACATGTGACAATGCACTATTTATAATCACATTATTTTTCAGTGGATTACTGGATAATTTAAGAAGATCTCTAATGTTGGTACACAATCAGAGACAAATCCTGTCCTTTGAAAAATATGAGGAGTACTTATTTTATTTGAAAACTCATAATGAAACAGGTAACTTTGAGTTTTCTTAGCAATTCTGTCATCCTGACACTACACTTTGGTGAATTTTACACTATCCCATCAGCTGCTGTAAGTAATATCCATCTGCTTAACTACTGTGTCAGTCAGAGAGCCTCAAATGGGCAATAAACACTATGTATTTCTCTGGGGATGTCTACTACACAGGAGAGTAGTATGAGGGCACTCTCGTAATTTTATTGAAGGGAGTTGGTTAACATGTTTTCTCAGGTGGTTTGAACTGATTCATAGAAGGTAGAATATATCTAAGAAAACTAGGCTATAGGTATGATCCAATAAATACAGAAAAGCTTTATTTTAGAAAACCCCACCTTGTAAGGTTTAGGTAATAAAAATAAAAGGTTTACAACAAAACATACTCTTTGCATTTGGCATCATCTCAATCTCATCTGGCACAGAGGTGAGGAAGTCTATTGTAGGCATTTGAAGGAAGCACGGCTGGGTGTTAAGTTACACTTGTACTATGTTCATTACATCATTGCATTTCAGTTGCTTACTTAAGGCTCTTTTAATTAACAAAAGATATTTGGGTGCAACATTGCACATGCAGGAAAAAAATACTAGCTGTAGAAACAAAGATAGTTCTTTATGCACTGTGTTGATTATGATTGGCACGCAAGCACTAATTTGGAGAGTAATAAATGCACATTATCCCAGATACTGTCACCTTGGAGTCTGATTAGCATAAACAGAAGCTGTCTGGGAGATGAAAGGATTATGATGTCTTTTAATTAATATTATTCTGAAGTGAATAATTGGCCATCTCCAATGCTTTGGAAACATGCATTTTCAGTGAAATGCTCACTTTGTTACACGGAAAGTGAAATGACTGTTTATTTTTCAGTTACGTTATGATAAGGCATCCTTGTGTGTAAAAAGCTTAAAGTGACAGTTCTCACACTTTTGAGCACCTTGATATTTTTGGCAACAGCTGCAAATTTCTTCTAGCGAGAAGATTTACAAAGGTTTGCAGCCAGAGACCCAGCATGCCGGAAACCTTTTTGAGGAGGCTAGTGTATCAACAGATCACAGGTCTTTGACCATCCTTGCCCCTGATTGGCTGGTATGCAGACCTTTGTGAATAGACACAAGATGATATAAACGAGAGGTTGCTATGTTCTTCTACACTTATGACAGGGCTGCGGCAGGAACAGCTGCTGCTTGAGGAGCCACAACCAGCTACTTGACAGCTGTTTCTTCTTTCCCAGGCCAAAAGGATTTTGGCAGAGGAGAGACTCGCCTTCCACGCACACAGGGTAGCTGGTGGCAGGGAACTTGAAACAGCTGAAATACAATGCTAATCACAGTGGCCAGTAAAAATGGGCCTGTTATCTTTACTTGGATGTGATAAGAGCCCCATGACAGATGCTAAGACATGCTTTAATTTCCATGCAGATGTGGTTTCCTTGCATTTGAGAGCATTTCCTGATGAAATTTTTTCATTCTATGAGAAATTTCTGTTGTATGATGGATTCATGTTCAATACATACAAAACACAACACATTCCAAGACTTTGGAAAGAATGGCTGTTTTTCTGGAAGATACTTCAAACAGTGGGAATATAAAACTATTCATAAAAAGTTCATTGAAAAGATGAGAAAAGGAACATACCTAGCCTCAACTGACCATTTAACCCCTTCAGCGTTACTTTCTCATGTTGGACTTATAATAAATTTTCAAACCAGAAATAATATCTTGTTCTCTAGCTTCCTCCTCTCCTCCAGTTTTGAGCAAATGTTTTTCTTGTAGCCATGTCCAGAAGTTTTGCATGGTGTGTAAAATTGTCTTAGGGTGATAATTTCTTACTGAATAATAGACAGACTATGACAAAACATAATCTTGTGCAAATGTTATTAAATATTACCAGTGATTTTCTAAGAAAATGACAATATGACTGTTCAGGATTAACTAACAAAAGATTGTCTGGGCCCATAAAAAAAAAAAGTATAAATCACAATGTTTTGTTCACTGTTACCCTGGACTAGCTTCTTGTCACAGCTGCAGAAGACTCAATGAGCACATCATATACATCTTGCATTTCTAAGCATGAGAGCCTCCAAATACAGAAGAAAATTTGAAGTCTAATTTCATTTATCTAAAATATTTTGCTGATTTAAAAAAAAAAGTTTACCTTTGAAAATGCAACAATTTTCAAAGAGATTGTTGCTAAGTACAAGGAGTTCATTACGAAATCCATGAGGTTCCACCAGTCATGAATGTAGTCCTGTAGTCCACCATCCCACATCTGTTTAATTTCACCCCAGATAAAACCTGTAAATAGAACATAATTCATTAAGCATTAATATAAAATAAGAAGGCTGTGATTATTCTAGACACCTATTTCAAAATAAGTTGATTCCCCTTACATTAATTATAAAGGAAATGTGGAGAAGTGCTCTAAATTACACATCTTGTTAGGTGAAATTTTGTCTTCCCATTAATGCTTCTGGAATTAATTTGTCAGGCAATACTAAAAAACAATATATGCTTATACATAGGCAATTTCTTTGGCTTTCTTCAATCTCATTTCCCATTGTATGCTAATAAGCATAGAACCGGTCTTAAAATCAGTCACCTCCGCCAACTCTGCCTTTGGTATGTACTGCAATGTAATTCAAACTGGAAAATTTATGACTGCAGGAGTCAATCCAAAACATTAATTTGTTCCAATTGGAACCCACACAATAAGGAAGAGAATGTATGTTGTTGTCAATGCTGCAATGAAGTCTCTATTTTCCATAGGAAAGAGCAGTGTCTTCAGCAGAGTTTTTTTTGTTAACTCCTTCCTTTGGGACATGAAGGAATGGAAACTGTTTTCAGGTGTACAGAGCATGCGCTGAATTGGACAGAATCTGATACAGAAATATTCAATCCCAATGGGAAAATTTACAAGTTGTCAGACAAAAACTTGGTTCGGTAGCTCCAGACACAACTGCATGAAGGCTGTTAAACACTATAAACATAAAAACCTCTCTGAAGATACTCCATGTTTGGACTATATATGGTATGATAAAACAATAGGGAACATTTAAATGCCTATTTCATTATATTATGGAGTTCTCAGCACAGGAAGGACATGGATCTGTTAGAGTGAGTCCAGAGGAAGGCGACAAAGAGGATGAGCAGGATAGAACACCTCCCCTGTGAAGAGAGGCTGAGAGATTTGGGGTTGTTTAGCCTAGAGAAAAGAAGGCTGCAGGGAGAAATAACAGCAGCCTTCCAGTTCTTTAAGGGGCCTACAGGAAAGATGGGGAGAGGCTCTTTATGAAGGAGTGTACAGAGAGGACAAGGGGTAATGTTTTTAAGCTGAAAGAGGGTAAATTTAGATTAGCAAGGAATTTTTTTACTGTGAGGATGGTAAAGCACTGGCACAAGGTGTCCAGAGAAGGTGTGGATGCCCCATCCCTCGAAGTGTTCAAGGCCAGGTTGGATGAGGCTTTGAGCAACCTGCTCTGAACATGGCAGGGGGTTTGAATCTAGATGATCTTAAAGGTTCCTTCCAACCCAAACCATTTTATGATTCTACGATGCTAGATCTACCAAGCATTTTTTATAACAATACCTATAGAGCTTTTAATTTTTCACAGTTAATTATTTCCTTAAAGGAATTTCTTACTTTTTTGCTTATTAAATGGACAAAATTCACCACAAAAGAGATCAGTCTCTCACATATAGGTGTTAAGATTCAGTTAATTCAACATGACTGTTCTCCACCTGCTTATCACATGTTCCTTTAGAAACGGTTGAACAGATTTTGAGTAGGGGCCTGTTGAGTCTGTGTCACTCTAGACTGAGCTTAATTCACCTTGAGCTTTAGCATTTTTTTCTTAATGGTCTTCTAGTTGACTGCATGGAAAACTTGTGTCTTCTCTCAAACATGATTCCTAAAAAGTAATTCCTGGTCTATTTTTCTTTGTGTCATGTAGATTCTAGATTTATTTGGAAGATAGGAAGAGGATAGTTGGGAGGAAGATAATTTCATTTTATAGTGTTTAAGCTTGAGTTTTCCGTCTCCTGATAGCTTTCAAAAGGAAAGGTTCCCTTCCTCACTGCATTCTCCCCTCAAATCTTGGCCATATGTTCCCATCTTGTTTCTATGTGTCATCATCAGTAACAATGTGCTTCAGGAGTATCTAAATAATCTTACTGGTCCATAAATTTACATTTTAACTGGGTTCATTGTCAGCCATGCCACCATTACTATTTGATCATTCTACAGAACTGGTGGAATACATTATGAGAAAGGAACACATAGACAAGAAAGTGGGATATGTCTATTTCAGAGTCTGCAGCAGCCTAGACAGGCTGATTGCAACTCAGTCTTTAAGATATCAGATAAAACTAATAAACAAAATGGTAAGAAGCTAATGGTTACATTCAAGCTGCAATCAATTGTGATGAGTTGCAGTGAGAAAACAGTTGAACATTATTGCATGGCAGGGATCAATATCCACTAACAGCATCCACTGCTGCTGTTAACTGCCCAAGTGCCATCATAAAGGGAACACACCTCCACAGGTTACTAGCAAGGTTCTTAAATGCCTGCCTGTTTCAGCCTTTGAAATGATTTAACCACTTGCTCTTCAAAGACACACAGTATGAATGTGATGATAGCAGGTCTGACTCCCTATTCCTTCCACAGTCTCCTCCAACCTTCAACAAGCCCATGTACTTGCAAATATTCCTGCCTGCTCTTCTACTACTTTTTAGGCATAACATGTTAAGCATAACTAAGCCATAAAAGCAGCTGTTTTGGAGGCCTAAATATACCCCTCACATTTTAGACACTGGTCTGCATCACGCCTGCTCAAACTGCAGAAAGGCAAACAAAAATAACCATTGTGCTGCATGAGCCTGAGTAGACCTGGTTCCAGGCTCAGAGAAGTCCCAGAGACAAAGGATGTGTAATATGGATATGGACCCTCAGCCTCAGTATCAGAGAACAGTTCCTTGGTCTTTTTAAATTAGTAATACACATGTGACCCCATGATCTTGACACTGGGAAGACTGCTATGGCACAGAAAGCAGACAGTTGCATTGACAGAAAATCCTCAGATAAAAAGGCTTTAAGAAAATCAATATACATTATTAGACTTAAATAAACTTTTGTTATTCATTACAGCCAAGCATTGCTTTCAAAATATGCTCTAAAAAGAGAGTACAAATAGGTTGGGATAATTAATAAGATAAATGCTTAAGTGAGAGGCTGTAGGTTCATTGAAGTTTCCTGATGAGATATTCCATGATTCACAACCAGCCAAAGACATGAACTGACACAAATGCAACAAGGCTGTTCTCTGTAATACTGTTGCTCAGCATAATATGTTTGATAGCACTGCCTAAAATATAATGGAATTAGGTACAAATTAAAAAAGAAGTGCTGGCTAATGCTGCTGCCTTTGATCTGTTTTGTGTGTGAAAAGCCAGACTGTTATTCCAAGAACTTCTTGGTCTTCAGAAAATGGAATGTAAAGTTGATATTAACAGAAAAATACTGACCTATTACAGAAGAGTGGGTGAAAGTTTATGGAAATTGTAGATTTGATCATTCCGAATTAGAAACACAAGTAATTCAAACTACCAGTAGTGCTGAAGTCATCTGGCAACTGAAAGTTCTGAGTATACTTTGATATTGTAATGGTGGTAACTTTTTTTCTTGGTACAAGACATCTTTTATGCTCATCCTGATGCAGGGCTTCTCTTCAAGCAAATGATTATGGAAAACTGGAAATTCTACATTTTTTGTTGGCTGTATCGGAGATGCGATAGTTTATTCTTTCTTGCCAATCAAAGCATCTAAGTGCAAGTTCCAAACACAAATACAATTAATGAGATCTTATGGGACTCCAGAGAACTTGAAGCTAGGCTGACTGATGAATGCCATGTTTGTGACAGGCACACGGTCAATGTACAGTAAAGCTTCCCAGACATGTCTTTTTGAAAGCAAATCTTTGAAGGTGCAAGATCATAAGGCTGATTGACAAAATCCACAATTCCAGAGCATGAAATTCCATCATGAAATATGAGATCAGAGTGTTTGGTAGTACCAGGTCTCTACAGGTAGGTATCCTGAGGGATGCTCAATTAGAGCAGCGAATACTGGAAGAACTGGGATCTGTAAATCTTCCCAAGTGTGCCTGAATGGTTATCCTTGAAAAGCATACTGTGAAATTCTGGAGCCTTTCTGCAAAGCATAAGACTTCTCTAAGGCCTGCTGAGCTTACAGCTATTCTGAGCAACAAACCTCAGAGATTCCAAATTGTGCTGTTCCATATTAATTTACAATCACACTGTGAGAGGTCTTGAATTCTTGTTGTAGATCATTACTATATACTTTTTCAAGAACAAAAGGTCGGGAGGGTGAAGTCAGTTGACTCTTGTCTTCCCAGGGTCTGATAAAATATGCCAATTTTATTCTGTTAGATTCATTGGGAGAATCCGGAAAAGGCTAGGAAAAAACTGTGCATTTTTTAAAAAAAGGAAAAGACATCCAGAGGTCAGGACAGCATTATCTCGGTGACCCTACACACTTTGCTTTTCTATGTAGAAGACTGGACACAACCTTATTATCTAAGGAGACTTTGGGCTATTCCAAGTCATGACCTGGCACGACAGAAGAGGAGAAGACACGCAGTGACAAGATTGTCTAATGGGTGCATTGTTACAGGTAGGAAAGAGATATGGAGTCCAAGCATTGTCTGCTTATTAATGTGTCAAAGCAGCAATGTTATCCCATGGTGACAGAGCTCAATTTAGAGCTACTTACTCAGTAGCAAGAAAGACGATATCTCAACAAAGAAGAGGGGACATCACCAGCCCTCACACAAATACTGGGGAGAAACTGCTAAGAAGAACCAGACAAATTCAAGAAGTAGATCTAAAAGCAAGAGACTTTAAACAGCCAGGTTGTGAACAAGTTTATTGTCCGAAGCTTTCTTTATGTCTCTGGGAGGAACTAAGCATCTCTGAGGCAATAATACTGTAATTTGCAAAAGGTTCAATCTTCCCAGTGACTGAAAAGGGAGCCATGGAGAACTAGGCTGAATTAAAACAGAGTTTAACTTCCAGGTGCCTTGTATTTAGCTGAAAAAGTTCCACCCAGGGCAGATGTCACTGTTTAGACCTGGATAATCTTTGCTATATTCTGTTTGTCTCTTTGCTCCAACTGTGTCTTTTTCTATCTCTTCACACCAGCTAGATTTCACACCTGCCTCTTATACTGTCATCTATCCACTCCCCATCAACCTGATTTTATCATTTATTCCCACTTGAAAGGAAATTATCGACATTATGCAGCTCTCCACCTCATTAATCAAGGACATAAGTTGAAAAGTTGAAGGTGAGACTTTCAAGAAATTTTTGCATTGTTTAAAACCAAACCTGGAGCATTAAAAAAGAAATAACAGCATGGATATTTTGAAACAGGCTGAGACAACAGAAACAAATCTCATTAAACATCCCGTAGTTTTAATGGGATCAAATAGACATAAGTTCAGGGAAAGAATTCACACAGACCACATGAAAACCTAGGAATGACAGACAACATGAGATGTTTTGTATAGCAATATGAAGTATTACATATGCAAGCTGATCAATGCAAACATTTGACTGAGGTTCCATTTGCCTAATGAAAGAAAGAAACAAAAATAGATCAGATAAAATGAATTTGGAGAAAAAATGGAATCTGTGTACTAAATATATTTCTTCTAGCAGTAAACTTTCTCAACACTGATGAAAAAGTTCTATCATCTAAAATAAGCCCTACCCATTGTAAAAATACATTTTATCCAAGCCAATAAAATGGATAGAAATTAAAATGCTTCTTACTGAAGAACAAGAGGCACTGTAATAAAAGAACTTTCTTAGAAAAACACCATCTTTCATTATATTTACCTTATAAGATATTTAAAAATCCTTCAAATAGATATCACGTACTACATATGACAAATCTGTAGATTTTGGTATATGTAGATATAGCAATACATATAAGTTGATAAGAAGGGTGTTTATTTTATATATTTATATACAGACTTAGATGTTATAGTTGTGTTTCTAGTTATGAAATCTTTGGATGTTAGCCACTGAAATGCCTTTTAAAAAATGTGGACCTATTTCTCCATTCATAAAGTAAGACAATTTGCACGCTCATACCTTGCAACTTTAAGCAGGGCAGCAGCTCAACACTATTATGAATGTCTTCTGTCTCTCATTCCCATGCAAAAGAAATAAACAACAACAAAATAGCTGCCCTATGAAATCCACTCAAAGGTGTATTAATTTCTAAAACAAAAAATCCTATACCTTGTCTTAATTACTGTCTTGTACTGAATCTTGAGCAAATACAAAAATCAAATAAATTTTTTATCAACTGCAAAAATTCATGAAAATGTTATAACATCTCCATAATACTGTTTTTGTTGTTATCATTTTGGTTAAAGCATCACTGTAAATAACAATATCAAGATTTGTCAAAACATATATGAAAGGCTGAATTACTTTTGGTTTTAAAAAGATTTGTGGATCCCTAGCTGATTTTTGTCCTTACCTTTCCCACAGAAGGTTGCTTGGTCTTTGCTATTTTTGTTCCTTACCATTAAGTGATGGGAAGCAAGAGGTTCTTCAAGGTCAGTTTCTGCATGCCAAGTTCAACAACAACCTTTAAGTATGTTTCTTGGAGAACATATTTTCACTGGACTGTGAAACTATTTAACTGACAAACTTAACTTTGCTTCGCTATACCATATACGGTTTTTCACAGATAAAACAAGTGAGACAAGCTGCTAATGATCTGAAGCTCTTTGAAGCAAAGGAAAGTCATTCCAGGGAATTCAGTGAGCATTGATAAGGCTCATGAACTAATCTCTGCTGAAGGTATGTGAAGGTAACAAGAACAGAGAGACATCCTGGCATAATTCAGAGGCATATTTTTTTAACAGAATAGAGCTAGTTCAAAGGAACATGGACAAAATCATGCCTTCTGCTTTCCCCTGGGGACAGGGAAGTGGGTGTTTGAGAGTCCTAGCTTTTGTCCCTGATAGTTCTCTTCCCAGGTCAGTTATAATCAAGCAAACTGACTCTAAGAATTGCTAGTTTAAGTCTGTTGAATGTAATTTAATTCCTTCCCCCACAAAAGCAGTGAATATAAATTTAGCAGTGAAAAGGTAATATACAATACAAGGATTATGAAGCATTCAAGTTTTTGCAGGAACTAGACTCTGTCAGAGCTGAGAGCATTCAGTGCTGATTATGTATCAGCAGTGCATTTACTCTTGTGTTCAAGGAAAAGTATAATTTCTAAGAAACAGTAACCAGCTGCAAATGCAACTGGTCTAGGTATGGCATGATTAGCTATGGTGTCATATATATATGTACTTCAGCCACTACAGAATGGCAAGTGTGAAGACTTTGGACAATCAGCACTGAACAGTCTTTAAAACATTTATGGTTTAGTTTCATCACATAGTCCAATAGCATCAGATTATTCAGTTGTTTGAGTATTTACTCAGTAAGTCTCCATTTAAGTGGGACAGCTTTTCTCTTAAGCCAGGATCTTTAGAAGGGACAGTATCCTTAGATCACATTTTTTCTTTCATAACTTGAATAGCAAGAAATCTGACTTTCACAGTACTCCTGTAAATGCCAAAAGCAAATATATGTAATTAGCAGCTAATTTTTTTAAGCAGTCTTTTGAATTTCCTTTGCAAAAATGTTCCAAAATGCAAGTGAATTTTAGTTCATTATCATAGTGGAAGATTAAAGGAAATTTAACATATTACTGGCCCTTTTTATTCTCCTATTTTTTTGTCTCTGTAAAACAGGCTTTTAGTAAGGAACAGAAATATAAGCCAAGAAAAGATGTTTAATGACCTGAAGTGTATGCAGAAATAAATTGCAACCCTGGATTGACTATTGTGTTCAGTATAAGTTGGCTAGTGGGGTTACTATAGTTCGAATTAGTCAAAGACGTCCATCCAGACTGTTTCAGGCCCACCCACCTAAGCTTTGCATGCCAGTGGGCTGCAGACAGTGACAATGTAGTAATTATAATCTAGAGAAACATGAAATATAAGGCATTTTTGAACGAATTATGTGCAGAAGTGTCTAGTGCCATTTTAGATGCCCTAAATATCCAAGACAGCCATGCCATACATTGTCAAAAAAGGTACAGGCAGCTAGGGTATTTATCATAGATACATCCACTCTTTGACAACATCAGACTCCAGAAATGGGACCAGCTGCCTCTTTTTAGGCACCTGAGTTTCTTCCTTTATGTTTATTTTCACCTAATGTCCTAACTCATAACAACCAAACTTGCTACATTTCTGAATTTGGAGTAAAGGGCTATGGACAGATACCCAAATATAGAGTACTGAATTTTGCACATTTCTGCTTTTGAATTCTGCTCTACAATAATGTTGTAGACAGAAATTTAGCCGTCCAAATGCATTGGTCCATTGTCTCACTTATTTTCTCATAGGAATCTATAAATCTCTTTAAAGAAAGAAGTATATCCTCATTTACTGCTTGTAAGTCTCTAGTAAGCTCAACAGATTTACATGATGAGTGGAGCATGCATAATTTTACCCATTATCCTTTAATACCCATGGCTTCATTGAAACTGTGGTATGTATTTAGCAAAATTGATTCAATACAAAAGTAGTTTCTTCTTTCTTTCTTTCTTTCTTTCTTTCTTTCTTTCTTTCTTTCTTTCTTTCTTTCTTTCTTTCTTTCTTTCTTTCTTTCTTTCTTTCTTTCTTTCTTTCTTTCTTTCTTTCTTTCTTTCTTTCTTTCTTTCTTTCTTTCTTTCTTTCTTTCTTTCTTTCTTTCTTTTTCTTTTCTTTCTTTTCTTTCTCAAAAGTATTTTGGCGAGGGTAAGTAGGCTTCATTCTAAAGCAATATGTATCCAATACATATAGTACTGCAATCTTACGTTCATTAAAAAGTGTTGTGTCAAACATCTGTATGTTCCTTACACTTGCCAGAACTTAACACATACTCTTGGTGTTGCTAGAATAATACAATGAAGGTATCTATCTTTATCAGGTAGTTAATAGTAAAAAATACAGTTTTCAAGCATGCACAAGGCTTAGATCCATAAAGGGATACAAGACCTGCAGGCAGAATAAATGAATGTATAACTTTTCTATGAAACACAGAAAGGCCTTTATAGCAGCTCTAAGAAGCCTGCACAGACCAGTTTGACAGTATATGTGCAGCTCCAGGCAAGGCCAGAAGTGGATATTTAAGAATATAGGGAACTGCTCATCCTCTTTTTTCTTATTAACAGGCATCTGAGAATTTGAACATCTAAATACCAAGGATGTAAACATCATATTTGGGAGCCCGGACCCATGAAGGGGTTTAGTCATTGAAATATTCTGTGATTCAATATTTAAATTAAGTACATAGTACTGAAAGTAATGTACCATGCAAGACACTTAAATTCCCCATAAACTGCATTTTATGCTCACTTTGAGTCTCCAGCACCTAGCTGAGGTCCACAGCCTATGAATACTGAGTGGTAAAACAGCCTGGACAAGAGGAACAGTAGGAACTGGAAAGAGGAATGAGTCTCAAACTCGGTGTCTCAGGGCTTCAATTATACGTCTACATGAGTTTGAGTTTCAGCATCCAGAACATCTTCCTTTCCTGAAATGCTTAAATCCCACAAGACTAGTGTGAATGTTTGGCACTGCAGCTCTATGGCTAAAATCCTTGCACAGGGAATGGGAAACCTGCCTTTTCTCAGTCTGAGGGAACACTGAATCTCTGTCCCAGGATAGTACTAGGGCAGGAATAAAGATGTGGGAGTGAATCACTCACCACTCCTGCTAAAAACGCAAGAAAGGGAAACTTAAGGAGAGACAATCAAAGAAGGCAAAAAACCCAGCAGGTCTTTAGCATTGTTGCTAAGGGCCTCTACTAGCAAGGCAGAGGCATCAAAGCTAGTCTTTGCATGCATACTGAAGGCCTTTTCTGTTTTATTTATCCACAAGCTACATGATTGTAACGTTAAAATGTGAAATATTTGAATGCTAGAGAAGCAATCACAATAGTATTCAATTGAAAACAGGACTGAATTCCAAAGAGTATCTCAGGATCCTGCCAAAACCTGCTTCCATCTGCAAAATATTATGATTGCAAGAAAACATCTGATTGCACTAAATACTTGTCTATATATCATTATTTTATATTATCTTGTAAAAGCAGAGTCCTTGTTTGCAGCTCTAAGGCATTGCCTGTGGGAGGGAAGCTTTCCATAGCTAATGTAAAATGAACATTCAGTCAGTCATTGTAAAGGAAGAGAACTCCCTTTATTTTTCGTACTCTGTTTAAACACTACAAATGGCTATTAATGTTAGGCAGAACACTCTTCCATCTAGCCTAAATTGAGAATTACCCTGAATGCTTGGGGAAAATGCTTGAAGAGAGGATAAAATAAAAGCGTCCAGGCTTGCTAAGTGCAGGGGTATCTTTGTCCAGGGATCACATCTTTGCTACTGTGACTAGGAGTCACAGATAAAGGCTGATTGTGACATTATGGATGGGCTTCAGGAAACAAGCAGTTTGTAGCTCTATTTTAAATGGAAGACATGCTTACAAAGGCTTTTCAAATTTAGGATAGATTTTTACTAGAATAGCAAAAAAATACATAGAGCTACCCATTTTTAACTGAAAGCCATAGCACCATTGAAACTGCTTCCCCAAAGAGAAAGTCTCCTGACCTTTTTACCATAATTAAAATATCTTTCTTTGTCCTCAGTTTTGTAAATGACAATACCACTCTAGATTAAATCTTAAACACACAAAGACAAATACCAGGCCAAGAACCAAGAACAAATGCCACCAAGAACCAAAAAAATAAAACAAAATCACCTACACAGAAAATGTTAATCTTAAGTATTTAAAACCTAGTAAACCTACAAATAACTGAATAAAGTTATTATGGCAAGAGTCAGGCAGTCCAGGAAAGAAGTGGCTCTCTTAATGTTTAGATTACTTAATTAGTGGGCCCAGTTTTGGGATCACCAATAAAAAAAAAGAGATATTAACTGATTGTAGTCAACCAAGTGAAAGGTCATGAAAGTGACTGGGGGCTAGACCATGTGATGTACAAAAAGAAGCTGAGAGAGCTGCATTTGTTCAGCCTAGAAAACCGGACACTAATGGGGGAATATTACTGCTGTCATCCACTAATAAAATTACTGCTTATGAACAACTGGTGCTAGACGTGTCCTAGAGGTGCACACTGGAATGACAAGAGGTAACAGTTGCATGTTGCAGCATAGGATATTCCAGCTGAGCTCACCAGTGGCTAGACACAGGCAGAGGTTCCTGAGAGAGGTGTTGGAACATCTGTCCCAGGAAAAATTCAAGATTTGACTGGACAAGGACAACATAATTCTGAACAACATAATTATGATGAACATTCAAAGATGCCTATAAAAGAGAGAAAAATTCATAAAAAACAATTCACCTTAAAAATGTTCTTTTTGTTTTAGCCACTCTGAACAACTGACAGAGAGCTTTTTAACCATTTGTACTATGCACAGAGCTTGGCTGGTTGCTGGCTTTCTCTGAAGTTTGTAGCCATCTCTGATGAGGCAAATGCCCACCATGACAGTGTTTAGTATGGTCATTGCTAGCTTTGAAGCCAGAGTTTAGAGCAGAACAGGTATGGCAAGTCTACAAGGATCAACATGAGCCTCACAGGAGCTGCAGTCAAGGCACATAGAGGATGAAGCCAGGTCTTGTGTGATTTCGCTTTTGCATCACTGTTATCACGCTCAGAGACCACAGCAACTGGATGAGGAATTTGATGATGGAAAACACTGTTTTTCCTCACTTTTTTTCACAAGATAGAGTTCTTGTTTTTCCTGTCTTTTTTTAAGTAGTGATGGATTCTTAAGTGTAGGAAACAGGCCTATTCTTTTGTAGTGCAAAGCACCTGGCATGCTTGGGAGAACTGAATAAACAGCTAATAAGAAGACCAAATTTAATTTTCCTTACCAGTAGAAGCTTTTTTTTTATTTGTTTAAATGCAAGGAGAGGATATGCTGACTCTTCTTACTGAAATATTTTTACAGAATTGCTTCTTATAGCTATAACATTTGCCTTGTTACACTCACTTATTGTTCCATGGATACTCACACATACTGCATTTGTGTAATCATTTCATCACATAAAAGTCAAAATTAAGGCAGAAGGTACCTTAAGAGATTTTTAAATGTAAAATCAATATTCTCTATGGAAATGTAGCTCAATACAGGTATCTCCTCTGAGCCTCCTACTCTGGAGACACCTTTAATATGTGCGAATCATGCACATTCACCCTTCTATTACATAATAGTAGGCAAATGTTAATTACTGTTTGATCATTGGAGATTATTGTCCATTACGGAAAATATTAAAACTTCTTAAGTTCTATGAAACACACACATGTTGAAATTTGTTTCGATGAGAAGCCTGGAAAGTAGAGCTCCCCTTCCTCTCTTTATTTGAAGGGAGGTAGCTATTAAAATGCAAATTACATGCAAATCTATTTTAATTAAGAGAAAGAAAAATAATTCTATTGTTCAAAATGTTAATAGTTTTGACATGCTGTAGCTGCTCCCGGATAACCTTTGCTTTGGCAAAAAGGTTTACTTGGTCATGTTCCCAATTTCAGAGAAAAACTATAACCCCAGAGCCACATTAGTTTTGTCTCAGTTGTCAACATTTTTACTCTACATCCAGAAAAAGCAAAATTATATCTATGTGCCTCAGATTTAGACTCCCTTGTGTAATTTAAGAGTGCTACATTTACTCTTTCTAAGGACATTGAATAACTGTACAGTTTGAAGAGATGACATGGCAGACTAAATTGTGGTTTAGACTCTAACCATAGCTTATTGATAAGGACTTAATAAAAATATTTAGTTTATTAAAAGCTTACTAGACTGCTGTTTGTATGTTTGGAAATATGAAAACTGATTTTCATTGAAATTAATTCATTTAAAAATACAAATAAAAAAAGCAGAAATAGATATATTCATTATACACCAAGAGACTGGTGTCTTTCTCCTTCAGTGACAGAGAGAGTTTAGGTAGCTAATGAACTGCCTGAGATTATGATGGGTGAATCTGGGGCCTTATTATTTGAGTGGGCTAAGGCATTGCAGCAATCCAAGTCTGAAAGCTGAAACCAGAAAACATGAAACTAGAACTACTGGAAACCACTAGTTAAGAATCACTAGAGACCAGAGTGTAAAATACATCAGTTTAGACACAACAGATTTTGGGAGACACAGTTTCTCTGAACATTGCATTCTAGATTAACCACAAGCTATTTGACCACATGATATCTCACTATTGATCTTTATTCATGCTCATGAATATTTGTTTATGCAAGCAATCCCCTTGACTTGCCCTGTACTGCTTGCAGAAGAAGGGATTATTCAGCACAGGCAGTACTGGCATAATCTGACCATATGAGTCTATGCTACAAATATTAATGCTTCTTTTAGAAATGATAGTCATCTTGACAGTCATAATTCTCAGGGTTAATAGCTTCTTCAAGCAAGTGTTTTGGAATGATGAGTTACTCTAAATCCTTTCCTAAGAAAATAACCATGTCAGAGGTTAAGGGTAACAGAGGTTCTTCCTCTTCCCACTGCATATTTTCTGGAGAGGAACCGGTCATCAAAATTTTAGAACTGCCTTTAAGTGAAACTAGTCCTTACCCTTCTCAAATTGTGTCTTTTTCTCTGAGTTCTAATTTATTTCTTTAAAAAAGATAGGTTAATGATAAAACCCACTTTGGCAGGTCAAGAGCTATGTATTTGTTCTTGGTATCCTTCAGCCTCAGGTTACTTTGAGATCTGGATAGATACTGACTACTTGCTATTTTGGAAGGTCGAACAGAAAAGCTGCTGATACCTCCTCTAGGCACGGGACAGTGCAGAAAACCCCCATGTTCCTCCCCAGTACTGATACATTTATTTCTAAGGAGCTATATATTGATTTCCTATTCCTTGATGCTACAAAACTGAAAAAATTTGGTTTGTCATACCAGCAATAAGCATATTTTAAGTAACTATGGTTAGTGATAACACACCAGAAATGACACTATGCCTCATTCCAATGCATGAAAAAGAATTATGGTTGCAAAGAGCTCCTTTTTTTTAAAACATACTAACAAAGAAAAAAAAATGGACACTTAGAAGAACCAGAACAATTTCTGGCCTGGTGAGAAGAGATATTAAAAAGAATATCAATATGTACGTTTCAGGGTACTGCTTAATCACAGGAATGAACCCTCAGTATCTGTTGTTTTCCCTCACTGCAACATATACATCTGATTTTTTAAAGTCTTCCCAAGTTGTCTGCTGCTCTTGCTAGTTATTGAAAGAGATGGACCATTTGCCTGATTTGATAGGTCAGTAATTCATGACAGAACTTCCTACTGCATGTTTCTGCTTCAGGAATGCTTGGTAAAACTACAGAGATCAAAACATTTTTCACTGTATTTTCTTTAGTAATACATTTACCCAGGACCCACGGTAATATCATCCACTCGACGATGGTTGGTGGTGGTCCCTGCATGCTCAAGTCTGACCTGTCAATGTGCTGAGAGGCAAGCAACAGCAGGAACAGAAAAGTCAAGTAGGATGCAGTATGGCAGATAAATTTGATAAATGGCTTTCTGATGAACAGCCCTAATGGGCTTTTGGGAGCTATCAGGTAGCACACAGAGAAGACTGGGAAAAGGAGTCCTATCACAACACATGTCAACATCTTCACAGCCCAGTGTCGCCTTCTCCATCCAGGGAACTCATCGTACCAGCGGGATGCAAGCAGCTGCTGGCAGTTGGGCTGAGCAACAAACTACAGAAATAAGAAAAAAAAGAAGACAGTTAGAGCCTTGTTACCTCTGTAAAGTTATATCCATGCTTTGTATATTACAATAAGTAACTTTTAAATAAAGATTAAAAAAAATAAAAAGTAAAGTTCACAGCTTGGCTAAGCCACTTATACTGAAAATATCAGTAAATAATACCAGTAAGACAGTACTGGCTCATTGTGCCTTCCTTCATCACAAAGTATATTACAAAGCCGTCAAATTCACATTTCACAATAAAGCTTGACTTCCCTGTACGTTGAGTACACAAGGAGCCAACAGATTGTAAAACTGATTTGAAACTGAAAAAAAAAGTTCATTAATATTTCCATTATTCAACCAGAAACATTTGTAGAGAATTCACATAACCTGAGGTGTAAGTCACTATGAAAATGGAAAGCACAACCGAGAACTGTAAACAGTGAAACTGAATTCTACAGCCACAAACGAGCTAGTCTCAGTATGTTCCCTATTAATTCTCTAAAAATCAGGCTTACATGCTTTTATACTGAGAAATCTCAGATATGTTACATAATGCTTGCACAATATGAACTAAGTACTAGTATGCCCCAGTGCTTCACTAAACCTTGTCCGGATATATCTCTACCCTTTACAATATTTTAAGGTCTGTCTGTTCTCCATGTTGTGATTTCAGTTTTCAAAACACAACCCTGAAAATTGAATCTCACCAGAAAGCCCCTAAATCCCTAAATAATTCATAGTTTTCAGACAGATTTTCAAAGAAGCTTCAAGTATATTTCAGGCGTTTAATTCATATTTTCATTTGATCACTAGTACCTATTTTCCCAAATATTTTCTCTTATAAAGTGAACAGGGTAGCAGCATACTAGACTTGACATAACAGATACAGATTAGAAGTAACATATCCATCAGAGAGCAACTGTTGTTGCATTTCTTTAAAAACAACAAAAAAGAACAAAATAAAACAAATATTTTTCTTTGTTACACACATGCATATCTACACAAATTGGACTAAATAATTGGCTGAAGACCTAATAAAGCTGTGCAGAAATTTCTTTACCTTATGAAATAATAAAGCTGTCAATTTAAGCCAAATAATTACAGATTTGGATCCTGATTAAAAGCATCCAGTTTTAGATTTTACATTATTTTGATAATACTTATTACCACAGAAGCCAAGTTCTTTTGAGGAAGAAAAAACAGGTAACTTCTCAAACAGTTTGTGAGATGACTGAGAATACTGCTGAGAGACAATATCATTTAATCTGGAATGAACTGAGAGTAAGCATGTATCTTTTCTAGACATCTGGATCTTGTCAGAAATGTTAATCTGAGACAAATTCAAACCTGGTGCATGTTAATGAAATGCCAGGGTCCTTAGTAGAAACATATTTGCCTACCAGATAACAGTACTGAAGCTGCCCCTTACTGTTGTGAAAGAGAAGAAAACTTGCATCATAAACACCTTGAAAATAGCCCTAAAGAAGAGTAACAGAGTTTTCTCTTCCATTAGGAAAACATCAGTTGCAAGATTTCAAGGTATTTGTTTGTTTCAAGATACAAACATCCGGAATAATACTGCATACATTAAAAGCAGACAGTTCCTAAGTTATGTTTTGTCAAGTTTTTAATGAGAATCTCCCTACAAAGTTTTTCACCTCAGTTGTTTAGGCAGTTACAGATTAGCGCTTTGCTTGACTAGTGAAAAATTATGACCTATGAACTAGTTCCCAAGTAAAATATTTTCCTTTTTTCCCCCTAGAGTGTTCCAGATCAATGTTTATCATCCTTCATTATATCTTCCCATTATACAACCTCTCACCTAGAAGTAATCAGTTCCTAAGACTTTCCTGTGTCCCCTTTTCCAGCAGTTTTGGGCTGCCTCCATTGTGTTGGGGAGTCATGTAAAGTGGCTAGCAAAGGCTGGTGGTAGGCATAGAGAGCTGTAATGTAGATGATATTAAGTAAAAGGAGGATTTTTTCCAATATCCACCAAGTACTGAGGTTGGGGAAGACCAGAACTGATTTAGAGGTACCTCATGCTATGAGGAGTGTGCTTGCTGACTGCATCCTCTGGAGCGTACTCCCCACTGGGTGTGCAGTAGGTGCTTCATTCTAATCCATAAATGTAATTTAAAAAGAAATTAGTTCTCATACTCTGCTCCAAATTATGGGTGATAGGACAGTTTTAGCACTGATCAGATCCTCTGACTATAGAAGAAAACTAACACAGACTGGACATTTTATGTGGCCAGAGTTAGGGGGAGAATCAGTAACGTACTTTAAGTGGCATACAAGACATAAAACACACAGGAAGTAATCAATAGCGTAGCATGGAGTAAGCATATAAAATATTTTGTCAGCATTTTAAGACCTGCATGTACAGGGAAGCAGGTCTAGTAGTGCAGGCGAAGATCTATAACAGAAACCATAACACAAGGTCTACAGTTGATATATTGCATTTCTGAGAGATCCAGATATCCAGTTTCATGCTGTCATTTTTATCTAAGAACAATGTTGGTAAGGTCAGCTAACATGCTGCTGAGGCAACAAAAACCCTGTCCCTTCACTGCAGCCTTTTCTTAATGGTTCTGAGCTCCATTGGCTGTATAAAATACACTGAAATACTCAAAAGTGTCTTGACAACTGGAAAATTACCTCAAATCTGTTGATGACACTGCTTTTTTAGTTATGCATTTCTGCTTCAGTTATGAATGAATTGTATGACATTATTAATAATGTCCAAATTAATTTTCAAAAATTTGACTACTTGCTCCATTTTTGTTGTTGAGAGATTCTCATCATATATGCTGTGAAATGTGTTTGGTAGTGATATCTACATTCATCACATTAGGTGAATAATGAGAGAAGTTCTTGAATGAAGAATAATCATGATACCCTGATTGAAAGAAAATACACTCAGTGGTGAACTCTAAAGACTTGTTCCTCAGCTTCTCGCAAAGGAGGAAATGAGGGGTAGATGTTGTGTACCCACACCTCGCCCCCGTATGTAAAAGGTATTTGAGCGCACACAAGAACTGAGGGCAGGGAAGTCTTCCTGTGATCAACAGTGTAAATGCTACCTGTATGGGCTGATTCAGACATTACTCATAGGTAACATGCAGTTATTTGGGTCAAGTAAGTTTACCTGCAATTAATACATTTTATTACTGCTCCTGAATCCTTATTACACTTGACTTTTTGATTTATTCAGTAAAAAGCCCTTAACTACAGAGACAAAAAAAAGTCTTCATGGCAAAATTCTGAGCAAATGAGTTTTATACTGAAATATAAACTTTTCTGTTAGAAATGAACAGTAGAAGTGGATCAAAAAAAGACATGCTCCAAGCCTTAAGACACTCCTGTGATGAGATTGCATCTGGGATGACCATATTTTAAAGCTAAGTAGTCATAAAAGTACTCTGTTGAACTGGAAGCTAAAAAAAATATTTTTATAAATATTTTACACAAATATACTAAGACTAGCAGAAACAGAAATACTCTGTGACATTAACTTGCCCATTCTGCATTTTCTATGCCAAAGATATTTTAACTGTAGTATATTTTTTCTTCCTTAATTGGAGATATTACATTCTGAGGTACTCAAAATATGTTTTGTACTGTCAGTATTATGGAAACTTCGGCATTGTCTTCATATAATTAGCAATCAGCGAGTTTATATTTTCACATTAAAATTGCCTCCAGCAATTTGTAATTATGTGAGGGATTTTGCTGTAATGATTATTCCTGGTTGAACATCTTTAGCTCCTTCATAGCCTGCCCGTCTGAAAATGTTTTGGTATTCATTCTCTTAGTTGTCATGCTGGGAATTGGCTCTTCCCTGAACTGCTGAAATTCAAAAATTACTCACAGTACCAGCAAAAATAATCTGGTATAAATAATGGCAGAGCCTGATTCTACTGATATCCAAGCCTATGCAGAGCTCAGAACTTCATTTTCATGGCTGATTACATCCAATCTTTAACTGCTATAATACTCATCCTTCAGACAATGGAAATGATGCAGAAACAACTGAAGTGATATTATTAACTATATATTCTATTTAGAGAAATAAAACTTTTACAAAAATAATTATTTATATTTATTTATAAATAATGTATCATCAGAATAAGTCAAATCAGTTCTTTATTGTAGCATATTACCCTTTTTTATTTAATTGTTCGAGGAAATATGCAAAGATATTTTAAAAAACCCGCTTGTAACAGAGTCCTCATTTTTACAATTCCAAGCAGTCTAACAAAATCTGAGGTCCAAATTTAATTCTCATTCTGAGATTAGTAGGTAGCTTGATATATTTCATTTACAAAAGAAACGTGATTTGTCACCTAGAAATGAAAGTTGTCAAAGGAAAATTATTTCCTTTTAGACATACGTACAAGTTAGTTATGCGGTACTACTCCTTTGTCATATATTTTCCAATGATAGTGCTCTAGATCAACTAGAATTAGGCCAAATTTTTCTTTCTCTAAAGCATATTACTTTTCATATTTTACATATTTTCCCAAATATTTAATGAAAACCCAAGCTGTTCTAGTTATTTTACCTTCAAATTTAGATGTCAAAATTCTCTATCTACTGGTTGTGAAAAGTATATTTACTTGGCACTAATGACAGATTCAAGTCCCAACCTCATTAAGTAAGCTCCTAAATTTGGTAGTTTGTTCCTCCCTCCAGAGAAATCACGGCATATTTATTTCTATATCTTTCCCCAAAGATTATATTTGTGCATTTTGGCACTTACTCTCTGAGTACTGTTTCATTAAGACAAATAACATTTAGTTGCAATTTAAATGCTTTAGCATTATGGACTGGGTAGCACTACATTTTCCTTTTTAAAAGCTACTGACTCCTCTGGGTACAGTTATACTGTCTGGTTTCTGCCGTGGGTCAGAAGCCCTGATTGCTCTGCCAGTTACTGTAAATCTTCTCATGTCGATCTCATCTAAGTCTAGTACCAACTGGAGCACACTATCATTATAATCATGATTCTTGCTGGACCTAAACCACTAGGTCAACTTCTCCTCAGCTCTAGCTGCAGCTTCATCATTAAGAGAACTGATCACCTCACTCGGGATCAGAGCACCAGAGCACACCAGCCTGTGCATCACCAGAGCAACCTGCCTTAGATCAGATCCTTATAATAGCAAAACAAATCCAGAACATAGATGCTTTCACCATAAAATCCAGAGTTTACAGTGCTTTTCCCAAGAATAGAATACAACACCTTTTTTTATAAAAAAAAAAAAAAGTAATTATCCTATAATTAAACTTCAATTATTAGGAAAAAAAAAACAAAAAAAAGGAAAACATAGAAGTGAAGACTGAACTTTTTTTTTAAAAGGATTAATGAACATTACTGTACAAACAATGATATTGCAGTTTTTAAATTAAACATTTTAAATTTCATTTTTGCTGCATCAACACAAGCAGAAGCTCATTTGATTCATTTCTCCTTCTTAATAAAATGAATCAGCACAGAGAAAACTATTAAATATTTATTAAATAAATCAAGTCTTATCGACAATTGCAGTGATTCTGGTTAATTACGTAGAAAAAGCAACAAAAACTGAAACTAGTATGCAGTTCTTAGGAACCATCTATGCATAAATAGCTTTTTTGGACTTCTTAGTGCTAAATAAAAGTGAATCAATTGTTGGGCTTTGGGATGAGCATGTAAAACATCTCCAAACTTTAGAACTGGGATGCTGATATAATACTTCAGGTTCCCATTCTGGACAAGTATTAGAGTCAAGACAATTTAAAACATTTTTGTAGGGAAAACTAATTCAAGCACCTCTGTGTGTATATGCAGAGATAATACAACATTATTTTTCTGTTATATTGGATTCCTATTTTTGCAGATCTAGCTGGTGTATTTTCATGCATAGCAAAAAAAACTAAGTTGGTATTTATATGCAAAGTCCTACACTTGGGAGACAATAGCACTCTGCAACAGTGCATGCTGGAATTAACTGTCTAGGGAGTAGTTTTTCAGAAAAGATCTGGGAACCTTGGAGAGCAACAAGATAAATATGACTGGGCCCACACAGTGAGAAAGTATAGCCTGGGCCACAGTAGCTAAAGTATAGCCAGCATGTCAAGGAAGGTTATGATTCTCCTCTTTTCGGCACTTGTGAGGCCACATCTGGAGTTCTGTGTCCTGTTTTATTTCCCCCACTACAATAGAGATATGGGCAAACTGAAGTGAGTCCAACAGAGCACCTCCAAGAGGTTATGGGGCTGGGTCCCATGATGAGCAGGGAGCAAAGAAGGTAGTTGGGTGCATTCAGCTTCAGAAAGAGAAGAATCTTGTTTGCTCATAGCATAGAGTTTATGTAAATCATTATATCAACTCCAAATTATTTGGAAACAAATAGTCACTTCTATCTGTCAGCCCCAGGGGCTGTAAAAAAGAATAAAACCCCACCAAATCTCTGAACCTGTCAGCAATTACCAGTAGGATGTATCTTATATCCAAGCTGTTTTTCTGTCCTGCATTGGCAAGGCTTCTAATCATTAAGTGCTCAGACAGAAGAAGTTAGGATTGAAGTTAATTACTGTCTAACTATATGACAGAATCACATTCAGCTCATTGTAGCATTTTGCTTACTTTTTGTAGATGCCATGTAACTAAAAGGAAAAGTCAAGAAAAAAACAAACCAGCCTTTAACAAACAAACCTTTCAAAGTTTGTGAGGGAGGTACAAATATGTTGAGAGCAAGTGAGGCACAGAATGAAGGGTGAGTTTAATTGGAGTAAAATTAGTTGGTAAAAACTCTTGAGTGTGGGAAGGGTAGGAAATGGACTAGAAAAGCTAGGTTCTTCCTATGGGCATTGCTTGCTAATCTGAGATTCTATTGTAATCATTGGAGATTTGTGCAGTTTGTTGCAGAGGTCATGTTATTTGATTTTTTTTCTGTAAAACCCATGGTGATTCACCTTACATTAGCAATGGGCAAATTTAAGTTTTACCCTGTTAACTTAGCTTTACAAGGTGTCATCCTGAATCCTGATATGAAAAATGGATATAAGCACAACTGTTCTTGACTCCAAGCTCACGCTGTTCTAGCCAAGTGATAAGAGAGCCAACAATGGAGTCACGTTGATCCCCAAGGGTTTCCGCTTTCTTTAGAACTGGCTGTTTATTATATGAAGCTTGTGTGGAAGTGAAGATGGCCAACTTCCTCCCAAATCAATGTGAATCCAGCTTTTGAAAAGCATAACACTCATTTGAAGACTAATTGTGTACAGAATTAAGGGGATGAAGGTCAAATAAAAAAGACTGATTAGAAAGGCGTTCGAACTAAATAAAGAATAAATTGCATGTTTTCTATTGAAAGTTCTCTATTAACATGTGGTAGGGAGGTCTGTCTTTGTAGTTCATTAATACTTGAGAACAAAATGTGTATAGTCACTCAATCTGCTTTTCTTTCTCTTCAAACACTTTTAAGTTTTTCATCTGTAAGTTCCTCTTGTTTAACTTGGCTGTGTTTATCTGAGAATGTTTAAGGCTGAGAAATCAGATTAATCACTCAGTTCCTGCACAAAGACTAAGCTGAAATGATAGGTCTTTGGCAGAGATGCTCAGTGAGCATTAGTCAGAGACTAATTTGCAGGTGAAATGCGTGTGAGTGTGGCAGATGCATCAATTATATCCAGCGTGGCCTTCATGAACCTTCCTTCTGGCCGTCGGAGATGATGTTTTTCATTATTTTAATTCTCTTTATAATTCACCTTTCTTCCCAGTTTTGCCTCAAATGAGTTCAGAGGCACTGCTCTTGAGTGGCTGGCTGACAGCCACCATATGCAGCTTCAGAGATTTAAACACAGAACATGAAATGCTGGAAAGAGCTGCAGGGAGTATAATTGCTTGCTCAAGAGACTTCCTCTCCAAAAGCTCCTTTACACTTAAGAACACATTATGGTTGAAAAAAAAGAAGACCTTCTCTTGTGAAGAGACCTGAGAAATATTGTGCTTTCCCATAATAGGAAGATACCTACAACGGCGGTTAATAAAATTCTGTGTACTCAGCATCTGCCACCAGGGAGAAAAAATGACAGCCTTTTGGTAGTTCTTTGCCCTTATGAAGCTCTGATATTTGTGACAAAACATTAGTGTTTGATATCTCAAAAGAAAACCTGGAGCTACTCTCACAGTTCTCATATAGAGAGATGACTGAAAAACACCAGTTTCTTTCATAGCGAAGAACCATATTGAAAAAGGAACCAATAAAGAGCCCATTTTACTTGATGTTTACATATGTATCCCTTTTAGGGAAGTTCAGGCTACTACTACACTGAAGAAATCAGTGACTGAATTTGAGCACTGGATCTCAGTCATCCCTGTTGCCCATTTGCTCTAGCCTGGTTCTACTTTTGACCTCTCCAGCCAGCTCTATGCAAGGCAAATCTGCAACTTGCTGTGGACTGTTTTCATATAAATCCCTCAGTATCAATCAATTGTAGGGTCTGCTTTCATTTATCAGTACAGACAATATCTCAAAGACCTTGCACAACATTTTACTGATTTACGATTTATGTTTCTGGGTTAGACTGGTATTTCTAAAATTTATTACACGTTCCTACAAATTGTATAACTCAAGTGATATTGTTGCTTCCACAGCTATTTCTTATGGAGTAGAACACATTGGCTTATAGTTCCAGGTAAAGGAATATATTTAATTTTAAATTGTGGAGGAAAATTACTATTTGCAAAAAGCTAGAAGTGGAAGATGTGTATGTGGAATGGTACAAGCAAAGACTGTGTTTCGGTGCCTGAAGGTTTAAGGCTACATTCTTCCTCAATAAATCACAGGCAGTTTGTTTACTGACAGAGAAATACACTCCACAGGCTATTGTCACTGCCGTTGTGACATGCATGGCCTAGCTTCTGCTTCAGAATGGGTACATTTCTAAGAAGAGTTGCTTCTTAATACTTGTGAAATATAGCTCACTGGTACTCTGAAGGAATATTTTCTTTTGCTTCCTTTGCACTCTGCTGTAGTGTTAAGCAGGTGCATCCTGATCATATGCATGAAATCATGATTCCCTAAATTTATTTGAGAATCAGACATGATATAATTAAGAATAAAGAAACCTATTGTATAATAAGAGATAAGTAAATACAGAGAAAAAAATTTCAAGCACTGAAGCAAAAAGCACTGAAGTTCCTATGTGACATGCAAGTTAAATTCAAATTTCATGTGTACCTTTCCCATCCCCTGCATTTATAGGTCACATACAAGTTTTAATGAAATCAGCCAGCTGGAGGTCTTATGCCTTGACCCACAAGCAGGCTGGGTGATGGTTCCTGAGCTAGAGTCATGCTCAGTATCTATTTTTCTCCACAATATCCAGCCTGCAGATGTAATGGTCTCATATCAATACCATCAAATACTGTAATCAAGGAAGAAAGACCTCTTCTTTACGAAACATCCTTCTCAGATTTACTCCTGAAATACCTCCTTCTCTGTTCCTTACTGCTGACTACTCTGTGCCAGTCAACTCCCAACTGAAAGAAGGTGTAATTAATAATCCTGACTCCAACCTCCTTGATTTGTTTTTGGTTTTTTTTGGTGGGAGGGAAATTTTAGAATCTCTAACAAGGGATCTGTCACAGCAAACCCTTAATTATCTAACCTTGATAGCATACAAAAGCAAAAACTCATCTGTTTTGAAAAGAAGACTTGATGTCAGATAGATCTCACTACTGCTTTGGAGAAATGTTTTTCTGAAGTATGGAACTTGCTGTATCTGTTACAAAGCCCAGCTTTTCCATGGAAATTGAGGGACGATATATGCCAAATGATCCAATGCTAAGAGAATAATATTTATGTTTGTATTGATAAAATATTTATGTTGGCAGTGTTTTCACTATGGGTAACGTGCATTAATTGCATTTGTGAAGGAAAGAAAGCAGAAAAAGAAGGGAACTTTTTGCCTTAATTTTCTGCTTGAAAATTTCAAGACAATTTTTACCTAAATGCTTTGGAGTAGTATGATAATATTTGTTGAAAGGTTGGTAGGTAAATAATACACAATTTTTAAATTATCCATTTTTTTGGTAGGATTTTTAGTTTGTCTTTTTTTTTAAATTTCAATTTTAATGCTAATTCTCTGGGGTTTATTCTAAAGGAAAAAATCTGAACACTTTATATTCTACCTTCTGACATAATAAATACTTTTATACTGATAAACTCCTTTCTTTCCTTAATAATTTGAAAATTCATATTGTTAGGTTATTTCAAACTTGTTGAACTATATGTAAAATTAAATATCTGTGGAGTATTGCTACAATATTAATAACTACAGTAACATTCTTTCTGTACCCTCAAAGTTTTTAAGGGTTAAGAAGTTATAAAAATGTCCCTCTTGTTACGCTTTCAGCTGAAATGCCAGGGTATATTCCAACTTTTTAAGAGCATACTCTTTCATCTTCTCCAGGTCACTCATAAATCTGGGCCAGTACAGAACCTTGCAGCACTGCAGTTTTTACCTGTCTTCAGATAGAGTATGACCAATTAACCACAACCTTCTGACCTATATCATACAACCAGTTTTTATCCATAATTTTCTTCCATCCAGACTGAAAATATTCTAACTTGGATACAACAATACAGTGAGAAATTGTGTCAAAAGTCTTGCTGAATTTAAGGTAAATAACATCTCTTTGGCCACAAATTTAGTTAGTGTCCAAGTGGTGTTTCTGTGGTCAGGTATGTATACTTTAACTGAAAAAGTTGCAACCGAAAAGCAAGTTGACTTCAAATAAATATAGTCTTAAGAATTGACAAGATCTTGTTTAACTATCATTTGTACACTATAATCTACAATGATTATACTTGGAAAGATCTGTCACTGAAAACAAAAAGTGCTCCTACTCCCAGACTACTTTTGCCAAGGTTTAGTACAACGCAAAGAACAATTTTCCACAGTCAGGTAATTTACTGTAATGGAAATGATGATCTCCATTCAAGTGTGACTATGCTACTCACCTTTAATATGATTTGACCTACATACTCATGTTGAGAACAGGGCAACATGCAGGGAAAGAAAATATTTTTTTCAGTGCATATAAAACCTTAGTCTTTTATCTAAAAATTTTTACTGATTTTGAATAGGTTCAGCATGGGTTCCAGCTATAGAAATAATTACAAATAAATGGTGCAACATAAGTGGAGTCTTGCAGGCTGTCATAGCTCTATCAAGAATTATCTCCTGCAAAACTTTCCATCTAATCTTGACAATCTTCATGCAAAATTGAGGATATTTTCCTCAGCCCAAATCTCTCAAATGCAGCTTTACATGATGCAAACCTCTCAACAGCAGTTTTACAGGCAAAATATGAAATCATCAACCAGTCTCTCTATGTTGGTGAAAAAAAGGTCCAGTATGGCATGATGGCAGCTCCCAAACACTTGATTTTGCTGGAGGGAAGGTGACACCTGTGCAAACAGTACGAATACCATAAAGCTATATTACAAGCACACATTGTCAGCCTCTCTGTAAGGTGGATATTTAGATTACGGTGATCAAAGAGAAGTCATGTTTCATTGAGAAGTGAAGAACAGGTTCAAGAAAATTAGTTCTTGGCATTAGTCCAGTGAATGCTGAGGCTTACATATTTCTGTTCGAATGGTTGGCCCTGAATTTGTGTAGCTCATGTCCAGAAACATTTAACTGCTTAGGAAGAGCCAATGTGAGACTATTTGACTCTTTCTACAACCCAAACACGACCTGTCCAGACTACACAAGTGAGGTCTTGCCCCTAAAGCAAGACAGACTTTTAATATAGAATGATGCATTTCTTTAGCTTGAAGGGGACCTTAAAGATCATCTGTTTCAAACTTTTCCCTCAGACAAATTCACTCTAGAGTGAATCTAAGCCTACTGAGTCTAAATGTGTAACTGCATATAAACAATACAAATAAGTATTTGTGGTAAACTTTGTTTCTCTCTGAACTTTCCTGCTAAGGCAGGTCCTTAGATCACACAATGGACTAAAGGGAAGCTGCATCTTAGACTGCCAAAGTGATTCCAGCAAACAGGTCCTCAAGGTTCATCTGTCTCAGCTTAAAGGGCTTTTCGAGTTTCAGAATGACAGAATATCAAGACTTAAAAAAAATTACCTTATGTCCACTGTCACCTATCTTACAGAAATGTCATATTCTTCTTAAAGGCTTTTATCTTCTTTTTGGCCTATACAACACATCTCTGCAATAAAGTAACATGGGGAGTGACAAAAATTATTTGGATCTTAGACGTCCTGAGTTGCTGTCTGGAGATGTCTGTCTCCTATGAAGCCAGCCTGCTGACATAGATACCTTAATTAAATACCCCAGGTTATATGGAATGAGTCAGGGATTCACTGTAAATACACACTACAGAAATGGCTACTTTTAGTTTCTTTCTACATGCTATTAAAATGGCAGGGAAAAAAAGAGTCCAAGCCTTAAACTAATTTTATTAATAATGTGTCAAACTTTTTTACCTTCTATTACACTTTCTGCTTGTCTTAATGTCAATTGCTGTGTAACTGAGTCATGTCTTTTTGCGAACCATAACAGGGCTGCTAATGAAGCCCTTAAGGTTACCTATTTAGAACAACCTCTAATTTAAATGACTACTTTACCCTGGAAATCATATATTATTATCTTTTCTGTATGGCAGGCAGAGTAAAACATTTCCTTTTCCTCTTCATGCACCTAAAAAAATAATGAGCTAGATCCTGTACTTGAGCAACAGAACCTAATCATGTTGCACTTCATAGACCTTGAGCAACTTGATGAAAATCTGTATCACTCTTTCTTTCCCACAAACGTTAAGGACCCTCACATTTTTTTACAACATTAATCAGTAATGAAGCACATTCAAGGCATGACTTGATGTGATAAAGAACATGCCAGAGGGCATTCAGCTCTGGATTTGTTTTTTCTTTTATTGACACATATTCATTCTCACCTTTCCCCTGTTCTTCAAAACGTTCTGTAAAATCCTTTATCGAGTCCTTGCTTGTTTGCAAGTGCTCACCAACAACTGAGCTTATCCTTCTCCTACCGAAAGAGATTTCACTTTTTAAAAACTTTTCTCAAAATGTCTAATTTTTCCAAAGTAGCTTACCAACAATTACTTTTGCTTCATTAAAACTTTGTGTCTTTCACTAGAGGAGTATCTGATATGAATACAATAAATGAAACAGTAATTGAAATGGCAGGACCTGAATTAAGGAAGAAAGATTAAAATGAAACAAAACACCCTATTTGGAGATTACAGAATCCAAGCCAAGAATGAAACAAAAAAAAAAAAAAAAAAAGAGTGGAAATACTCATGAATTCATTGTGTTGGGTGAGAACTAAGAGGAGACAAAGAAATAGCAACTTAAGCAGCTGGTACCGTTAAGATGCTATTCAGCCACATACGCAGAGGACGGGGAAATCTGCGCCTCTAGAATGGACACATAGTTGCACGGAACTGGTCAAGAATAGTGATAGGTCACAGGCTGCAAAGAAAGGAAGCAGTCCTTAAATCACACAGATGTGTGATTTATGCTCTCTTTTATAGAACATAAGACTAAGCATATGTCTACACATATAGACATTATAAGCATAGACAATATAATCACACAGACGTTGCCAGTTTCTGTAGTACATAGTATTGAAGGGCAAGTGACAGTATAAAATGGTGATGCCAAAAGGCATTTTCCTTCCTGTGCTGTCACTAGCATAGGACAGTATCAAAAAGAAACTCAGAATATTGCAAAACTGGACACCCAAGCTGAAATAAATTCCATTATAACTTAACCTACAGAAAATGTGGTTTAAGGCAGTCACCAGGACTTCTCTCTTCACCAGACAATGGGGAGAAAAGGCAGCACAAAAGGGCAAATAATTTCATTTAATTTTAGACAAACAGAAAAATATTCTATAAGTGCCTATTCATCTCCATGAATGACTACTACAAACTAGGGATCCAGTTTGAGGGTGAAGCACTTAAATTTAGGCCATGTAAGTAATGTGCCTTACTTAACACTAAGTTCTGATCATCATGACTATCTAGTTAACAGAGTAAATAGATCCTAGAAAGAAATTTACCTTACATCTGGAGATAACAATTAAATAACCTACATACAGACATCTTGTACTGTTTCAGCTGTCCTGAAGTATACTGGACTCTGGTTCCTGGTCTAGAAGCACAAATATCTCCTGTAGGTATTGTGGCATATCTACTAGCTCTCTTCATTCATCTCAGATAGCTTTGGTTATCACAAATAACACTAGACACCTGTGCTTAGGAAGCTGAGTTGATCCCTACTGCCTGCTGAGCTGAATCATGCTCAAGGACCCACTGACTCTAAGAGGAGCTTATACACCTAGCTAACCTGTAAACAACAGGCAGACCTTAAAGACATTTCAACTCCTATATCTCTTGTATCATTTGAGATGCCCAAGTATATCCAAGACATTTGCACAAGACTGCGATACATGACACAGGAAATATGTGTTATTGTGTAAAGGAAACTATTAAATCCCTCACACACCTTCTAATGTAGAGCATGTAAGACAGAATGAATCTGCAATCTCAATTCCTTGTCCTGGGCTTACTATGTATTATCCTAAGCTGAAAAAAAAAAATAGAAAATGGAAAGCAATTACATATCAGATAAGCAGATTAGTTCCTGAGTGTGCCTGCAAAGCGTGCCATACAGCATACGTAACTTGCTAAATGGTCTACTCCATCACTGTGGGACCAAATTTAATAAAAACACCATGTAAAAGCCTATGTGCTTTCAGTTCTCTCTCTCTCTCTCTCTCTCTCTCTCTTTTTTTTTTTTTTTTTTTTTTTTTTTTTTTTTTTTAATTATTGTGGTTTAGCATGCCTTTGCACTGGTTTTAAACTGTGTAAGGTCTTGTAAACCTGGTACCATATAAATGTAAGTGAAATTTCCAGGAAAGTTAAGCAACATAGAAGAAAGACTAGTTATATACCATATTCATTAGTGATATTCATGAAATAAAACTGATTTTTTAAGCAACAAAAGCAGCAACCTTTTCACAACTTTTCAGTAAAAAGTCAACATGTTGTTTTTTTGTTGCAATCCTTACTTCAGTCCCCACATTAGTACTTAGCAGATACTGATGTGTTGTTTTCCAGACAACTGAAGCTGTAACTAACAACAGAAATTTCGTCTGGAGTTTTGCCCTCAAAAGGCATAATTTCTACTTTATTGCCATGTTTTAAAAGAAAGTTAAGATGATACTGTATTCATAGAAGCAAACAAAGAAAAATCCCTTTTCTTGGCCCAAGAAGACAATCTTTTAGGCAGATTCAAATTTTAAAAAATCCTCAAAATTTCACTGAAGCATAAGAAACAGTGCAGTTCTGATGAAGGACTAAGCAGGAGCTTTATCAAGTAACACAAAGGCAGAAGATGAGTCAATATGCTTATCTAGCCGTACCATCTTTCTGCAGAGGTATGTTGGGTTAATTTTATTCATTAGGACAAAATGAACCACTGAAATTTTTTTTCTTAAGTGTCCTGAGTGTATTATCCACAAAACAAGTAAAGTAAAACCCTTAAGACATGAAAAATAAAAGTGATTACTGCTGTATTTACTTCAGCCTTCATCATTAGGAGCTGCAGTCAACCTTGCAACATAATTACTGCTCTCAAGATGTTACAGTAACAGAAACAGGCTTTATTTGTAACTAAGGCCTTTTGGTGCTGGGCACTGCAGAAACCCCATAAACAGTAGGCAAAATGCATCCTGAAGATCCTATAACCCCAACAGATAATAGAGAGTGACAGGTGGTTGAAGGTGCACTGCTGCATGTAGCTCAAAGCACTGGGTTCCTTTAGAAAGACAAGAACTGACATGGAAACTGATGGTGAAACAACATGTAGACTGAGGGCTAGCTGTGCCCCAAAGTCCACCTTGAAGGCTGATCTGAAGCACACTCATCAACTTCATCAGAAACCACTGAGATAATCATAGAATCATAGAATAGTTTGGTTTGGAAGGGACCTTTAAAAGTCATCTAGTCACACCTTCCCTACAATGAGCAGGGAGATCTTCAACTAGATCAGGTTGCTCAGAGCCTCATCCAACCTGACCTTGAATGATTCCAGGAATGGGGCATGCACTTGGAACCTCTCTGGGCAGCCTGTCCCAGTGTTTCACCAACTGCATTGTAAGAATTTTCTTCCTGATATCTAATCTATACCTACCCTCTTTTAGTTTAAAACCATTATTCCTTGTTCAATTGCAATGGGCCTTCCTAAAAGGTTTGTCTTCATCATTCTTGTAGAGTCTCTTTAAGTATTGAAAGGCTGAAATAAGGTCTCCCTGGAGCCTTCTCTTCTCCAGGGTTAAAAATCCCAACTCATAGGTGAGCTGTTCCATCCCCCGATCATTTTTGTGGCCCTCCTCTGGACCCACTCCAACAGGTCTGTCTTTTCCGTACTGAGGGCTCTGGGGCACTCTCCATGCTTATGGGGCTCTGGGGGAGAAACCCTTTAGACAGAGGAAGGAGTTAATCTCCTACTTTGGGAATGCTTTTGAGGCTGAGTTATGAATAAGGCACTAGGAAACTCAATATACATAGATGTAAGTGATTGGATGAAGAGCCAGCAGGCACAGATAGTGACTTCAGTGATTATTCCACTAAATATTTACAGGCTTAGGGAGTCCATGTACTTCAAAAAACTAGACAGAAGCTACAGATACCTATACTTGATCTTTTAATCTAACTTGCACTCATCTTTCCAAAATCACTGAGCAAGCTGGTGGAAAAGGATGGACTGAAATCTTCTGTGCTACCTACTTAACCATACCGCCTCTTCTCTAAGTGATCCTGGGAGTTTCCTTTCATGACCTATGTGTCTTTACAAGAATTATTGGTCCTTGAGGTCCTCTGTGATCTGATCTGTCTGTTCAACAAACTGTTGAACTGTTCTGTTCAACACTCAACAGAAATGTGTGAGACTCCATGGGTACGAGACAGTGATCTCCTGGTGTTCAGCCTAAGGAATGATTGCCTCTAACCCTCAGGCTCCTTCTGCCTGGTGCTGTCATGGATCTGTAGCCTTCTTGTTTAGGAGGTAAAACCAGTAGAGGTGGATGGAGCCCAGGAATATTTGTAATAGTACTGGCCCTGTGGAAAGGGCAATAGAAAATGGGCAATGGGTGATGGCCTCTGCAATTCAGTAAGAAAAGGGAGGGACTGTAAGAATAAAGAGTAGACAAATGGTGATGAAGAAATAAATATGGATGTCAAGAATCCTGTACCAATAGAAATGTGAAAGGATGTTTAGATGAATCACAAGCGAAAGCTATTGACAGTACCAAAAGAACATAGAGTCTCCTGCTATATTTTGTGTGTTCAAATAACCACCAAGGTAGCTCCTAATTTTCTCAGCTGTCTCACTCAACCCAAGCTACTGACTGAAAGCCATTGTAGTCAATTGTGAAAGCTCAAAGTTCAAATGAGCATTATCGGAGTGCTGGCAAATCTCCCTTACTTGTGGGATCTCCACTGCACCTTGGAATTTATCAAGTCTTGAGCTAGAAGAAAGTGGGTCATAGCAGAATGAAAGACACTGCTGGACCATGCCAAAGGAGATGCCCTGACGATGATCTGATGAAGAAGGAGTGGGGAAGAATTTCATCCTACTATTTGCAGAAGAAAGCCAAGTGTCTCTACAAAGAGGACTAAATAATTTTGTGTGAACATTTGCTTTTCATTATGAAAAATACCTAGAAACCAAAATGACAACAGTCAAACTTGAGAGATATGACTTTCACAAACATAAACTCCTGTTTCTCATACCGGTGCCATATTTAACACACCGCTTTTCTGCTTTAACTCCTGGAGTTGAATAATTTAGAGAGTTTTATTCTCTACTCAAAAATTTAAATAAAGATTTGATCTCTTTGGAGGCACAGAGGTGAGTTCATATAATAAGAGTTTATATTTGCTCATAAATCTTTTGTTTGATAATTGATGTATACATTGATGGAGGCAAAGGATGAAGAAATATTCTGCTACTTGATAGCTAAGGCCTACAGCAAAACAAGGGGTAAGGAGGGAAGAGAAGAATGCTATGTGGGCATCTGGTGGAGGCAAATTTGAAGGTAGATTAAAAGAACCAACAGATAGGCCTAAAACAAGTTTGCTGTCTTATTATTCAATAAGCATTTATCTTAGTGGAGGGAGTCCTGCCAAGCAGTGGAAAAATTCACCTTGCAACAGCATGATGAAGCTTTAGTCAGCATGTTCAAATTTGCCTTGGTTAAGCAGTAACACTGTCCTAGGCCAACTGCAACTTGCACAGGCACGGAAGGTTAGATCTTGGGCAGGAGGACAGAAAACTTTGTGCTTTCCTCCTACAAGATATGTGGGAGAGAAAGGGTTGCTTACGTGGCCTGGGAGCTATGAACTAGAATAAACAGAAAGGAGTTAGTTGCCTGTATGAGCTCTTCACGCTATAGGGGAAGTTAGTAGACCTGAAATAATACAAATTATTTGATGCCCTTAGGCTTTGCCAAAATGACTTGGTCTGAGGAGTGAAGCATAGCTGCTGGTGCAGCTATGGCAGAAGTTGTGGGGAGTATGAAGGGGGAGCTGCACAAGGGAGGGGGTGGCAGCAGTCAGAAATGGCTCATGGATGCCATGGGAGTAATAGAGGCAGCTGGCAAATGCAAATCCAACCACATCTCAGTCTGGGGCTCATCACCCAGCAAAACTAACTAACCTGAGCCATGGGTTAGGTGCTCTTGTCAGGGGTGGGAGGAAAAACATCCAGACCCCCAGTAAGTATACAGAGAGAGGAAAGAGAGTTGTAAATTTCTATAGTTATAGATGTACATTCAAAGTGAAATCCTTTGCACTACCTTATATATTCACCTTGTTCAATATTTTTTCTCTAAAATTTTGTTTGTTAAGCAAATATTTTGTTACAGTAAGCAGGAAAAAATAGCTTATGGTGCTAAATCTACACTAGGTTTGCAGGGAAACTTGTCTGTGTACTAGTAGTGATTCCTTTAAATCAAATGTCAACTTCTGCTGCCATCAGTCACGTACTAACAGGAGAGTTGAGCACTGCTGGTTAGGCATATGCACTACTGGTTGCTCCTGCTTGAGGCAGACATCCCAGCAATATTTCTTTTAAGGAAGATGCAGAAAAGGAACTGAAATTAGAGATTTTCACTGTACTTTCTTAAAAGCGTCTTCTCCTTTTTAAGTTAATTACTTCTAGTAAGTGCTCAAAATAAAAAGACGTCAGTGTCAGTTCATGAATAGTTTAACTAGAACTGTGATTAGAGGATTACAGCTTGTGTGTGGCATATAGCATTCAAAGGTTATTGATGCCTCGTGAGACATCATTAAATGTTAGTGCTGAGATTCATTTCCCTTTACGTGGGCTCTGAGCCTTCAGAATCTGAAATCTCTCTTACCACAGGGTAGAAATTGCAATTACGAAAATAAGTTGTCTAACTTGCATCTATATTTTTGATGTCTAGAGAAGTAATTCTTGTAATTAAAGTGTGCTGTTTTGTTACCCAGCCAAGGGATGTCTCTGGAGTTTACTTGAAAGTGTTATCTTGAGCAGACTATACCTTCCTCTATGCATACCTCTGTCTTTTGACTGTATAAGGAATTTTCTCACATAGTTTAGGAGGACTATTTCACTATGCTTTTAAAATGTAGTCATGATTAAATGCTGCATTAAGCAGATGTGCTCCCACCCTGCGATTAAATAACATTGTTTCCAGCAGCTGTAAGTACAGCTTCCATGGAGACACCCACACTTCATTCAGTTTTGAGGAACAGATAACCAATTAGAGTAAGACTTTAAGTATGTGCAGCAGATAAGCTACTTACATAATTTATGCTATTTAACAGTCTGTGGAGTCTTTATCTATAAACATAGAAAATTTACATGATTTACAAAGCAAACATATGACCTCTTTCAGAGTACCTGGCTCTTGCCTGGAAAAATGTTTATTAAACTTTTTGAATACTTTGACTGAGAGTCTGCAGAAATTAGTCCTTTGGAGACATGCACCCAAATGTGCATACATCAGTCCCTTCAGTTATGGGATTCATAGACTAAACATACCTTCCTTTGGTGTTAAAAATGTCCAAATATTACAAGAGTCAATTTTTTGTGGAGTTTTGTTATCTTTTACATGAAGACTTCTGACTACACCTTTCCAGCCTTTTTGACAAATAGTCACATACATAGTGACTTGCTGACACATGGCTGCTGTGTTTCTGTTTATCTTTCAGATGTAAGGTTTGTTGAAACACAGGATAATTCTTAGATGTTGTGTTTCCAAATTAATTCCTGCTTGCAGGGTCAATAACTTACATCTAAAAGATTTTCAATGAGGAATTCATTATAATGACTACTAAGATTACCCAGAATCAACCTGTGGTTCCAAAGGATAATTCTACTATCTGACAAAGTCTCAAAGATGGACTTAGACTCTTAAGCCGTAGTGCTGTCAGAGGAGCTCTATGGAAATTTCCAACATTTCAGATATATTTCCAGATATATTCTATATCAGACTATTCCAAACAGAATGGCAGTTTAAGCGTTTGAAAACACTACTAAGAACACGGCAATTTTTCATTTCAGTACTTTAGAATTATTTTCTGTAGGCATTGTTGAAATATTCGGTTTTCATAAAGAATAATTTTTGCTTTCGATCATATTTATATATTTTGATCATATTTATATATTTGTATAAAACCATGGTATGGATGATATTAGGTATAAGCATTGTATTGTCAAGAATGTTAAAGTCCAAGTGAAGGAAGAAGAAACTGCAGTCAAACAAAATGCTTTATTGAAATGAAATGTTCAAACACTGATATGAAATGACAGATTTGAAAAGATTTGACATGTTTTCATTGAAAATTTCATTGAATTTGTGACATTACTGTGAAACATTCCCATTTTACTGAGACTGTGTATTGCATAGAAAACTAGTGAAGAACTGATAACTGCATATTTAAAAGTTCTCTTTTGAGCAAGAGCAAACAGATGGCTTTTGTTATCAATAACAAGCAACATTTTTAATCCTACAGCATCATTGTCCTAGAAAGCAAGAACTGATCTATGAACTGTGAATATCATATCATTACACTTAAGATTTAATTACCCAATTAATAATTCAGTGATGTTACTCATATGCGTAATCACTACTGTGTGTTTTATGGGGATGTACAGGTTCATGTTTAACAGTTAATACATGATGTGTTTTTCATGTGTGGAAGAGTCTTATTTCACTTCTTGTCTGCCTGCAAATAAGTGAGCAAGCTAATGTGAAGCTGCTTTCCCAGAAATATTTTCACTGATTTTTCTATTAACAAAGCCTGTACTCTTGTTAAGTCTAAATGTCTTTAACTCTGTTCAATTGTTAAAACCCACTCTCTTTCTCTCTTTCTCTTGCCAGTTGAGGCTTTCCAGGTGCTAACAACTAAGAAAACCAGGGCCTGCCCCTGGGAAGTAGGAACTGTTATAGAAGAGGAATCTCGGACAGTTACAGTAGTTAAGCATCCCAATTTGTGGCAAACATTGATTAGTCAACTCTATAGGAATTTACTAAAAAGAGAAATTAAAATTTAGAAATGGTTCTGTGTTTTAAATCAAACTTTTAAAAATAATAAATTCAGGATGAGAAAAAATGTCCTTTCTGAACGTATCTTTTAGCAAATTTACTTCTTGCTTCCCTATCTACACCTGAACATGACACACAACCATGCATGGATCCTACATGAACTATGTATTTGCTTTAGTTTTCAAAGCTATAGAAAGAAAAAAACTTATTAAAATATTTCCAGAGTGTCAAACTGGAATGTGCAGAATTTAAACTACTATATATCCTGCTTATATCAAGAATTCTAAATTTGTGGTCTTATAGTGGAAGTGAAACATCACCAGATTAAACTAAAAATTGAAAAGAAAAAAAAAAAGCACAACAAAATAAAACCCCAGCTAGTATTTATTCATTAAAAAAAAAAGAAAGAGAAAAAGTTAATAGCTATATACTTAAAAATTCATAATTCCTGGGTTTATATCAGAACATCTAATAACAAAGCAAAATAAGACAGTAATGCCATGAATTATAACCTCATCCTGCTACAATGTCTGAGCTTATACGGGTATAACTTACAAGACCTGTGTGAGTTAGTAGGGGGCAAGAGGAGACAGAGTTATAAACTATTAGTATAATATTTGAACTGCATTAATTAAACTTACTGTGAAACCAAACAATAATGATTCAGTTTATTAATCCCCATTCCCTTCTTTATTTCACATATACGGGAATATTGGTTAGCATTTTAGTAGGTACTTTTTTACTTATGTGCAGTTGGGGGTAGGAAGGCTCTACAGAGGGATTTGAACAGGCTAAATCAACAGCCCAAATAAACTCTAGGAGGTTTAACAAGGCCAAGTACCAGGTCTTGCACTTTGATCACAACCCCATGTAGCTCTACAGGACTGGAGAACTGTGGCTGAAAAGCTGCCCGGTGGAAAAGAACCTGGAGGTGCTATTCAACAGCTGGCTGAGCAAGAGCCAGCAGTGTGCCCAGGTGGCCAGAAAGGCCAACAGCATCCTGGCTTGCATCAGAAATAGTGTGGCCAGGAGGAGCAGGGAAGTGATTGTGCCCCTATATTTGGCCCTGGTGAGGCTACACTTCAAATACTGTGTTCATTTCTGGGCCCCTCACTATAAGGACATCAATGTGCTGAAGCACATTCAGAGAACGGCAACAAAGCTGGAGAAGGGGCTAGAGAACAAGTCTTATAAGGAGCAACTGAGGGAACTGAGGTTCTTTAGTCTGGTAGAAGAGGAATCTGAGGGGAGACCTCATCTCTCTGAACAACTGCCTGAAAGGAGGCTGTAGCAAGGTAGGTGTTGATCTCTTCTCTCAAGTAACTAGCAATAAGATGAGAGGAAATGGCCTCAAGTTGTACCAGGGGAGATATAGATTGGATATTAGTAAAACTTTCTTTACTGAAAGAGTGGTTAAACATTGGAACAGCCTTCCCAGGGAAGTGGTAGAATCACCACCTCTGGAGGTGTTAAAAAAAATGTGTAGATGTGGCACTTTGATACATGGTTTAGTAGGCATGGCGGTGTTGGGCTGATGGTTGGACACCATGATTTTAGAAGTCCTTTCCAACCTTAATGATTCTGTTATACTATGATTCTATGATCCTATATGAGTAACACCTTAAAAGAACCAAAGTTAAACCAAACTGAGCTGAGGAGTGAGAGACATAGGTTTTGCTGTGATTTCTCTATTAAAAACTCTCAATATATATGAAACAGAACATGCATGTTCCAGTTATTGGCAAAGATGATTGTCTACCAATTATTACAGACTGCTATTATTCTCTGCTAATTAATTGCATTGTTACACCAGGGTTTTGCAATTTACTTGAACTCACAATGCCATACTACCATTATAGATAGAATAACATTTGCTTGTGAATTGTATACAGAATTGAGGATTTCCCTTCTACATCCTTAGTTGAATTAGATAACATTTTTTTTTGTTAGGAAATGGGACACTATTTCTCATTGCCCATTTTGTACTTAGAAACTAGCACAATGACATTTTGAGTGACAGCCTTCATAACACCAAGTTCTGCCTTAGATGAAATAATACCATACAGTAGATAATTTGACAATGAAATGTTTATGCCCAATGCAGAGCGGCTGCATGATATCAGGGAGTGTCTCTTCCCTGCTGCCAGTTATAGCCCAAGCAACACTAGGTGTCAGGGACAGGTCTCAGAAGCATCAACTATCTTTGTTTACAATCAAACAGCAATAATAATGCAAAATGAACAGAAAAAAATGATACATGATCCCATGTGCTATGCAAAAGAAAAAAAATTGTAAACACACGAAGTATATATGCAGATAAACTCTGGTTCTGCCGCTTAACTAAGAAGTCTTACCAGATGTTAATCTGCAGTGTTAAACTTGAAACTATAAATTTCTTTCAACTTATTATTAAAGAAAGAAGATAGATGATTTTATCAGGGAAGTTTCTTCCTTTGTAACACATAGTAGGTTCCCTCTGACGTGACTCCATGGACCGATAATTGATACCACTGAGATGCCTTTCAAGAGTACATGAACAAGATGTTTAGGGTAATACAACATTACAGCAAGTGCAGAAGGAATAGAGGATACTAGCCCCAGGAGTTGCTTAATCAGTTCACTTTTAACAGCCTTTGTTCATTACAAGATATTTCTAGATCTACATTTGAGCAAACGCTGCCATTTTGAAGCTCCTTAACAACTCCTAGCTTGATAATTAACTTTTCTCGCATTTGTCAATTTTCCTTTCTTTACACATAAAATTCCTCTACCATCCACATGTCTGCTTCTCCTACAAGTACCCTCAAGCTGCTGTTCTTACTCAATCTTGTATCTTTGAGATTAAACCAAGTTATATTATCCAAAGCTAAAACTAAATTCTACGTTTAGTTCTAAAGTATTCCATACACACCTCTTTATTTATGTGAAGAGAATTCCTGCTAGTAATTTTGATGCTATTTGCAACAAGAAAGTAATCTTTAATTCCTGAGAAATTGATTGTAAAAGCAATTAAAAAAGCCACATGTTCCTAATTATACTTGTTTTCATTCTTCATTATTTTGTTGCTTTTAATTGTGACTTCTGGACTTAGACTAGATGTTCTGAACAAACAGACCCTTACTTACAGAGATCTGACCTCAGCCTTAATATAGTACTAAAATGTCCTTTAGTAATAATTAGAAAAAAGGTATAGATGTTAGGGATAAGTGGTGAGATAAGAAGGGAAAACAATGCATTCTTATCTGTTTTGCTGTTTTGTTATGTTTTGCTGGGTTTTTTAAAATTATTATTTCTTGGGATAATAGACTAGTTCAGAGAAAGAAAAGCTGTGGATGCGGTATACCTAGACTTTTGTAAAGGCTTTGACACTGATTTCTCATAGTATTCTGATTGAGAAACTGGCTGCCATTGGCTTAGACAGGTACAGCCTCTGCTGGGTAAAAAACTGGCTGGATGGCCGGGCCCAAAGACTGGTGGTAAATGGAGTTAAATCCAGCTGGAGGCCGGTCATGAGTTGTGTTCCCCAGGGTTCAGTGCTGGGTCCAGTCCTGTTCAATATCTTTATCAATGATCTGCATCGAGTGCACCCTTAGCAAGTTTGCAGATGACACCAAGCTGGGTGGCAGTGTTGATCTGCTTGAAGGAAGGGAGGCGCTGCAAAGGGATCTGAACAGGCTGGATCGATGGTCTGAGACCAACGGGATGAGGCTCAACAAGACCAAATGCCGAGTCCTGCCCTTCGGGCACAACAACCCCATGCAGAGTTACAGGCTGGGGGAAGAATGGCTGGAGAGCTGCCTGGAGGAGAAAGACCTGGTGGTGTTGGTCGACGGCCGGCTGAATACAAGCCAGCAGTGTGCCCAGGTCATCAAGAAGGCATCTTGGCCTGTATCAGAAACAGTGTGGCCAGCAGGACAAGGGAGGTGATTGTCCCCCTGTACTCGGCACTGGTGAGACTACACCTTGAGTACTGTGTTCAGTTCTGGGCTCCTCAGTATAAGAAGGACATTGAGGTGTTGGAGTGCGTCCAGAGAAGGGCGACGAGGCTGGTGAAGGGGCTAGAAAACAAGTTCTACAAGGAATGGCTGAGGGAACTGGGGTTGTTTAGCCTAGAGACTGAGGGGAGAACTCATCGCTGTCTACGGCTGCCTGAAAGGGGGCTGTGACAGAGCGAGCATTGATCTCTTCTCTCAAGTGTCAGTGATAGAACAAGGGAAATGGCTATAAGTTGCACCGGGGGAAGTTCAGATTGGATATTAGGAAGAACTTCTTTACCGAAAGGGTGGTCAGGCACTGGCACAGCTGCCCAGGGAGGTGGTTGAGTCACCATCCCTGGAGGTATTTAAACAATAGGTAGATGAGCTTTTGAGTGACATGGTTTAGTGGATGATGGGTGCAGTTGGACTCCATGATCTCAAAGGTCTTTTCCAACCAGAAGGTTCTATGATTATATGATTCCATGAAAGAAAGGCAATAACTAAAACTGATGGTATCAAAATAATCCAAATCCATATTTGCTCCTGTAACAATAAAAGCTCTGTGGTAGAGAACTAACTCTTGGTGGTTAAGACACACAGGGCAGAGGAAGCAGATGTATTACCCCAAAGCAGTATTTTTTAACATGTTAAGACCAAAATAACTCATTAATGGGCTAGTCAAAATCCAGTACACATATTTTTCCCACAATTTTTAAATTAAAGTTTGGAAGTTGCCTCTGCTGCTTGCCATAGGGCTTACCTTGGATAGATGTAGTGTAAGGGTATACGAAATGCGAGCATTTTTTACTGTCAGGGTGGTGATGCATGGAAACAGGCTGCCCGGAGAAGTCATGGATGCCCCATCCTTGTAGGTGTTCAAGGGCATGCTTTGAGTAACCTGACTTAGTGGAAAGTGTCCCTGACCATGGCAGGGGAGCTGGAACTAGATGATCTTTAAGATTTCTTCCAACTCAAACCAATCTATGATTCTATGGTTTTATGGTCTATGACGATTTAATTATTTGTTCATTTTATTATCTCGTTATGGGGTAATCAGTATAAGAGAAACATAAAGTAACAAAGTGATAAATCCAACATAGAAAGCAAGGTATAATAGAGGTAATGAAAAAGATCAAGACTCTTTAGCCACTGATGAATGAGCTAGCTATAACTGCCTCGATGAGAATCAACCTCAACTTTGTAACTGATCTTAAGGAGGGGAGGACATCATTATCAAAAGTATTATGGAATGTTTGAAGGGGTTCATGGGACTCACGGGAATTCAAAGTTATTATGGGATATCGAAAAGGTCTTGTGGGATTATATAAGATTTATTATGAGATGTTCAAGGGAAGAGTAAAGGGTGGTGAAGAATCAGGAAGGAACAAGCATGGCAAAATGGAGAGAAGGCAGCAATCAAGGTGCTGCTCTTGCGTAAACAGGGCCAGTCAGTATGCTTGTGCCTGGGATGGAGATCCTGGGGTCTCCAAGTGCTCCTGGCTGGGCTCCAGTTGCTGGGTTGAAACAATCCCCAAACCCTGGAGGCTGCTGGATTTGGTGTCTCCTCTATTATCCTAAACACAAAAAATTAGAAAGACCCATCTGATCTATTTTTGTTATAATCCATATGCACCAGCACAGCCAGAATCAAAGAATTTTTAATGCCTGAGGTAGGTTTCTTGACCTTGGAGCTGTACCTAGAATACTGCTGTAATCACCAGAAATAAAATGACTGAACAGTTACCGTGGCTAATATTTGCTCCAGTATCTAGCACGGAATACATTTGGTAACACAGCAAAAGAATCTAATAAAACTTGATTTTATTTCAGGGAGACTCAAATTGTAGAGATAATGGGAAATATTTATAGAAATTAAAAATGTATGTAAAATATAAAATCTCCGCTGATTTGGAGTTGCTACACTAAATCAGTATTGTTTAATGTTCGCTCTTACGAACAATGAGTGAAGTATAATCAGCTTTATTACTGCAAGTTAACTAGGCACAGGAATCAGAAGGAACTATAAACAAAAAATTCAGCCTACAGATCTCTCACTGTCTCTATCTCAAATTAGAATATTCAAGCTCTGTATTTAGATTTTAAAAACCAAGCAAACAAATACGAGAGGTCTGAATTTTGTTTCAATACTTGAATCCTTTGGAAAACAGAAGTCCAAGCTAGAATTTCTTAAATGACTGTAGGACAGAAAAGTCTGGAATAGTAGCATCTGAAAATAATTTATGAAGGCAGAGAACATGTTGCCTAAACATTATACTATCAAAAATAAAATTATGCAATGCATTTCCTGATGGAAAAAAATGCTTATTACAAGACTTATGAAATCAGACACTAATTGAGATAATTTTCCTGCAGCACTTCAGTAGATTCCTGCCTTCATGATAACTTCTTAGCATTATTAAATTGTATTTCAAATGGCCAAAAGAATCATTACACTTTTGGTTGTTGTTACTGCAAACCTTTCTCACATACTTATATATTAATATACTAATACATTTACTATTACATTTCACAGAACAGAGTATTAGCAGTGATAGACATATAGTTCAATAAACCAGAATGTTCTTAAGAGTTTGCCATATTTTATACGAACAAGCGACATTTAATTATTAACAGCATTTGTCCTGCCTATAGACTTCCACAGTTCATCTGATTTTGGAGGCAACAATTCCAAATGAAATAGTAACAAATATTCTGAAATGATGATGAGCAGGGATCAAGTGAAGTTTTGGAAATATCAGAGCAATTGTCTTCCTAACTAATTTTTTAGTCTCAATTCTTCTGCTTTTGCATGCACATAGGAATTCAAGTATTTTTAAAAGAAATGTGGATTCAATTCCAATTGAATGTCTATATCACTGAAGTAATCTCATGAATTTTAAACTGACATGGAAATCAATACACAGGTATCTCCACTTTGGATTCTTTATGAAACAGAATCTGAAAGTTATTTTTTTGGAGAGTAATGTACTGCTATTAACCTTATATTTCAGTAAATATTTATGAGAACTATTTCTTAAAGAAAACTCTCTATAGAGGTACTTGTATATTTAAAGACACATTTAAAGTTAATTTGAAGAGTGCAGTATGTATTTCTTACCCTATTATTGAAGAGGTCTCCAGAGTACAACTACTGGAAATACTCTATTCAGATGCAAAAGAAAAAGTTTCTTTGGATCTGTGCTATAACAGAACATTTTAATTCTGATACTATTAAACTGTAACAGCTACTTAAATTCATCTAATTAAAAATATAAAAAAAAGAAGAGACCCTATAGAACAAAAATGATAAGCAGCAATTTGTCTCAGTTAAAAGATGTATTTCAGGTATTATCTTTCACATCACTACTATTAAATACACTTAAATATTCTCCTGCACACTCACCTCTTTTTGACGGTACTTAATTGCCAGTTTCAGTCTTGCAAGATCATTACCACTTTGCTCTTCTATCAAGCTATTATCATCTCTGTAATTAAGAATAATTTCCAATTCCCTGGAACTCCGTGTCTGATCCAGGAGATCTTTTGCAAATTGCTTGCATTGCCGTGACAGTTCCTCATACTCCGACTTAAATTCATTTTCGACTTTACTCAGTTCCTGCAGCTCCCAGCTCAGTTGAAAAGCTGTAAGGAAAGGATCCTCACTGGACAAAGCAATCAACGACGGGCTCGCCAGAGCCTTGTAGATATTTAGTCTTGATCGAGAGTGGCGGAGGCTGTCCACATCTGAACTTGAGACACATTCGACGCAGTTACAGCGGACCTCATGTGGCCTGGGCACGGAGACCCCTTTCTGCACAAGGAGTTTTATGATTTCATAATTGTTGGTGTGGGCAGCCAGAATAATGGGTGTGATATCTGGCGTAAATTCTGAAAACTGTTTGTCCAGAAGCACTGGTGGCACCTGTGAAAATAAAAAGGCAAAAACCCTTACAGGCCTCTTCATGGAACAAGAGCTATAGAAAATTAAGCTATGAATAATTTACTGGCTAGTATACTTACTAATGGATCTTTTCTTCAGGCCAGAGTTGAAGGAAACCCTTTAAACATAATAATTCAATTAGCTAACACAGTTTCTATCCAGTAATAAGTTGCTATAAAGGGGGTGTGATTTTTCATAAAAACTGTTTGTAAATAAACAGCCCATGGGCAACATTTCGCTACAGCAAATGCTTAGATAAACAAGGAAGAGTCAGACACAAACGCTTCTGTTAGGTCCCTTGAAGTGCCTGCTGTGAACAAGAGGAAAATGCTTTCTCATCTCTTGCTGGTTAATTTCAGTTCTACAGGGAACTCAGAATCATGGGGGCATAATAGTGATTCTCTGAAGGAAGAAGTGAACAGGACATAGATAAGTTAGACATAAAAATGGGCAAGTAAATGAAAAAGAAAATACATGTTTTCTAAAAGAGAAGGTTGGGAAATTTACTGTGTAGAGTAACAAAAATACCTTCTGCAAAGCAGGCTCAGTTCTACATTTACACCTGCAAACAAGAGTACTCTGCTTTTAGGAAAATGGGAGGGCTGGTAGCACGGAGCCTCAAGAGAGGAAACACTAGAAGAGAATTTGTAAAGCCTCTTGTGGTGTGCATTTCTGTATTTTCAGTCTTCTGATGTGTTTTGATGTTTTATCAGAAGTCTTTCATTTTAAGCTTGTTTATTTTACAATACCAGTCTCTAAAGTCTTTCCTGTTAAAGACAGCTCATTAGACTAATGCAATGAAACCATGTAATTAACCAGTGCCAATCAAAAAAATGGTATTGGCAGCATCACCTACGGATTGCCTTTAGTCTATAGCTCAATAGCCAAGAACACACTCAGCCAAGTACACACTCAATCCACATCAATAAGGTGTTTTAATGATGCTCTTTTAAGAGGAAGAAAAAAGGAAAACTGACTGAAAGTTATATGAAGGCTAGAGAAATCGATAGTCACTGCAGTGAGGAAAAAGTGTTTTATAGAAGTCTTATGACAGCTGAATGAGCTTGATGCCAGTGGAAAAAACACTAACAGCTAAAAAAACAGGGATGGGAGAACAGTGTAAGAACGGGTGGAAATGAGATATGTTTAGGATTGTAGAAGGGAAAGAAGTGAAGTAAAAAATTAAATGCACAGAATCAGTGGAAAAGAAAACTAGAATGAAATTAAGCTGAAAAGAACTGTTAGTCATTGGATCTAAATCCATAAATAAAATCCATATATCATGGATTATTTGTCTCCCTCTTTCTAATTAAGACGCTTTATTTTATACATTGTTAGCTGTTCTGTGTCTAAAACAACTCATTTGTTCAATGAGCCTGTGTCTATGCACAAGAGCTGCTATGTGTGTGGGCTGTAAAACGGGCCTGAAACACTAATTAGCTGAATGACTGAATTACTTTGGGAGGTGGCCACTTATTCATGAAAAATGGGGATGTCAAGATCTAGCATTCAGGATTGTAAATAACACATCCCTGCCTGGCCATAGAGTATTTCTGGCTGTGAGAAGCTGTGCTGAACTCTGAGACAGTATTATGGAGTCAACAGGCAGAAATCCCTTTTCTCCCTTCCCACACACTCACGCATGCATGGCTTGGCACGGGGTAAAGCTGACATGGAGTCTGGTTTAGAGCAGGGTTGTGAGATGACTGAGCTAGCCCACCCACCCTCATAATCCCACACAGAAGGAGCAGCCTTCCTCTCAGTGCTCCCTATAGGCTTATGGGAGGTGCTTACAACCAGGGCTTGTGAGCTAATTGGCTCCTGAACAAGTTGTCTTCTGCTTTCCTCTTCTTTACACAAATAAAATAGTGTAGCATGTGCAGATACGAAGAGAAATATGGGTTTACAACTACTCAGGAGGTATTATTGTACGGGTAGCAGAGAACACTTAGGTACAAGAACAAGCAGAAGGTCTGTGTGCTGTACTCAGTCTCAGCTGCAGCCAGGACAGGAAACACAACCTGAGCATGTATCTTCTCAGAGGACTCTATGGCTATGTCCACACTGACCTACCAGATCTCTTCCAGGGCACTTCTGGCTCATCTGTGACCTCCAGACTGAACACTGCGCAGAGCTCTCCTGGGGATTCCCACACGCCCAAAGTGCTTCACTATTCCTGTCGAGTGTGGATGGGGGCTTGAAACCTGTTCCTCTTTTCTCACCTCACTGTAGTGTCAGTGGGAGAAAATGAGACCCATTTCTGACCTCAAACTTCATTGGTTACTTACACATTGTACAGAAAAAAAGAAAACACACACAGGCACACACACACTTTTCCTGCTCTCAAAGTTGTAACGATGGCTGAGGCTTTTGAGGCTAGAAAAAGATGCAAACAACAGTAGAGACTGAAACTTTGCATTAGTATGAGTGAGATTTTGGGCTATCAAAGGTCTGAAAAAGGTTTACAGGGATGGATGTGTTGTGCTCTGACACTGTCTGCCACAACTAGTGAGACTCCCTCTTTGCCCCAGGGTCAGGGTACTAGGAAGTAGAGGAGAGATTGCTGGAAGGGCAGAAAACTCAAGGATACAAAGCTGTAACTCCAAACTCACCAACTGCTCAGAGTATTTGTCTGTCACTTAGCATGTCATTATCTTTGTACCTTCTGACAGTACTAAACTAATATTTGCTTCAAGGCCTGTCAAAACTGAAAGCTATTTCATCATGCCATTAACTACAATATTCTTTGAAAACTAGAGACACAGCTTCAGACAACATGGCATTACAATTATTGCTTGTACATGGGATCCATTAAATCAAAAGCTGCTTTTTTTTCTCATAGCTTATCAAAACATTTCATCTTAAGGTAACTCAGCTATAAGGCCAATGCACACATTTTGGAATTCATACCATCAGAACTTACCCAAATATAGAAGTGAAATAAATTCAGCCTTAACTTACAGAAGCATTTAAAGGACAAACCCTAAGACTTCAACTTCATTAATTACTACATGAGTTTAATCCCTGACCCTTTATCTCCTATTTTAAGATTTCCTACTTATTTAAACCAAAGATATACAGAACGCCAAGGCAATAAGGTCAAATTATTCCCTCATCTGCAGCATAATGAAGTACTTATCTTCTGAAGTTCTGAGTGCTCTCATGGCACTCAGAATATTTCAGTATTTAACTGTTGACGCAGAGTACTTGCTCTGAAGTCACCAGACTTACGACAAATTTTACTTTCAAACTACTGAAAAATAATTCTCTTTAAAGAAGCCAAAACAAGCAATCAGCACACACTGATATTAGCCACACCATCTACATCTTTAACAGAGCACTCACAGAAAACATATGGATCTTCCTTAAATCCTGGGAAGATGGGGAGCTACAGTCACTGACTGTTACTTCCCAGGGCTCAGCAGTGGTGTAAATAAGTTATACACTTTAGAATTATCATGTCAAGTGTGAGGCTGCTTCAACTTAGAAACATCAAATGTTTTTTGCCTTCTTATATTTGTTGAAATTTTTCTACTTCAACATTATTTATAGGGCTCAGCAAAGCAGTTTCGTCATTGTGTGTACACGTATGGGGATGAATAGGTAAAAAGAAAAAAAAAAAACAAAAAAAGAAAAGAAGAAAGCATATCTCAAACTCTTTACATTTCAGTGCTCAAGACACGAGACTTTTTGTTACATTCCTTTTCCCTGCACTTACAGTAAGAAAGGATGTGTCAGTCTGACTTAGATATCTAAAAGCTTTTCTTAGAGACCAAGTGGAACAGCCTTCCTCAAAATGTGTGTAAGATCCCTATATGGAGAAGTCCCGTTACTATGACAGAAAGAGAAATCTAGGCTAAATTAATGCCAGTTAGGTCTGAGGTATCTTCTTTCCCTATGACATTAGAGAGGCCAATTGCTGATCATTGCTTAGATATCCAGTAAATATAATAGAAAAAGGTAACAGTCAGTTTGGAAAAGGCGGAACCTAAACACCGGGTATATGTATTTCTCCATCTAGATTTCTCATCATGGCTCTCATTAGTGCAATATTTTCAAAGAGAGACTGAAAACTGCAGTATCCATTTACCTACTTTCTAAGTGCAAGAGCTACGTAAAGAAACCTATTTCCTAAGGCAAGTGGACAGCCTGCCTGGTTCTGGTCTTTGTTTATTTATTTAAAATTATTTTGTCATTTGATCATAAAGGAGAATAAATCCTGCACTGACTGCAAGTAATTAAGTGAATAAATTTCTGAATCATGCCAATCTTGACAGCATGATTGGAGGAAAATCTAAAGCAAAGAAAAAAAGGATATATAACAGATAAGATGAATATATATGTCATCTCATATAGTACCACGTTATATAAAGAAAATTAATATTACATAGGTGTGTCATCAAACATATCAGTTGCTTCACCTCTGCTGCTCTGTAGCTACCATCAGCTGAACACCTGGAAAATGCTGAACTCTACATTTCAGTACTGATGATTGGAAATAGTTCCACTGGGAAGGATTTAAAAGATCTGCCTAATCCGACTCCTTTCACATACACTAAGCCACTACCAAATAACTACCAAATAACTTGAAGAACTTGAAGATAGAACTTCAAGATAACTTGAATTCAGCTGTCAAATCGCTGAAGTGCTCTGTACACATTGTATCCTGAAAGTTGTGCTGAAACTATCCTCACAAGACTGCATAAACTGCAGGCTTGCAAAGGTGGCCTTAGATTTGGCCAAAAGTCCTTTTCCCCATCTCAGGGCACTCGCTGTGCTGTGCACAGCTGGCATGTCATTTGGCCATTGAGCATGTGTGGCAGGCAAGTGGACGGGTGTTCCCAAGCTGAGCTCAGGGACAGCAGTGTGTGTGGTACCAGTCATGCAACACCCATCTGGCATATTGTCATTTTCTGCTTTCCACAGGCAGCTTCCCTGGCCTCCCTGGAAAAAAATCAACTTATTTATTGTCCTTGGACTCACTACATTTCCTAAAACTAAGTCCAAAGCTCTTAAACTGCTACTGAAGTATTTTGTTTCCTTTTATAACATACTCCCTCCCCATCTATTCTTTTTGTAGAAAATAGGTGTATCCACAAAACCTCACCCTTGTTCTAAGGCACTGTATGTTAACTAACAGTTTGAGGACTAAATGGAAATGTATGAACCTGCGCTGAAATATTTTAGAGATACTGTAACTTATTAAGAATGCATCCTTTGAATATCAATTAGACATCTGAAATGCTGCATTTCTAAGTGTAACAGGTAAGATTTCATTACAAATTGTGTCCTTTAACATTTTTCAGACCAACAGTTCAGCTCAGCACTGTCAAGGCATTTAATGCTCATCTTCCAGATTACTTTTCTCTGGAGTCTAAACACCAGCAATAGAGATGATAAAAATGGGGCAGTACATATTTGAGGTTAAGTGATGCTCATCTTTTTTATATATCTTAAATAATGTGTGTTTAAACAATTAAAATATTGGTTCTTTTATAAAATATATTGATACTGCAAATTAAAATTGTAAGCTAGACATGCAAGGCCATAAACCCTCCATTTTGAGCTAAATTATAGCACGTGGCTCACAGCAACATGAAACGATTGAGTAGCCGAAATGAAATCCTAACCACAGGTTCACTCTTTGTGGTGGCAAGACTTCTCTGGGCTGCAGCTTTGAGATGGAAATATCTTCTGTCAAATTCCAAATGATGTTATTAATGCAAAGATGGAAGAAAATACATAAACCTGACTTAAAGTATAACAGCTGAACAACTTACCTGCATCTCAGGACATGGGTTTTGCTACCAGTGCTGCCAGTAACTCTAGGCTGCATAGGCAGACCACCACTTTCTGCTTCTTTTCCCAGCTGGGTGCACTTTTTTGAGTAAATGGTTTATCAACCCAGGATGTAATTTCAGTTATGGATTAATGTCAGAAAGACAGAGTAAAAGTAATATTTAAAAAAATCAGCTCTTGCAGTGTGGGTATTTTTGAACAAAACACTTTCTTTTTTAATATTTTTATTTTACTCCAAAATTTGTCGATAATTTAACATTAAAAAGGACCAATTCTACAATATTTTGTTTCGTATCAATTTATTATGATTATACTATTTTATTATAACAAATCTGTCTATTATTTTTTAAAAAACTCTCTATTATTTCAATAGAAAAATATCATATTCAGGTCAGGCACAAAAGTTGTCTAACAGAGATGAGCTTTGATAAGCAATCTAAAACAGATACCTACTTTTAGATATCCAGAGTCTGTTAAGGTAAATACTCTGTTTAGCATGCAACCAAATTTACTCAGCAGACACAGGCCATATGCTGAACTATCTCAAAATGTGATGGCTGTGATAATTCATGCTAATACTAACCCACAGCTAACCATAGCTCATGCCTCCTAATGTGCACTGCTGAGATACAAGATGGATAGTTTTCAAAAGAACGAGTTTAATGATTCAGGCCAGTCTTCCAGGGCTTGTATGAAGAAGGTATGAACAGTTAATTCTGAATGTGTTACCTTTATGAGTTTTCTATTTGTCTGTTTCCTATTGTTAGAGCAAAAAGTTGCCATTTTTGCCTCCTTGCAAGCCCTTCTCACTATATACCACATAGGCCATAAATATTTCTGAGGATCAGATCTAAATGTCCTTATTTGCTGCGAATATGCATTATCGTTAGCAAAGGATAACTTCTCCCCAGTTAGTGAGAACAACGCTTTATGAATATCATATCCACTTGTTTTGCTTTGCTGGGACATGACTGGGAATAAGAATATTACTATAGCTATTACAAAATCCCTGTCACATTTCAGGAGGCTTTTGTGCTTGCCTTTTTGCAGGTACGAGTATTCAGCAATGTTAAATTTAGAAGTTTGATTTATTTTTCATTTGTTTTTCCAAGTATAAATGAGTTCAAAACCTCAGAGTTTTTATCTTTTTTTTTATCAGTTACACTTAACCACCCCAAGATGTAAGCAAATGGTTTGCTAATGATTTTTTCATGCTCATCCTATTACAGCTGAATCAGTTTGTGTGACACAATAGACTCAGCAGAGACTTCCAGCCTCTGTGCCAGACACATTGCACAAAAGCTACTAATAGTATATATTAAGGAAATGAATTACAATAGCATTTAGTAATTTGCTGAAACCAACATCACTTTTCTAAACAATGAGGATGACTTGCATAACTGCATGATAGAAATAACAGTATATGATTAATACATCTGCAAAACATTTGAGCCAGTGAAAAATAACTCAGCAACAGAAGCACTGGATGGCAGGAAGGAAATTGCCAGGAGGTTGTATTTGTCCCTTTGAATCCAAAGTATGTTAGGTCCACCTAAATCGATCCCCACAGACATCTGACCAATCTGTTCTTAAAGCCCTGCAGTGGTGGGTGGATATGTTGCACCATTTCCAGACAATGCTTCTGATAAGTAATTTGTTTTACCTTTGTGCAGTTTAAGCCTAGAATGTCTAGTTCTATAAAATATTGATACAGAGAATACATTATTTCGCTTCAGTTTTCAATTTAAACACTCTTATTCCTTCAGACTTTCATATAGGGAATATTTTCTAATTTTCTGAATGTTATGTCTTTCTACACATTCTTTTCCACTTCCGAGAATAACTGAGGACAAACATATATATGTTATAATCTGTGCTCATTTTTATGTGACCAAATAAGATATTGCTTTTGCATAGTAATCTGGTATTGTCCAGACTTTTTCAGTTAGATTTGTTTTAATTCTCCATACAGAACCGTTATCTTAACTGTTTTCAGTTCTAGTACATAATTTCTTAACTATTTGTTTACTTAGAATCTTACATGTTTTCTTACTGAACTGCTTTATTGTTTACAGAAATAATTTCGCTTTTTTGCAAAGCCATCTTGAGTTCTAATTATGTCTTGCAACATCCTTGAGATCCCCCAGCTTTGTGTTGTCTACAGATTTAACATGCCCGCTCTCTGTTGGATCCTAAATGCCATGGATTAATATACTGATTGGGATAGACACCTGCAAATCACTCCTATCATCCCTCTGTTTGACTCATTTATCTTTTTTCACTGAGCATGGTTGGAAACTACTCTGAAAATGTTTTTCTTAGACTGTATTTTGAGGGACAGTTTCTGAAATCTTACAAAAGTCAAGCTATGTGATTATGTACTGCTTTTCCACCACCTACAGAGCTTCCTATCTGCTGATGAATGAAAATTATATTGTTACAACAAGATTTGTTCTTGAAAAATCCTGGTAGGCTGGTCTTCATCTTTATAGAACTTGTTCTAGGTCCATACAAACAAAATGTTGAATTATTTTCTTCAGGACCCTCCCTGGTGTGAAAAAGTGCAATTTCTTTTATTTGCAAAATTATACTAGAGAACAGAAAGGAAATGTGAAATGAATTGATAATAGTTTCCAGATAAATTAAGAGGAAAAGGTATTTGATTTGATAGATTCAAGACATGCATTTGTTGGGTGGGACTGATGACAAAAGGCTTCGTCACTTTATTTTGTTTGTTTTTTTCCTCCCGGTGTCTCTGGGAACAGATACCAATTACAGCCTGTACACAGAAGTGATCATTTTCAATAAATGATTTCCTGTGAGTGTTATTAGTGGACGGATATGCCTTTCCTTCGGTCAATGACAATAGCTTGAGCACTGGTGGGAAACGGCTTAAAAGCAGACACTCAATAAAAGACTGTCAGGATATTTTTAAATTTTTTCCAACCCTGAAACTCATACCTCTCACCACATATTTTTTTGAAAGTATGCACAGAGAGTTTTTCAAGTAGGATTTCTGGGCACTGCTTGAGTGCTCATAATGAAAAATAACAAGCAAATAGTGTTTTATTCACTCAGGGACAGTTGAAGAAGAAAATAAATATGGTTTCCAAAAATTTGAGAGCTAAGAAAGAAAAAAATTCTTATTATGGAAATGATTAAAGGAGAATTCGAATTATTTCAGTCACACCATAACAAAGCTCATACACACCTCTCTCACTTTGCATGGTGAGCAGAGCCAATATTGAAACTTCCTGAATGTCCAAAGTAGACCTAGTGGGGTCTTTCCCAATTGAATGTTTTTAAATGGATGCATAGATACTTTCTCAAACACAGAATGGTTCATAAAGACAAAATCATTTTAGTGAAGTTTATGTCTGACATTCCATTTCCTGAGACCCCATGTCTCTGGACTGATGAGAAAAATGTGGAAAATCTCTTGCTTTTCTTTGTTTTTTGACTTCTCCCAAAATGGCTCCAATAGTTCACTGGGGAGGCAGGAGGAAATTGGCTTGCTTCTCCAATGAGGTCTTGAGAGAAATGTTAGAAAAAAGATTCCTTAGAAAATGAGTTGCATCCTTTGTTTTACCCTGAGCTTCACAGATCTAGAAACAAGAAAAGGGAGTACCACTAAGGAATGAGAAAGATGTATTTTGAAAAGGAGCTTTTGCAAAAAGAACAATAACAGATTAGTGGCCTCTCTACGTATCAACAAATTGATTAGGAGATTCAAGTGTCTCAGAGGGATTGGTGGGAATTATAGCTAATTGCAATTATTTAGCACTGCAAAGTAATTTGAGATATCTTCCCCGCTGGGAAGGAAATTTTGTTTTAATTTTCTCAGAAAGGGTTATACTTTTCTAGTGGGAGGTGTCTCTCTAGTGGGAGGTGTTCCTGCCCATGGCAGGGGGGTTGGAACTAGATGATCTTTAAGGTCCCTTCCAACTCAACCCATTCTATGATTCTATGATACTGTAAAAAAAAAAAAAAAAAGTAGGAATTGGGAAAATTTGCAAAACACTTAAAGAAAAATGCTTTCTATAGTTTCAAAGTATTATGAGAAAGGAATACAAGAGTATACTCAATTTTACTCAATTCAGTGCACAGTAGTAACAAAGGCTTATAAGCAGAAGTTCAAACGAGCAGGGAAGAGAAATTTCATCTTATTAGGCAATCTGTTTGTACCTACAGCTGATGTCACAAAGCTAGTTGGTAGTAAACAAAATTATAGCAGACTTTCTTGCATTTTCTGCAAATATTCAGCTGCATCTGAGCAGTACGCAATATGAAACTTAAGGCTTTGAGGGCAAATATTTCAGGTATCCTTTTTTTTTTATGCCACAAGGTGCCTCACACATTGTGACAAGCCTGTAAACTTAGATAACATTTTATTTCTAACTCTCATTAATGTTTTAGTAGCTGAATCGCAAGAGGAAATAATTTTGCCACCGGCCAGTCTGGGGTGAAGATGTGGAAGATTTGGATCTTGGCATTGGCATACAGGACATTTAAAACACTTCTGTCAGTACAACATGGGACATCTGTATCCTCCATTCAGAGAACAGTTGGTAAATTGGCAGGCTAAATCAGAAATCTTCTAAGAAATGTAAGCCTCTGCAATCATATTAATGGACTCTGTTAGTCATCCTATTATGATTTTTGAATTTGTTGGGCTTTTCCAGCTGGACGTTAACAGAAAAGAATATTAGAGATTCTAAAGTCCTGCAAGTGTCCTAAAAGAGACAGATGATTCAGATCTGAAGAAAATTCTGGAGTGTGAACTCAACCATATTACTAGATACCAGAAAAGTCATACAAAAAATGGATGTTATGAGTGTATCAGTCTCTTAAAAAGCTTTGATGAACATTTGTAACATTAAAAATAGAGGAAACTCAATTATGATGCACATAGCTGTGGAGAAATCAGGTTTCTTAAATTTCCCTGCTCACAGGACAATTTGACAATGTATGCCCTATCACGAGAGCAAAGTTCATGGGAAGTGTTGAGGGCCACACAAGCAAATCTCTCAATAGTAGCACGTTTCCATTTTTTTAAATTTTCATAGGGTTTTCCTATGGCTGAAGGTTTGGAATGACATTCATTTTGAAGATTATAAGGTATGACTGCATGTTTGATTCTCAAAGACGAATGTTCGCTTTGAAAAAGTCTTTCGAATACCACTCTTCCTTCCATACAACTTGTTTAAGATGTATCTCCATGTAACTGCATTTCAGCACAGTGGCTCACAGACAAGGAAGAACTCTAGAAAGGTCCTTCGAAATATTTTTCAGTGGCCCACTTTGCAGCATGTCCTTGCCTTAAAGGTTGCGTCTACCAGGAACTGCTGTGCCTTTGAAAGAGTTTCTTTGAACAACAAGACACTGGTGACCCTGTTCCTAAAATCTTTCCTGGGTTTCGGTGCGGCAGACTGCCAGAGAGAGAGGATATGTTGTAGGTGAGACTTAACTCCAGATTTAAACACTCAATTATAGGGTTTGTAAGTGAATTAGGTTTTTAAGCTGCTGTTATACCCAGTGCAGAATTAGGGCTCATGTCAAGCACCATGAAGGTACTCAGTGCTATTTCAGATACATCCAAGAGTCCTGTGTAACTCCAGTCATGACTCCACACAGGCATAGGTCTTGCAGACCTCTGTCATGACTGTCAAGTTCACACATTTAATACCAGGATGCTTCACATTTCATTTAGTCACTACATGTGAGCCTCCAAGCTGGCCCTAGTTATATAGTTAGTTGAGTTCAGACAACTGTTTTTGTTAGCTGAGTCCAAACCCTTACATACACATTTTTATGTAACACAGATCTTCTCAATCTATTCTATCAAGGACAAAACCACTGGGAATTTCTAGACCTTAGAAGAAAAGAAAGACTACCTCAATTAAAAAAATTGTTCTATTTGTTGAAATCTCACTCTTAATAGATTTATACTACCAGCCTCAGAGCTGATTCCTACCCTGTTCTCAAGCACTGTAACACTGTTATGACCTTTAGAGATGAGATATCAGTATAGAACCACTAACTGTAATAGGCAGAGATTTTGGACTTTTTTTTAATTCATATGCTGTTACTATTTTGACTGTAAAATTGGGTGAGTGCTATCAAGTGGGGCTCCATAAATACAAACAAAAGGAAAAGTAAAGTAGCACTTAAAATGTCACTTTCTGAGGAGAAATCTGGCTTTCCCACAGACTTCATTTTTGCCTTAATCTTCCAAATATAGATTATGCTAAATTATGTTATAGATAATAAATCAATTTACTTTGAGTTTTCAATTTTAATTTCTAATCTTCACTCATCTCCTCTTGGTATAAAAGTGCTTTCATTTGCAGCATGAGCTGAAAACAAGTATGAAAAAAACAGCAAATAATGACAGAAAAGCACTTAATCATTCCAAATCTCCAACACTTTAAGTTTAGGTAGAAGTTTGTTTCACCAATTGTCTTTAAACTAAATCTGTATTTATCATCATCAATGTTTTCTAAACTTCCGCAAACTGCTAAAAGGAAGAATTAGTTTCACAGCTGGTGTAAGTCACTATCAATAACACTACCAGACTGGAATCTATCTATAAGGATGTTCTTAGCCAGAATCTTTTATTGTGTTGCCAATAAAAAATGGCTCATCATTTTCCACAGGTCAAGAAACTATCACGTTCCCCCATATTTTGGCATGATGCTTTTGCTACCGCTTCAACTTTAGAATATCATTTTGCATTTATTACAAGGTGATGAGTGCATATTGTAGAACACTTTGCCTATTGCTAGCAGCTCTATTTATGGCACAAGTATACCAGGTCCTGGACTTTTTCTTTAGTAATTGTCGCAGATTTTTCTATACAGACACCCACCCTACCTCTGATGCATATAAACACAGACAATTTGGGTTTATTGACAGCAGGTAATGACACTTACATGCAGCTTTTTTTTTTTGAATGTGAAAACAGCCCAAATCCCTCTAAAACATCAAAGAACCATACATTTGTAAATCCGGATCTCTATCTTGTGTGAAATTAGCCATCTCCAATTTCATGGTACACCTCTCCTTAAGAGCTACATCATGCTTCCACGGGTCCAAATGATTGTAAGAAAAACTGAACATGTGAATAGACAACTATATCTATTTCACCAATAAACTGAAATATCCCTTGCACAGCCTTTTGCATTCACTTTTGTCTGCCAATATTTTAAAAATTGAAAAAAAAATCTGATTCCCAGATGCCGCTGGGGAAAAAAATACTAAACTACCCACTCAGACAGCTAGGAGTGGGAATAACTTACTTTGCGCCCCCACATTTCACTTCAAGACTGTGTACTTCAAACCCGACAAAATAGCTTTGCATTGCCTTCCTTCATACTCATTACTAGCTAGACTGTCATTAATGAGAACATTCAAAAAAGGCATTTAGTTCATGAACTTCTGTGGGAGACATTTTCAAAACAAAAATGATGCTTTAATCTCAACAGAGGAAGAGCATTACACAAGTGATTGTAACTGATATTTTCAAAAGTTACCGGAGAAAGCATTTTATATAAGGAAAAACTACAAGGCATCATAGAGTGCTCATATAATCTTTTTCTTTCTTTCTGCCCCTATTTCACCAACATAAGCCTCAGTTCTGTAACTAGGTGAAAATTGAAAAAAAAAAAAATTAGAAAACAACAGGTCTAACACCTTTGTAGTTAAAATCCATTGCAGGTGTACTGGTCCTACAACCTGCATATATTCCCGTTTCTCTCCATGATGACCCACACTGTTACAAGAAGGAGGTACAACCCTGACATAGCAGCTTCCTTGTGAGCACTGTTGGGCTGTAGGACAATGAAAGGCGGGGAGAACTACCCAAGAAGCCTGGAAGGAAAATAATGGATCAAAGCTAACTGAATGCTTTGCACGTACTAAGAGAAGCCTGACTGAGACTGAAGCTGGGCTATGAGTCTAAATCCAGAGAACAGCACTGGCCTCATCTCAAGATCCAGGAACTCCTTAAAGGGCAATCTGAAGAAGTAAAGATATTGAGACATGAAAGAGTGAGGAAGTCACACATGGGGAAGTTCCTAGGAGATAGGAGCTCTGTCAGAAGTACAGAAACTAGGCTGCCAGCATCTCGGGAATGGAAAATGATTCTTTAGGTTCTATGCTGCTTTCATGCTCTTTCCTGACTTTTCACCTTCAGACTTCTTATCTCTTTCTGGGAATGCTGCCATACTGAAGGCACTCTGCCTGCAAAACTGTCTAGCCTTTCTGTCCCTGTCCCTTCCCGGATAGTTTAGGTGAGTGTCTGAGCATCCATGTAGCAGTCTGCCACAGCGGCCTAGAAACTATACTGTACAACATCCTTGACATATTCTCACACAGGACCACTCCCTCCTCCTGGCTCTTCTCCTATATCCTTTTATTCTCTCTAAAACTACATGGCAACACTGCTAAAAAAACCCAGATGCTAAGATACATTTTGGGTTAAGATCAATCATTGTTTATTCTGAAGAGAACTGCATCCAGTACATTCAAGTGAAAGACAACTCATATTGTCAGTAATGCCTCCTTTTTTCTGCCTTACCCAATTCCAAATAACTATCAATATCAGTTAAATGCATTGAGATTTATAAAATATAAATTTAGCTTGTAACAGCAAAATAACACCCCTTCTCTTTCCAACTCCTCAAAGACCCACAATAGCAAACTTTCCCACCGATACGCTAGGATAAATCCTCCTGTGCACCATGATCACTTCCCTCCTGTCCAAAAGTTCTCGCTCCTCTAGCAATTCCCTTATGTTTTCAAACGTCAGTCTGGCATTAGCATGGTATTTCTTTACGACATCTGCAAAAAGCTGTCCCCAGTGTGGCCACCTATAAAAATACCCACAGTACCACATGATCACCATCTAGTGAACAGGAGGCATAAAAGCACTACCATGTGCTTTTGCTAGCCAGGCAATGTCTATAAACATTGCTCACAGGTTCTCATGTCCTAAATCTAAACTCTCAGCTAGCACAATGCTACATAGATTCAAGTTTAATAACTGAGACTTAAGCTTCGCTTATGTGCTTTGTAGCATCCTTAAAAGAACGCTACATCTCTGCTTCAGTTTTCCCTAAATATACATGCATGTGGATGCTCTATGCAATTTTACAATATAAAAACATTCTTCTGCAGACACTAAATTTTAAAGAACAGCTTTTTCTCCCCCTCTTAATTTGGCATTCAGCTATCCATCAGTGTAAGCAATAAGTGACTTGGCAGACAATGCAGGACATATGGCTTTGAAGAACTGGTAATTTAAAAGTACTTGGACATATTTCCTCAACTCATTCACCTTAATTTGTGTTTTCTCTTTTACATGTGCTCTAAAAGCTGGTACAGCTATAACAGTGTAGAAAATACAAAATAACCTTTTCCTGAGCTCTAGTAACGTTACCACAAAACCCTCACTTACAGAGTAAGAGAAGTCAATTAACAATGCAATTAAAAACTCTTAAACATACATCTGCAGTCACCAGTTGGCACCAAATGTGTCCATATATTGATATCATCTTAAAATCACTATAACCCATGCGGTCTTTGAAATGCAAACCACAACTCATAGGGAAAAGAGGCAGAGCCCAATAGCTGAGCACTCAGCAGGCCAGAGAGGGTAGATATAACTTTAACAAGATCTGACTGCTGGGCTATTTTGGTTTTAGTTTTTCAATTTTTCCTTTTTTATTTCTTTATGTTGCTGTTGATTTTCTTGTTTTGTTTTGAGGAGGAGGAAACATTTCAGGGTAAGATTAAGTTTCATCTAATTTTGAAAGTATTGTTTGGAAAATTTTTGAAAAATGCAAACCACGTATCATTTTAAATACACACATTCATTCTTGGTCAGAATTAACATATTTTTACATTTTTTCCCCTTTTCGTTTAAAATATTTTCATGTTTAAACCATTATATTTCAGAAAAAAAATCAGTTATTTCAAAAGATACGTTTCAGCTGCCTGAAGAATTGTAGCCTTCTGTTGTTAGAAAAGGACATTAGGACATTTTCTTCTTGCTTTCTGACATTGTCAATGTGCTCTTGAACTATGTAGGAAAACCTATACTTAAAAATTCTTTTGTTTTACAAACATAATCATATTATTGTATGAGGATGATGATGAAATTAGATAAGCAACATACATAGTATATTATCTTCTGAATATAAAATAATCAGTGAGAGCAAATTCCTTTACTTGTAAATCACAATTCATACTATTTTTTTCTGCATTTGAACGTCATAAATTTCATCACTAAAGAAATATTTGGGAATCTAAACTCTTCACTGAGCTTGGCAGTATTTAGCATAAGCATTTTTCTTATGCTTATGATCAATCTCCTCTGTGAATAACTTTTCACCAGGGTGAAAACAAAAGCAGCAAAAAGGTGCAATCTTGACCTCACTGAATCAATGGCAAAATCCTCACTAACTTCAAGGAGCCAGGATTTTACCACACATGACCAACTTTACACAAAGAAAGAAAATCAAACAGGCAAAGATATCCTGTTATTAAAAGCACAGATTCTGAAAAATCTAAACAATATGGCAAACATTTACAAATTAAAAGCAATCAAAAAAAAGTCAAGCTGTAGTTTGAAATGGAGTTTCAAAAGGAACTTTATTCTCCAGAGAAAAATGATATCTTTCCATCTAAACACTGAAAATGTAACTTTCAGTATGTAATTCTAAGCATTCATATTTCATACCTTTAGCCTACTGTAATAATTTTTCATCCAGCGGGTATTTTTGATTATATTAAATATACTCAGCCGTATCTGCTTCACTGCAGCAAAATGCTTATTGTAAAAATGTAATTCACATTTACATTCTCTTCAGCGTGACCTGTTCCTAAATATGAACCCACGTGATTATCTACACATATGGCACCTACAGAAGCTTAAAGGTTTCTATGACAATGACATGAAAATGTAAATAATTGATTTATTTAAAGGGCATTTTTTGCAAGGACTGGATTGCAAGCAATATTTGCATTTGCAATGGGCAAGCCTAGCCTTGTAGAGACAGCAAAGGAGATGTCTTTGTTTTAAATGATTCATTTACCATTTGTATTCAAGCTTTTCCATTAGAGTAGCTTTGGCACGTACCAAAAAGTAGTCCTGAAAGCCTAAAGAACAGCCTGAAATTTAAGCACCTAGTCTAAGGTAAATTTGTAGACTCTTTCTCTAGCTAGTCCAAAAAGTGGTCTATGCCATCTTTGGACAAGTAATTGAGAAAGACAGCATGAGATTCCCTCCAGGGATCTCCATTTTCCTCCATTGGTAAGTGGAGTCCAGGCAGCCAGATGAGAGGCAAGACACAGCTTTGGATGGCTACAGTCAAGTGAGATGAAGTCAACTTCAAATATAGAGGCTGGAGAATGGCGGTTTACCTAGCTTGGCCCAGGGCCATGCAATGAGCCTTCCAGGTCACTGCACTGAGAATTTTCCAGTCATTGTATTCTCATCTGTGCTATCAGTTCAGAAATAATGAAACAAGCCAAATATAAAATGAATCTATCTTTCTTCCCTTTCTCTGAAATAGATGTATTGCAATTATAAAGGAGCTCTGCTTTTGCTGCCTAGAACAGAAGGCAGACACACACATTTGTACAAAGACTTCCTATATTTCTTTCTTTCCATAACAAAAAAGTATAGAATTAATGTTATTTTACCAGCAAAAATCATACTCTTTACCTACAACCTGCAATTCTATCCATAGCAAGTGCATTATAATTTAATAAAAGTTTATTTTATGCATTCTCTGAGAAAGGGCTGTGCTCACTTCAACATTCTATTCATTGAAATACATTAATACAGTACCTAGAATATGTGAAAATTGAAATAGACAAAAATACAATACAATATTATAAGCATTTTGAAGGTTTTTCTTCCTGGAAGAGCCCTAGGAGTATCAGATAACATAGCTTATCTGTTATCTGTTGCCCAGCAGTTTCTTAAAATTAGAAGGATACGTAAGAGGCTACCTACCCCCTAGAGATGTGTTAAGGTAGCGCAAGGGAAAGTAGAGTAGATACCACATTCAACGGGAATGAGACTGAAATGATTTTTTCCTTTGAGAAAAGACAGGGAGGAAGGGAGAAGAGTTTGTACCTTTTTAGTTGTACCTGATAGGATGGACAACCCCTAGAGACAGGGCTGAAGTTCTGATCAATTGGGTCAAGCCTCCCAGTGTTGCCTTTCTGAGCTGGGATAATGTAAGCTTCACACGGAGGGGTTGAAAACTTCATTGACTGTAATGGGAGGTTCATCATAAGTAATTCAAATAGACCACATCTTATCACTGCTATTCCCTTTGGAATGATTTGCATCTTTGAATGATTAAAGATTTCCCACAAATATTTGCAGGAATAAATGTTACCATGTCAGAGCTCTAACAAGCAAAACTTAACTGTTTTATCAACTTCCATATTTTCCTGAGCAAGTTTACAATGGACACAAAGCTTAGACTTGAACTTTGACTTTTCTTACTGCATAGTCTTTCAAGAAGGGCGCTTTATGCATGATCAATTAAATGTGAACTCAATTTTGGTTTTATATAGAAAGCAGTTAACAATTGACTCCGCTGTAAGTGGAAAAACCTTGTTATTCAAGCTGGGGTTAATAAGGATGCAAGATATTTTTACCCTTTTTAGCCTAGAGAGAAGGCTTCGGTGAACTTCATGGTGGCCTCATTATACAGAGGGAACTTATGAGAAAGACGGACAGAGACTTTTTACCAGGGCCACTAGTGATAAGAGAATCAAAACTTTTAAACCAGAAGAGGAAAGATTCAGATTGGAGAGAAGGAAAGGTTTTTTTTCAATGAGGGCGGGGGGAGACAATGGAACAGCTTGTTCAGAGAAGCTACAGATGCCCCATCCCTGGAAACATTCAAAGTACGTTTGGATAGGGATTCGTGTAGCCTGGTCCAGTGAAAGATATCCCTGCCTACAGCAGGGGGTTGGACTTCATGATCTTTAAATGTCTCTTCTGATTCAAAGCATTTAACGATTCTATGATTCTCTGATGTCTAAACACAAATTAGTACAATGCATACAACATCATAGTAATTGATTTTCTCATTTGAAATACTTGTGTGCAAGGATGATGGTTGGTTTTGGTTTTCTTTTTGCTTACTCTGAACAATTCTCCTCTTTTCATTAAAGCCAACTACAAATCTGGAGGAAATCCTGCACGTACCTGTTTCTCCCCACTGGGCTTCTTGTGGTTTAACAGCAGCTCCACAGCACCAACCACCTCCTTTCGTATCGCATGCAACAGAGCATCTCCCACATACACATTAAAACTTAAAAGCAGCTCAATGAGCTCAAGGTTCTCATTTTCAATTGCAATAAGAAGCGCAGTTCTTCCCAAGGGATCAATGCAATTAATATTGATCTTGAAATAAATTTCTGCTTCCTCCAAAGCTTTTTTTACACTGGCATAATCTCCTTTTTCCACGGCGTTCAGATAGGCTTTCTCTGAATGAGACAGTTCAGATTCTGCCCGTACAATACGAAGAGGGATACGATCTCTGTAGGGAGCATTGACGCTTCTTTTGTAGTAGAACTGGGCCATATTTTATGCCATTCTAATACTTTGTCTCTGAAATATGAAAAGAAAGATTAAATCAGTAATATATTTTGGGGGTACTGTGCACCAAATTAATACTTGCAATATTTAAGTAAAACTCATACCAAAAAGTAATGGTGAAACAAGTACAAATGGTCTTTATTGATTGAACTTGTAAGATCACCAGCAACACACAGAAAACAAACCACAACCAAGCTGTTGCAACTTACTAAGTTGAAGTATATCTATCAACACACTGTTTCCTCGTATGTATTCTTGTCAACCAGCACACCTAGATCTCTTTCTTCAGGGCTGCTCTCCAGCCACTCCTCCCCCGATTTATATTTGTGCCCAGCATTTCACCATCCAAGGTGCAGAATCCTGCATTTGGACTTGTTAAATTCTACCCCATTAACCATTTCCCAATGCTCAAAAAAAAAAAACTTAAAAAAAAAATATTCAATTACTTTCATGCCATTAGTCTGACCATTTTATATACAACAGACTTTACAATACACTTTAAGAACTTCAGGGAACTCTTCAGAAATACAATACTAAATCTACAGCCCATCACATATCAATATTGGTAAATTTTTTACCTATAAGCTAAGTAATTATAATACATGAAACAGTAATTATAATACATGAAACATAATTAATCAATTTGTAATGACAGGAAGAAAGCAGAATGCTTTCATGTTTCTCCAATGGCATAATACACACCCAAACCGGGCACAGAGCCATCCTCCTATGGAAGGTTCATCCCACTTAATTCTTGATGCACAGCTAATTTATTTAAATATTGACATTTATCGTTATATTTTTACATTGACTCACTCCATCTTCTACTGTTTCTACAGAAAGGCACAGGTTTCCCTAGCAGGCCTCTTTTTGCACATGCCAGCCCAATGCTGATGTCCTGGACATCTCAAATGGCACAAACATCCAGATTCTGTTTCAGCCACAGACTCCTGCCCTCAGTGTTTACAGCTGAGAGTAAAAGCAACAAAGCTGGTGAAGGGTCTAGAAAATGAGTCTTATAAGGAGCGGCTGAGGGAACTGGGGCTCTTTAACATGATGAAAAGGAGGCTGAGGGGAGATTCTACCACTCTCTACAACTACCTGGAGCAACAAGGATGTCAGTCTCTTCTTCCAAGCAACAAGCAATAGCACAAGAGGAAATCGTTTCAAGTTGTGCCAGGGGACTTGTAGCCTCTCAGTTATTTACAGAATCACAGAATGGTTTGTACTGGAAGGGACTTTAAAGATCATTTAATTCCAACCCTGCTGACATGGACAGGAACACCTTCCACTAGATCAGATTGCTCAAAGTCTCATCCACCCTGGCTTGGAACATTTCCAGGGATGGGGAATTCATCATATCTCTGGACAACCTGTTCCAGTGCCTCACCACCCTCATAGTAAAAAATTTCTTCTTAATATCTAACCTAAATCTACCGGCTTAGAAACACTACCCCTCACCCTATCACTGAAAAGGAGCCCCTTCCCAGCTTTTCTGTAGACCCCCTTAAAGTACTGAAAGGCTACTATAAGGTCTCCCAATTTTATTTTCTTCTAAACTGAACTCTCAGTCAATTAGGTTTAGAATCTTCCCACAGATTTTAAAAATATCTTTTTGGAAGCAAAAATTGCAATTAGGTTTTGTGCTAAAAAAAGTCTAAGATGCATTTGCATTAACTTTATGCCAAATTAAACTTGGGTTGGATTTAAATGAAAGCAAGTAAACCCATGTTAGAGAGCATACTGAGGTTCAGAAAGCTTATATATACATATTTATTGGCAATTACAAAGTGTGAATAGGTTTAGCAATAGAGCCAGTTTTACAGTAGTTCAGCATTATTTCCAGCAGAAAAATTTTCATTTATCAGAAAATTTCCAGGGACCTGGAATAGCCAGTCACTTAGATCTCAGAGCAGTTGCGTGAAAAGAGCAGGATCTTAGTTAAGTCTTTTCTCAGAAGGGCCTAGTAATTACCAAGCTATTGGACCTTCCAGTAACTCTCCTTCTCTCAGACATTTGGTGTTAAAAGATGAAAAAGAAATAACTACGGTACCTGAAGACAAGATATTGACTAAGAGAGCCAGCTCTCAGCTATACCCACCAAAGCGTGCGTGCGCACACACACACACGCTCTGTATGTATCGTGCTTTCTGCCCTCTGCAGATGTCACGGAAATGCCATCAGCACCTGAACGGGAGAAATATATAAAAGAAGAAAACAATACTTTGATAGAAAATCGATGTGATGTCAGTCTTATGAGAAGAGACTTCTTTCTTAACAGGCAGGTTCATTTACACCTGCTACAGATCAGCATTTCAAATAATACATCACTGTGTTTATCGTACGTTGTTTTTCAGGAGGGAATGGCAGCATTCCAGCTTCTTTCAAATGTTTAGCATTTCTACTCTATTCATCATTATGTGATAATTTGATAATTCCTAAGAAAAGTTGACAGTGTTGATTTTACTGAAGTTAAAATAAATCAATGGAAATTGCCTTCTGCTGCTATATCATGTGTATATACACTTATATTATAACAACAAGTACTCAGATGTTTCCCCATTAAAGTTAAAACTCAAAAAAACCGCAATTAGAATTCCTCAGCTTCAATTCAGCCTCTGCTTTTGCCTTATTTGCTGCCTCTAAATGTATTATGCTATCCTCACTATTTCTCCAGGAGACTTGGACTTGCATGCTGCCCCCTACCCTAAAACACTATTCTAGCTGAGTGTAACAGAGAGAGAAGTGTAACAGCATGACCCACCATTAGGCACCAAAAGTCTCTGTAACAAGCCACTTCTATTGCTGGCCACAGTGCTTTGTATTGTAGCCTTTTCAGAGACAGGAGAAGACATTCAATGACAAAACTTCTTCAGCAGCTGGGCAGCTGAATGGACACAGATGTGCTTCATAGTAACCCCGTGTGCAAATTCTGAAATTCTATTTGATACTTTATTTCCAACACTAATTTAAACTTGCTATACTGCTATCATATCACATAGTTTCTTCTTTGATGACATCAAAAGCACACTTCAGATTTTGCTTATGAGCTTGCTTTTCAGACTATCTGAGAGAAGGAAAAAAGTGAAACGTCACAAGAAGTAACTATGGGAGCATCCTGCTCAGGAAACCAGAACCTTTATATCAAGTGAATAATATGCTGATTTCTCTGTGATCTTCTGAAACTATTTTATACGTACTTTTCATGGCACAAGAAAGTTTCTGACATTTGTTATATTCATGAAAGTACAAAATTTTCTTTCTAAAATAGATCTGTGACATACCAGCTTTAATCTGACACTGAATTCTACTATATTACACAGTGAAAATTATGTTCAAAGGGAATTTTTGAAAGCAAGACTCTAGCTCTGATAAATACCAGTCCAAAAGAAGTGTGAAATACCTTCATTTTCATTCACTAGGACAGACTGTCTCACTTGAACAAGAACAAAAGAAATACAAATAAAACCTCTGATTTCTGCATTCAGCATCAATCCATATACTGATACATAAACAAATGTCTGGAGGAGTAACTTAAACATGCCTCTAGCACTAAGGTCACTTGGATAGGCTGCACCCATACTGGTAAGCTCTCTCGATCCCAAAATAGGAGCTGAATAAGAACTGTCTGCTGGGAATAATTTGTGGTCCATGCTAGCTCCTAAACTATGCCCTAGAAATTACTTACATATGTTAATTGGCTTAATTCAACACCATTCCAGGGACTGTTCTAACAACTTCAGATGCAGGTGATGGAGTTCCACTGCTCAGGGTGCCTTCCAGCAATGTTTATTTAAAAATTGTTATACCTGGCAATACATTATATGGGTCCTGACCTGAAAGCTCTTTCTCATTGTTAGAACTATGATCAGCTTCAGACTTGAAAGCTAACAATAGCAAAAGTAGCAATTTGGACTTTAACACGGAGTCATGCATGCAGGAGACAAAATTGAAAGACACAATTTGGTATAGGCAATACGACACAAAAAAACCCAATGAAACTAACCGTACAGCTCGGGAACAGAGAGTGGGAGGGGAGAGACAAAGAAATGGTTATAGAACACGTTCTAAACTGTCACAGTGAGACAAGGCTCAACTCGATTATTTCATTTAGTATGAGTGCATGTGTGTTCCAATACAGACGTTTTCTTATCCTTGATCGGAAAACATCAGTGTGTGCCAGCACACAATGGTTTGTCTGTAAATCAGTTTTTAGCTAAAACCACCATCACTGTCCTTGATCACTCACCCTTTTCACCAGACCTGTCTCCCTGATCTTCCTAAATGTCAAGTTGGTGCTCAAAGGAACCCATTGTTGTAAGTAGAAGATGGGAAAGTAAAAATGAAGAGATCCTCAACAACCTTTCAGAAAAGGATCTGCAGAATTCCTCTGAAAACTGGCAGCATTTTATGCAGCTGTGTCTCAATTCAGAAGGAAACTCTTTTGAAAGTGATTATAGTTGATTTTCATAATTTGTTGAATAAAAAGAGTTACAGGACGGTCTCAGCGTTTTTGTGTGTGTGTCTCAGACCTCTTATATGTTCCCTAGGAGGCTGTTAAGTAATTTGGAATAGAGCAAAATCTTATTTGCATTATGGTTTAAAGTTCCCTATAATGCAAGCTGCAGTAAAGGAAAGAACACGCCACAGTCTATAGCTGTCAGTGCGTGATGGCAGGCAGGCTGTCGTTGTGTGTTTATATGTATTCTGGCTTCACAGTAAGCAAAGCAGGACATCAGCTAGAAAAAACAGCTTCCAAGGGCCAGAACACAATGGTTATATGACATGAAATTCTAACAGTGTCTTACATGAGCAGCTTAACAGATCAAGTCTCAAGAGAGTTCAAATGCTGACACTGAATGCAATAAACCTTTAGTGCGGTGACATGGATTACTTGCTTAGATGAGTTTCCACCCATTTCAAGATACGATGCAATTTCATAGCAATTTTTTGGTTTTAAAGCATAATGCTTCATGTATAGTGTAAGAATGTTCTGCAAGTTCAGTTAGGCTACAATGAATGAGAGTAAACTTTCATCTTCAAAGACTGACATTACATCTGATCCTAATTGAGAATGACAGGTTCTTCTTGCAACACTGATCTTTAAGGTCAGGACTGGTATCAGCCTGAGGTTTCAGAAATATCAGAAGATCAGTTCTAGGTACTTACAGAACAAAAAATCTTGAGAGATATTAGAAATTATTAACAGATCATATAGGGGTAGGATATTTTGGGGCCAGGCACACAGTACTGCAAATCTACATAAATGTTAAAATCAGAGGTATTCAAGAACTTACTTCTTCAAATACAAATAAAGCTGAGCCTAATTTCACTTACCTTATGGCAAAAAAAGTAGCTCCTCACATGAATAAAAATGAGCACCACAAGATCACAGAAGTACCATTAGATGATAATAGCTCTCTAGTACATATTAAATCAGTTCATCTTCCCAATTTTATTTAAATTAGAAAGAGGCACTCCTTGAAAAAAAAAAATAGCACACATGGTTACCTCTTCCTGATGGGTAGCAGTATGCAAATATCCTTGGGAAAGTGAGGGAATGACCCTGAAGCCTGAACTACTTGTTCCTGCTCAGAGAATACTGAAGCATTTAAGCTTACTACCAGAGCAAAGGAGAGAAAGACTCTTTCCACTGACTGACATGAATTTGTTCTCTGAAATGATGAAGCATAAATGATGTTAGCCCAGTCTATATGCAGTAGGCAGCCAGTTTGGAATGGGGAGGACAGAGAAAGCAATAACACAGATAATGATCTTAACGAGTGACTGTACCATCCAGTTGAGCTGACCTCCCCGTTTCTTTGGGTGGTGCTATTCTCCTGGGTAAATTCAAAGAGATCTCAAAAACAATTTTAAAGAGAAAGTACTTCAGTGTCATCTGGTTACACAGAAGCCCTTCCTTCCACATTTCCAATATTTCCTTATGCTCTATGCATGTGATCCTGCAGCATTCACAGAGCATAGCAACATTTCTCATGAAATATGACAAGTGGGTGCTCCTACTCTAGGAGAGGGTGGGCAGTCTTTCTCCAAATGAGGAAAGCAAGAGAGAAGAAACAAGCACACAAGTTCTACAATGGAGTCTTCACATCAGTAGACATAGGGGAAGCAATGGATGTAATCTATCTGGACTTCTGCAAAGCATTTGACATGGTCCCCCACAATATCCTTCTCTCTAAATTGGAGAGATATGGACTTGACGGGTGGTCCATTTGGTATATAGGGAATTGGTTGGATGGTTGCATTCAGAGAGTAGTGGTTAATGTCTTGATGTCCAGATGGAGACCCATGATGAGTGGTGTCCCTCAGGGGTCCACACTGGGACCAGTACTGTTTAATATTTTCATTAATGATATTGACAGCAGGATCAAGTTTGCAGGTGATACTAAGCTGAGTGGGGCATCCTTCACACCAGAAGGATGGGATGTCATCCAGAGGGACCTGGACAAGCTGGAGAAGTGGGCCTATAAGAACCTTATGAGGTTCAACAAGACTAAGCGCAAGGTCCTACATCTGGGTCAGGACAACTCCCGATATCAATACAGGATGGGGGATGATGTGATTGAGAGCAGCCCTGTGGAAAAGGACTTGGGGTACTGATTGACAAGAAGATGGACATGAGCCAGCAGTGTGCACTTACAGCCCAGAAGGCCCACAGTGTCCTAGTCTGCATCAAAAGAAACATTGCCAGTAGGTCACAGATGATTCTTCCCCTCTATTCTGCTCTTGTGAGGCCCACCTGGAATATTGTATTCAGTTCTGGAATCTCCAAATTAACAAGGATATGGAACTGCTGGAACAGGTCCAGAAGAGGGCCACAAAGATGATCAGAGGGCTGGAGCACCTCTGCTGTGAGGACAGCCTGAGAGGGTTGCAGGTGTTCAGTCTGGAAAAGAGAAGGTTTCAGGGGAACTTCACAGAGGCCTTCCAGTACTTGAAAGGGGGCTACAGGAAAGCTGTGAGGGACTTTTTACAAGGGACTGTAGTGATAAGACAAGGGGGAATGGCTTTAAACTGGAAGGGGGGAGATTTAGATTAGACATTAGGAAGAAATTCTTCATGATGAGGGTGGTGAGACTGAGACAGTGGCACAGATTGTCCAGGGAAGTTGTGGGTGTCCCCTTCCTGGAAGTGTTCAAGGTCAGGTTGGTGGGGCCTTGAACAACCTGGTCTGGTGAGAGGTGTCCCTGCCCATGGCAGAGGGGTTGGAAGTCCATCTTGAAGGTCCCTTCCAACCTAAACCATTCTATGATTGTATGATTCTAAATTTTGCTGAGAAATCAAACCATAGCTGAGTAGAAAGGGTCTGAGAGGAAAGAGGAGCAGAGGCAGAGCAGATTGGGAAATCTATGACAGGAACATGGTTTGTGGGAGTTATGCTACAAGTGGACTTTTCTATGCTTCAGGATGTGTTTATACATAGATCCAAATGTCTTCCTGTGCTTCATGTGGTGGCATTCCAGCCAGCGTACAGTTTGTCCAGAAAAGGGAGGTTGTGGGCAGAGTGCCCAAATACATTTAGTAAAGACTTGCTAACAAAAACACTCCAGTGTGGGTCCATTTTCAGATGTACAAAGCTAAGCCACCCCCAGAAAAAGTTAAAACACTTTCTAGTGTTTAGGGCTGATACCAAGCCAGCTGTGAAGAGCTTGGTGTACAAACATACACACTCAGTAAAACATTTTAGTACTGGCTGCTACTCTCAGATTGGTATGTGTATTTTGTGGGAAGCCTCAAAAATAGCAGAAGTTAAAAAAAAAAATAAAGAGCTCAAAAGAAATAAAGACTTGTTATGGAAGACTGTTCAGTCTTTGAAATGTATTGGCCTGTTTCCACTGTGATCCTTAATGGTTCTGCCCTCACACTGCTTATTCAGATACATGTCAGTCAGTGTGTTTTAATATATTTTATGAAAAGACTTAATAAAAAATAAAATCAGAAAAACTTACTATCTAAGCTAAGATACTAATAATATCATAGTAAATCAAGTAAAAAGAATTACAGCAATAATCAAATCAAAATTAACGTGCTATCAAAGCAAACCAATTACACTTGACAATAGACAATGTTCTGCAATCTAATTAGTTAGATGACACAAAATGTAGTTCTACAGATGTTTGCCCATTGGCTATAAACCCTAACAAAAGAATTTGACTGAGATCAATCAAATACATAATTTGGTTATTTAACTAGCTTAACACCAAAACTTAAATAGCATCTGGATCAAAGCCTGACAAAAATAATTACTTTTTTTTCTTAGTAAATCCTGTTCTTACGTGATGACTAACCCCTTCCTGCCCTGGTAGCAATAAAGATTTCAAATAATAGAATAGAAAACCAGAATAGACAACTCATGTTTACCAGACATCATAAAATTACAGCTTCATGTCACTCAGAACCTTTAAATGTATAACACAGAACACGTTTTAATGAACAACTTAATGAAGTATTATAAAAGATTGCTTAAATCCAGCGCAATATTTCTTTCCAGAAACTTGCCTGCATGGCCAAATTGTTATTTATGCATATGGCCACATGATAATCCAGGATTAAAAGTCTCCTCTAAATGAGAGCAGAAGCAAAAAATATAAATAAGTAACAAAGATTTCTCATTGCTAGAAATTGATGAAAACAGAAAGCTGTCATGTGGATTCCCTTACCTACAAAAACATGTATCTTACAGTGCTCTCTAGATCCCTGACCAACAGTAATTATGTGAACTTTATTGCAGTTGAAATAGTGTGAGCACCCTTCAGGAAGTTTATTTTTTCCTTGAGTGGTAAAAGGTTAGAAGAGCATACATAATCATATTTCAACACCAAAACTTTAAAAGCAGAACACCAGAAAATCTGAACAACAAATCTAGCTCCTCAACCCTCATTTATCAGCTGCTTTCCAAAGCATTATGTAAAGTCTTTTTGCCTAAATAATGATTCCTCTCTCAAACATATAATTATTCCAGTATTTTATTCACAGGAAAACTATATCTGACAGAAATGGAAATAGGAAAAAATTGATACAAAAAACTTTCACTGCAGAAAATGCATCTTGTCATGATTTTGAATTAGGAGAGGATAAATTCTGCACTCGTTCATGCTAGGTTTTCACTCATCTAGTTTAAAGAGTAATCATTCAGATTTGTGTTTGGATCTAGGGAATAAGCAACTTCATTCTGAAGCATCTACAGTATGTTTCCTGCACCTAGAGCCAGCAAGGACAAGTCCATCTAAACTCAAACCGGCTTAACCCAGAACTGCAACCAGTTCTCAACTTAGGAATACTTGCTTGGCAAGACAATCAAATAAAAGCTGAAGAGAACAGAGAGAGCTATTAAAATTTCAGTGAAATGAAACTTGGTTACAAGAAGTCTTTGAAACATTATTCTAGCTATCAAGAAGCTGAGATGTTATGAGAGAGTTACAGCTTTAAGGATTAGTTCAAATACCTCATATGAACTCTGTTATCATTCAGATCTAGAGAAAATCAGCAGTGCTTCCTGGTCCTGAGAAGTCAGGGCTGGAAAAGGCTTCCTGGTCACCAAACCCAGCCTCTTTATCACAGGCAGCTCTCTCAGTCTTTCCTTGACCAGATTAAGCTCCCTGATAGAAGTAGCTAGGATCCCCCTGCTTGACCCACCTTCCCCTTCGCTGCTCCGTGGTAGTGGACAGAGCCTTAGTTCTGTGACAAAATAATTTCCTCAATCCTAAATTAGCTCCAGCTGTTGAGGATTTTTGACAGGATTGTCCTTCTTCTAAAATATTTGGAGAAAAAAATATCCTTCCTTGAGACTTCATTTTGCCAGCTTGCATAAATGTGGGTCCTTCACAGATCTAGCCCATTGCTTGCACATTGCCTGAAATGCCCCAGGATGCCAGAACTGTCACCCAGATGCTGCCCTGAAAAGGCACGGGTCCTCTTCCAGCTCTTGTGCCACACCCCAAGCCTCTAGTACCCTCAGGCATTCAACTGGTGATACGCGCCTGCAAGTGGGCAACTGAACTGAATAATCAGTCTCCTTCCATGTTTGCACTATTTCTTTGCCACATCACTTGTTCTGACTGACCAAAAGTGTACATGTTACTTCAAGACATACTTCTTGTACAATTGTTTTAATACTTCTCTATCTCATGCTTAGATACTTTGCTTGATTAAGTTCTAGACCTACAATTGCCTTGTTCAAGGATGTACCATAATTATAACCTTCAATCTGCTCATAATCCATGTTCTTTTCCTCCTCAGTGGTTTTCAGTCAATAAGCTTCTAGTGTATGGAAAAAAAAACACAACACTTTTTTTTTTTTTCATTATTCTATAAATGCTTAATATTTAATTTTTATTCCAGGATAGATTAGACTAAACTTTGGTACTTTGCACCCTGCAATAGTGAAACAACTGGTTTCAAGGATAAAGGAAAAGAAACCTCATGATGCATACACCTAATTCTGCAATTACACATAAAAAAGATTTTTATTATTCCAGCTTTGCAGCAATCAGCTTCCTCCCCAGCGCATGAGGTTTAGTCAGTTTTCCCCCTACTTATACGTTCTCTGCCTCTGTGAGTACTCAGTAAGTCTCTGGCTTTGTGACTTCTTCTACCTATGAACATCAAATTTTCCCTGTGAATTGCATGAACTTTATTCTTGAAAACTTTCTTCTACATATACCTGCCACCATTTTATTTTATCAGGTAAGATAGATGGAACATAAATATAAGACATCATTTTGTTCAGTACAGAGGAATAAGAGTTTTAAGCTGAAAAACAGAGATTTAGATTTGGAAGAAATTGTTTTACTGTAGGGGTGGTGAGACACTGGAACAGGCTGCCCAGAGAAGTCGTGGGAGCTTCATCCCTGTAGGTGTTCAAGGCCAAGGTTCATGGAGCTTTGAGCAACCTGATCTAGTGTAAGGTGCTTCTGTCCATGGCAGGAGGTTGGAACTAAATGATCTTTAAGGTCAGTTCCAACCCAAACCATTCTATGATACTGTGATTTATCAGATTTGCCAACGAGGCTGTTTTTTCAAGTAAATAAAGTGACGTTCATCTCATACCAGTGAACATAAGGGATAAATACTGTAGACATTAACCACATTCAGTGATGCTATACCTAGATTCGAACTACCTAAATTGAGAAAGTTTGCTAAGGTTTCTAAGTTTAAATGCGTTTATCTTGGGTTCATCCTAAAGTTACTAGAAAAAGAAGGAAACTCACGAGTAATTCAGACAAATCTCTGTTTCCTTCTTTTGATTGGCATAGCTAGGTATGATTCTAGGCCTGAAAGCCTTCATTTGAAGAAGTTTCTGAACCAAAGAGGTTCAGAAAGTAGTTCATTTTCAAAAGAAAAGAATTCAATTAAATAATTGCATCTAGTCAAAATCGAAGGAAGACAAACATATGAAGGAAGACATGTCTCTACCTTGATCAGGAATTTCCCCTGCTATGAAAGTGCCTGTCAAAACTGCAAATCAGATACAGCAAGACTCCAACTGCAAACTATGGGCCAATCTTGTTTTGGAAAGATTTCCCTTTGTAGGAAGACTATTTCTTACTCTACTTCCCTTCTAAGCATGAATACAAATAGCAGCAGATGATGGCCTGTGTCAGGAGTTCTGGCACATGTCCTATTTCAGATAATGCGCTAAACAAACATACCAAACCATTAGTGACCACTGGAAACCTCATCAAACATTCTGAAAGATTAAAGAAGCTCACAGATGTTCAAGGGTAGTATCCATACAATCTACTATTAAGGCAAGTAATATCTACTTGTCCTTGAAATTACATTTATAAGACATGAAAGTGACCTTAAACTACATAAAGATGATCTTCAAATACACACATGCAAGCTACTACAATTAATCATCACTACACAGGTATATCCTATGTTCTCCATAGCTCCTTGCCTGCTAACATTGCAGTTACACAATGAAGGTATGAATTTCTTTCAAATTCAGTTGCTAGTGGTGAAGTTCCCATTTGTGAATATTTTTTTCTTCTAAAGATGGAAGTTTAATGTACGAAGCTGAGCAAAATCCACATAAACCAAAGGCAAAACCAGCTATTAGTAACAGTGCTATATACTGTTACTAAGCAACTTTTAAACTCTCTCTAGAAAAGTTTCCCGACTCCATGCATCTACTACCATATCATTGCAAAATATACTGTTTAAAATCCTTATATTCAGTCTATAATTACTCATAGATAATGCATACTTATATTTTCTTGTTTTAGCACCTGCTTACAGAATCATTTTTCCAAATCCCCAAAACATACCTTCATAATGAATTTGTAGAAAACAATAGTGTATCAGGCTCTTTTTGTCTGGATTTCTGAGTCACTCTGCAATTCATGTTAAATGAAGAATTAAAGTTATCTTGAGCAGAAAAAGACAGGTTATCTGCATTGTCGTTTTCCCTTTAAGAAGGGATTCAGCTTTCTTCCTGACATCAGGGAATAGGAAGAAATTGAAATAATGCTATTTTGATTCTGAACTTCTGAAATAAACTTATTCCTGTGCACAAGGAACAAAGAAGTATTGCTAATATGAATAAGAACAGTTTAGTGTAGCTATAAAAAGCAATGAGTTTGCAAAGACAATGTACGTTTAAATACTATTTAATAGCTGCAGCATTTTATGTTTCATCTTCTCACTTATTAGCTTGCAATGCTAATACAAGATCAGATGAATATCTGAATAATCAGTATATTGTTTCAAAACATCCTGGATCTAAATATTCCTTTAACTAGCTTTTGACAAGATTTTTTTAAAAAAATAAAAGCAAGTTCCATCCAAGTCAGTACAGGCTCTCAGAAAATTGTATTTTATGAAATCAGAACACATCTCAGTGTGTTTATACATAGATTTTGGAATGTAGGAGTTCAACACCAAATAAATTGGTTTCAGATTCCAAGTAAGTGCAAGACGGAAGAAAGACCTAGGCCAACTTGAATTTCAGTTTCCAAGAAAACTTGCTAGCATAAAAGGAGAAGAAAGAAAATTGTCTATGTAGTTGATAAGAATGGACATTTCAGGATCTGATGAAATAAAAACAAGTATCCAGCATAGATATATAAGGAGATCAGCAAGGCACAAATGAAACTGTAAAGAAAATGATGAAAAACTAACAACGACTCTTAGAAATTCCATGCGTAGGGGCTGCATTAACTAAATGAAGAAGAGATTATTGTGACCTGACAGTAACATCTTCCATGAAACCAGAGTTAGCACGTCATCACAGCAACATGTCCTCCAGCCATGGCTTCCCTACAACCAAACTGGTGTCCTCAGCAGAGATCTCCATTGGTACCTGCTGGGCTGTGCAGGGACCTACATCACCACCAGGCCAGCTACTGCACATCGCTGAAGTGGGTTAGCACCCTGCTGTTCTGGTCAACACCAGTGCTTTCTATTCAAGGAAATCTCAAATTACATAGTGACATTCTTTCCATAGAGAGCTACAGTCCCAGATATGCAATAGCCCTTGACAAATAATCAGGAACTGTTAATGTAACATCATCCACCATAAAAACGATACTGTTTCACCAGAGCTCTGAGGAGAAAAGCAGACAAATAACTTCAGATCACCCCATTTAAAATGAAGGCTTATAAATAGAAAGAAGTTTCCGTTTGGGAAAGATTAAGAATCAAAATACTCAAAGTGATTTTTTTTTTTTTTTTTTTACAGCAGCAAAAATTTAAGAACAGCAGATGCCTGGGATAGCATGTTACCAAAGTACACATCCCTCAGTCCTCTAGACTCACTGCTTGTAACAAGCAGTGAATACAATGAAATTGCCATTGATACATGCCCTGCTTGAGCAGTTACTCAACTCTGCTTGAGCAAGGAAACGCCAGAAGAGGTTTTAATGTCATTCTTAGTAACCATTCTCATGATAAAAACTAGCAACTCTTTTTTTTCAGAGGTCAAACTATTTCTAGACTAATCACTACCGGTTGCTTTCAAAGGTAGTATAATTTAGACTTCCTCTCTGTAGAGTAGTTCCACTGCTCATTGTGCAGTGGCATATCAGGAAGAATTTAATCAAGCTAATTGTCTGAAAACATAAGGACAACCTCAAGGTAGAAAAGACAGCTGGTAATAAAAGCCTCTTCTTCTCAGAAACAATTATTCAGTTTGACTCAACAAAGCTATCTTGATCCTGCATATTGTAGAGATTAGCAAGAGTTAAAAATGCTCACCATTTTTAGCTATGGCTTAGCAACTGACAGGACTGGGCCAGAAAATAAATTGTAACAAAAGAACAACTAGGCAACTGATCAAGCAACAGAACATGTCCATTTGAATATGGTAAATTACACTGAACTGAGAATCACACCAAGTGGCAAGGGGACTCTAAAAAGTATATTCATATTTTTTTTCTGGAAAAGTAACCAACTATTTGGATGAGCTGTGTCAAAGTGCTGTATATATTTGACAATCATTTACTGGCAAGTTCTTGGCATTTTGCTTCAGGCAATCTCATGTTCTTAGACTACTTCTTTTTGGAGGATAAAACTGTGGGTGGGATTCAGTTCAGGGTTAAGACACCTACGTTAAATGTCTAAATGCAGATATTGACATTAGAAATAAGTCCCTAAACTCCCTCTGATGTCAGTGGACAGCCGGGATGGGATTACATTTCCTAAGCAGAGAGTCTAATGACCTTTATGATATCCTACATGTCTGAAACACCCCTGGAAACTGGCCAAAAAAGAGTACACCCTTCTTCGTCCATAGGTAGAATACAAGCAGGATATCACCAAAGATATCATTAGACACCTATCTTTAGGCAACTTTATCACAACTTTAGTCAGTAGAATTAGGAGCACTTGCAAAGTGATTCAGCTCACTTAGGTATCTACACAATAGTCAGCTGCAACACTTTCTAGGCTATAGTTTGCAGGGGCATAAAATGAAACATTAGAGTATCACAGATGTCCACAGGGGACTAACAGTTATGACATAAATACAGTGGAAGAACCATGCCCTCCTGTACTGATAGACAAAGTATGTTCTGCCACACATATATCAGCAGTGTGGCTCTGCCCAAGAACCAGTGATGCTGGTAAGCAGTCCTGTGTCTCAGATGACAAATGTAAACTCAAGTTCACAAACTGCCCACGGTCATTTTTAATTAATAGTAGCTAGACACAAAATATCAGTAGGGAAAGGAGAATTAGTTCACCTGAACTAGGTCAGCTGAAAGTCATAACAGGCAAGTTACTGGCTGCCTCTGCAGCATGTATCTTCTTCCAGGTTACTCATCAGGAAAAACTAAGGAGCACACCGAGTTTAGATAACCACTGGCATTCACGATGTACAAGTAGGTGGCTGCAATACTAGGGGTGTTACTGTCAAACTTCTCCCTGGCTGTGCAGTCCATAAAAAAGCCACATACTGGGTCAGAGGGATGGAAATGCCCATGTCTCTTGTCCCCATGGTGTCAGATGGTAAGTAAGGACTGAGGCTACAAAGATGCTGGCAACATACTGGGATGGATGGGGGATGCCTGTGCAGTTGCACCACATTCCATGATCTAGAGTCTGTCTTGCACTTGTTGCTGCTAATAGTGAAAACAAGAATGTCTGCCATCAAATCCATCTCTGAAGAGAAAATAAAGACATAATACATTACCAGTCATCGCTTGGCATGTATGAGGCTGTTGCAGGCACTGCTCCACTTTTGGGGCAATTAAAGTTTTTTCCTTAATGCAAAGTGCCAGCAGGCAACAGGGTGTCATCAACCCACAGTTTGGTACCCTGTTACACCACATTTAATCAGACGTCAGAGCCCTTCTGGGCTGCCATCTGTTTATCTTCGATCTATGATATTTGGCTATTTGCCCCACGAGAGAGATAAACTGGTAGGATTAAATCAGAGTCACCAAGATTTCCCAATAATTTTCAAAGGTACATGATTATCATATCACATTAGAAAGGCAAAACAGCACAGCATATAAATGATGAATACATATGCAAGTATTTCAACACTAGGAGAGAAAGTTTCACAGTCCAACACACTTCACCATTCAAAATGCTTTCCAGATACATAACTGATAATTTTAATGTGCTAACTTTGACCCCATTACTTCTAATTATACTCACAATGACCTACTTGAGTAAACTCTATTTACAGCCTGCTTATTGACAACCATACATTCAAGTTGTTTTCATCTATGACAACTATTAACAAGAAAGATTTGGATTATACTGGATATATGTTTGCCTTTTTCTAGGGGACAATGGGCAAAGCTTTCTAGTACATTCACAACTTGTTGCTGTCATATTTTCAGGGGTGATAGCATAAGACTACTTCAGCATCACCTGCAACTGCAGAAGGAAGATTCTTTATCCTTACCTTTATCTTCACACTTTAATCAAGTTCTTATTTCATCCACATTTCTCCTCAAAAAAAAAAAAAAAAAACCAAAACCAAACCAGAAAAAAAAACCAAAATAGCAATTTTAAACAAAAAAAAAAAAAAGCCAGCCTTCCTGAGAAAACTGTTAACAGCCTATCTCCCAGACTCAAGTTTATGTCAGGTAAGAAGGCAGAAGTGAAGAACTGAATTGGCTGGTGACCAGCTTTACTTCTCTACCACAAGTGCAGCCTGATTTGATGAGAGCAGCTGAGCGACTGCTAAAATAGCTAAATACTGCAACATTGCTTTTAACTATGCCTGATCAAGAGCAACCACCAAAGAGGAAGCGGGAGCAGGTGTACCTTAACCTGTTATACTAAGAGCCCTACTGCCTCAGCTATATTCAGAAAACCACCTGCTACTGCAGATCTGCATGTGACAGAAACAAGGCATAAGGAAGGCACCAGTTTGCTTGTTGAGACTGCTTAAGCATTATTTTTTCTTGCTTTGATGTCTAGAGGAACAGACAGAGGAACAGACAATCTATGGCTGCATCTGCCTCAGAAAATAACAGCGCAATACGAGTAGACCTCTAGAGTGACACAAAAATTGCTGAGCCCTGTATTTCAGGAAATTTACTCCTGAAGAGTACTGAAGACGAGCTCTATCCTTGGCCTGTGAGCTGAGCGTTAGCAGCTGGAGTGTGGTATGCATGCTCCTGGAGTACATGCTCTAGCTTTTTGTCCTGTGGAGGAATCTAGCTCCAGGCTATTTTCCAGTGTATAGTAGTGTATAGTACTTTCCAAAGTATAGTAGAAGGTGGAAAATCAGGACATTCATTTAGAGGATACTCTGCTGATATGATACTAGATTAAGGTAGATGTAGCTATAATAACTGAGACTATCATTCTGAGAGCTGAAATTCTAGCACTGACATAAATTTCTCTAATCATTAAATACTTAAGAAAGCCCCTCCTAGCTCACCAGTACTTGAGAAAACCACGATTACTATATTTTCATGGGTTCTGGTGGCTGGTTAATGGGGTTGGGTTTTTTTAAGAAGCATTGGCTTTACAAAGGGAAGGGTTCAGTCACCTATGACTGTATTATCTTTAATGCATTGAAACACTTAAAACCTTCAGGATGAGGTCTCGAATGACAGTATTTCAAATAGCAATAGACAAGAAGAGTACATGCACAGAAGGGCATGCAGGAAGGGTATCATTGCCCTGCTAGTTCAAAAGGTATGTTCAACTGGTGGCCATCACCCTCCTAGAAAAGAGCTTAACTATGGTATCCAATCAGTAGATGTCTCATTCCTGGAAATATTCAAGGCCAGGATGGACAGAGCACTAAGAAACTTGATCTAGTTGAAGATGTCCCTGCTCACTGCAGGAGGGCTGGACTAAATGATCTTTAAGTGTCCCTTGCAGCCCAAATCATTCTACAATTCCATAATTCTATGATTTAAAACTCACTTTTTTTTGGAAACATAATTGCCACCCCCTGTTCACAGATGTAGAGGAAATCATTCCTCTTCAGGTAAGACTTAATTTTTCTCTCCAAATTACGGCACTATAGTCTGTTTTTCAGGAATATGAGATGGGATCATTGCTTTCAAACCAGAAAGACATGAGTCTTGCTTTTCACAAAATGGTTCAGTGTTCAGAGCACTCAGACAAATCCTGAAAGAAGCATGCTCAGGTGCTTTATACCCTTATTTTCTAATCACAATATTGTTCTTAAGTAGCAAATTTTTGAGTATTCGTCTTGAATTTTTCCACTGAAAAAGAAATTCAAAATTGACTAGACTAGGGAGAAGAGACAAGAGTTGAAGCCAAAGACTAGGGATTATAGAACTTGGCTGGAAGAGTCAGTGTTCAGTTCTGTATTCAGAACTGGCAAGTACTAAAGGGCCAGGAGATAAAACACAAACAATCAGGGAGAAAAGGATTTCAAGACATGCCTTCTACCAAGCATGATGTTGGAATTACAGCAGAACTGTAATCAAATTATTTTCAAATTTATGTAATGGTCTACAAATAGAGAAAATTGACTGAAAATTGTAAAGTAATTTTAGCCCTATAAACAGTTTGGTTAAAACAGGGCATAGCAAAAATGTTGCTTTGCCATTGTGTAACCATGATTCTGAACACGTATTTAAAATAATTTGAATGTATTCTTTCTATGCATTCTACAGTACAGATCAAGAAAGCAGAGTATTATCATTAAACAACGAAAAGTCATTCTACTTTGGATGGCTCCACAGACTTTAAAAATTAGGGTTCTTAAACTCCACCCATGATTTCCGCTGACTTCCAGAACAAGTCAAGAGTGATTTGTCTTTAGCAACCTCTACTTTTTTTTTTTTAATTCTTGATTGAAAACAAATCTCTTCATCTGTCTTTTTTTTAATTTCCTAAAACAGTCAGATATAAAATAGACCAACATGGTCAGAATATGAAAGATTCATTGAATTTTTAACTATTCTTCAGAAATTATGCAAATCAGCCTTGGTAGTGAAATATTGCTTCCGATTGTGATACAAGGCAAAACTATTTTAGGCTTAAAAATACTTCAGGAAAAGTCTCCTAGGAAAAATAATTGAGGGATTTCCAGTTGTTCATGTACATTTGCAGGTCTAAACAAACTCTAGCATCTAGAAAACCATAAGATTTACTGAATTAATTAACATCTGGCCTTTTTAGAAGCAAATCTGCTTAACTGTTACTGCTGTGTTGAGTCTGAATAAAGATGTATATTCTTTTTCTTAAGATGACATTCTCCACACACCACCTACAAATACCTAAATGGAGCTACATTGTATTGTGGTACTATTTCTGATTTATTGCTAAAAGAAATCTAAAAAAAGCTCATCACATGAGACAGCTTTGTTCTTTTTTAATGTTTGCTTCAGTAGGCACAGCAGTATTCTAAATTACAGGGATCATATGGATCAAATACATCTTCAGAATCAATGTTTCCTCTGAAAGCACATCCATATGACTTGAATCTTCCTCTTGCCTAGTTTGCAAAATGCAGTTCAAGGATGAAGACAGAGATGTCAGGCAGTGTGGTAGGCTGTCAAGTAAACGGGATGGAAGATATTTCCTGTCGCTTAAACAACCACTAAAGTCGATCCAGTTATGATTTTTTTAATAGCTGGACATTCTGCAGAATAATGAAACTCCAAGGACTATTCCATCAAACTTTCAATATACCATTAAAAGTAAAACCCTGTCATCTTGCATTAAGTTAATGCACTACAAATAATTATCACTTCTATATGACCATCTCTCTCCATCTCTAACAGATCAGTTGCCAAGTGCAAAATTCTAAGCTTTTGTTGGCTGACTAGCGCGTGTTTCTAACTCCTCCATCCTGAGCTTGCAAATTAAGAAAAAAACATAGCTAAAATAAGATGGTGTGAACTGCATTATCCATAGAGGTCTAGTCAACAAAAAATAACCCATAACTTACATAAATTCATAATATGTCCTACTGGAATACCTAGATGGTAATACCTGAAATGCAAAGCCACCGTGGTAGTTATTGCAAAAGTTACTTTGGAAGGTAATAAATGATGTATGAAAAAGGAAACAGAGCTGTAAATGCCCAGTATTACATACTATGCCAGTAACATACTTTGAAAAAAACAACAGATTTTTCTGAAATTTTCCTGATCAGTGTCCATTAATTTGTGCTGCAAGTGTAGCCGGGGCTGCACAGTTTAATCATAGAATCATAAAATCATAAGGCTGGAAGAGTTTAAGAGCCTAACAAACTATTTCACCCTGAGTGAGAGGGTACAGGCAAAGAAAATCCTCTAATCATGACAAGATAAGTTAGATATCAATCAGTTTTAAATTGAAATGCATGAGGAATATACTGGAGTGACTAATGCCTAACTCCAATAGCTTCTCAAAACAGACAAAGAATGGGGCAATTGTGAAGGTTTCCCCATGTCCTGGTACTATGCCTTCACTCTCACCAAGACAAACAGCCAGTTCCGACTTTGCCCACGACAATGAGATCATCATTTCTAACTGGCACGCAAGCTGTTGTGGAGGAATTCCTCCCACCTAAGTTTAGTTGTCTAAGTTTAGTTGTCTACAGTAGGCATAGTTAAATTTAGTTGATTAACAAAGGGGAGTTCTCCTTTACAGTCAGTGTAGTGGAACAGGCCACCACAGAGGGAAATTCCTCATCTGTATTTTAGATACTTCCTTCAGGATCAGATTAACTTCCCCTGGAGACCTTGGGGACTACATAGGAGGCTGATGTTGGTTTGCTTAGATTTAGATACACATAAAAGAAGTAGGAAGACTAGAAGTATGTCATCCAGAAAGTGGATTTAGCCCATGAATTCTTTCCATGTGGGACACAGAGAAGAGTTATGAAAGGTAACAGGAGAAGGTTTAATAATAGATTAAAATGTGTTTTGGATAGATGGTTACACCTGTACTATATATTTTTACAGATTTAGAGTTGTTTTCCATAGTGGAATTAATATTAACCTTTATAACAACTTCAACAGTTATATTTGTAAAAAAAAGTGAGATGCCTAATTTTTACACTTGATATGTTACTTGTAACTTAAAACTTGGTTAAAATATATCTTAGTTTAAATCATATTTTGAAGTAGTTACTCTGAAGTGTGAAAGAAAGAAAGACACTGGAATTTAATACCTTTAATGAAACTTAATTTTAATTTTCACCTATTATTAAAAATAAATTAATTTCTTTGACCCCAAAGCCTGTAGCCATTTACACATACAAAAGGAATGATGACCGTTTGGAAAACTTTTTATTCTCTTTCCTGTTAGATGAACACAGTGTTCCTGGTTCAACATGTCATTTCAAATTACGGAATCATCATATGACAATGCCAAGTGCACTGGAGAACTCAAATCTAAAATGGTACAGTTCTTGGAGTTTAAATCTTTCATTCATGCCACTGTGTGAAGGTCAGATGTTGATGTTTGAGTTGGTGGTTAAGGACTGTGGAATGTTTTGTTTCTCAGCTGAGAATATTCTTCCCAAGCAGCCATAGAGATCATTCCTGAGCCTAAATCAAGACTCAAAACATTCCATGACCTTTCACCTTATAAACTGAAACATCAACATATGCCTCACATGCCACCCCTCCAGAAAAAGGACACATGGGCTGAAACATTGTCATCAGCATTCTTACACATTATTTAGGAAGAGCTACCTTCAAGCCACCAGAGTGGCTGTAAATAATTAATTGGATTAAAACCTCATACATTTATTGTTATGGTTTTCAGCTGGTACAGCTTTGAAAGATAAAATTTCAGATGTCAGCTTCTGAAAATTTTGCTTTAATTTTTGTAAATAATTTGGTCATGACACTAGCCAGAAGGAAGGTTTCTCCAGACTCTGTTGTAATTGAGAGTGCACTACAGCTTTTAAAACCTACTGGTGGGAAATTATAATTTACTACCTTGAACTCCACATCATTCTATAGAGTTTCTCCAGAACACATCTTCCTGGAGACAGAACAAATAAGTAGTTACTAGAAACGAATACACTTGAGTAGCATTTCTACTACCATTTCCTATTTTTAATAATGGTATACATCATTAGGCTTTGAACTTCAGACGGTTGCTTGTGTTCAGAACTATTTCTTTTCTATTTTTGGATCTGATCCTTTAGCACTAAACATTTCATTCCCACACAACAGCCTTAAAGAGACACTAAGGCCACACAGGAAACTACACTAAAAAATAGTTTAGAAAAAACAGCTACCCTTGCAGCATGTACACAAGGTGTAGCTGCCATGTGACAGAGACTCAATATCCCTAATATCTCACACTTTCTTCCTTGCGGTTCCAAAAAAAGATCATGGCCAACCAGACGACATATACATGCTGGCAGTAAGGTCTGAAAATGCTTGTTTTTTACTTAATACATTCCATATTTTGTTTGGTTTTAAGCATAAAAAGCTCTTCCACAAAAACAGCCACTTTTTTTTAAGAAGCATCTACCTGTATTAAATTAGGAGGACACAATATTCTTGATTTTATGATGATCTTCTAAACAGCTATTTTAACTTACAATATACTCAGTAATGGATTTGAATCCAAACCGACACAAAGGAAAAAGGCGCGTGTGGAAAAGGTCTGCAATGGGTCAGGGAGAAATCCAAGAGAACAGCAGAGAGGAAAGCAGGTGATTCAGTACAATAGCCTGGAAAGTTCAGAAGCCAGCACCCAGAAAAAAAAACAGCTGCAGAAAGCCAGCAGAAAAAGAGCGCAATCCACTGCAGACTGGAGAAGAAAACCTTCACTATCAGGAATGAAAAAGATGATGGTTTAAGAGGAGAGCACTGGAGCCATCACCAAGACTGCAACCTGCATAGTTATACTGTAAGTGAAGACTGGAATGTAGGATAAGCCTTACGTTTCAGAGGTCTCTTGACCCAAAAAAATTCCAGTGCCTCCCTAAGTGACATAATCTATGCCAATAAAAGCACCTGTGTATTGCTGTAGCATTTTTGCAATTATAGTTGTTTTTTCTGGTGAGTACGACCTTTCTCATCCAGCTAAATGATGTAAATATGTGAGGAAAGTATTTTAAAAGACATGTCTCCAAAGTTATAGAAGAAATCTTCAGAATGACTGAAGGCTTCTAATTAATTAAAAGCTTTCTTCCCTCTCTCTGGATCATATTAAAATTCTTAACTTCTCATCCATGTTACAGTCTGCACTGTAAGGATGTGCTGCCATTCAGCAAGATCTGGGCAGGCTGGAAAGCTGGGCGGAGAGCAACCTAATGAAGTTCAACAAAGACAAGTGTAGGGTTCTGAAGCTTGTGGGGAATAATCCCTGCACCAACACAGTTGAGGCATGGATGGGCTGGAAAACAGCTCTGTAGAGAAGGTCTTGGGAGTCCCGGTAGACAACAAGTTGACAATCAGCCAACAATCTGCCCTTGTGGCCAAGAAGGTCAACGGTATTCTGGGGTGAATCAAGAAGAGTGTAGCAAGCATGCTCAGGGAGTTTATCCTCCACCTTCACTCTTCCCTAGTGACGTTGCATCTGGATTATTCTGTCCAGTCCTGGGCTCTCCAGTTCAAGAAAGACAAGGAAATATTAGAGAGAGTCCAGAGGAGGGCCACGAAGATGGTTAGGGGATTGAAGCATGTCTCTTATGAGAACAGGCTGAATGAGCTCAGTCTATTCAGTCTAGAAAAGAGAAGACTGAGAGAGGACCTTATCAGTGCTTACAGATATATAAGGGGTGAATGTCAAGAAGACGGCGATTGGAATTAGATGAACTTTAAGGTCCCTTCCAACACAAACCATTATATGATTCTTCTCAAAGGTGCCCAGCAATAGGATAAGGGAAAATGGGCACACTGGAACACACTTCCTCGTTAACATAAGGAAAAACTTCTGTACTATCAGGGTAACAGAACACTGGGACAGGCTGCCCAGGGAGGTTTTGGAGTCTTCTTCTCTGGAGATATTCAAAACCCAGCAGGATGCACTCCTGTGCAACCTGCTGTAGGTGAACCTGCCTTTGCAGGGGAGGTTAGACTAGATGATCTCCAGAGGTCCCTTCCAACCCTGACCATTCTGTGTGATGTTGGTTCTGTAATTAGAGATTATATTGAAGAAATGGCTCTGAGGTTGATATTTTTTTTTTTTAATAGACCAGTGACATTTACTCAATGAATGGATACAGTACATCCTCTCCAAATGAACATCACTGAAGGCAGTCTCAAAAATAGGCTCTTAAACTGAAACCACTGACTATTACTGATACCACCTTAATTACTAAATGTAATAGGTCACAAGGCTGAAATGATTACTAAACTGATTGCTAAACGATTACTAAATTTCTTTGTAATTAGACAAAATATATTAAGACAAAACACCAAATGTGATAGTGTTACAAGCAGTACCAATAGCTGGTCTTTGGTGTAATTCTTACTTTAGAAGTAAAATAGACTAAATTTGCCTTCAATTAATGATTGTAAACTTTTTTCTTAAAAGGTGGGAATCAACTGTTGTTTCTTCTTTGTTTCAGTATCTTTCAAATAAGGTGTGGAAAATGTTGATTCAAAAAGTACTCTGAAAGAGGAACACAGCTGAGTTGGAAACAAGCAAATTTCTTTTCAGTTCGTCTTTTTTGTCTTAGGTCAGACCTGGGAAAACATGCCCATCTTCTTAAGTTCCATTAGAATTGTCCAAAGCAAATAAAGCACATAGCTGAGATTATTTTAGTAAATTGTAGAACCATCTTTTATAGTACTTCTTTCTAGAGAAAGGTTAGAGTCCAGTTGGTTTTCTTTTTTTGTTTTATTTAAACCTGTGTGTTAGAAAATGTAAAACAGATTACACTGCTCAAAAATTTTCTCAATTCAACCTTTTAGGGTGTGTTTGTTCTGGCCTGATCAAATTCAGATTCAAGATAGGTAGTTTTATGGATAATGAGGTGAATTACTGCATCATCTTCCACTGCCATGAGCATGAGTATATTTCTGCTTGCAGAAACAGGTTATGACAAAAAAGTTCTTTTTTAATTATATAAAGTTGTGTTCAATTTATATAATTTTTGTTCTAAACAAAATGCCCAAATTTGAAAAACAAAACCAAATTTTTTTCACATAGAACTAAGATTATAAACTACTAGTAGCAAGTACTACTAGTTTAGATGAGTAATGTTTTAAAGAGGTGCTGTACTTCTTACACTACATCTACTTCAACAGGAGACCAACAGAGGCTGAGAAAGTTACTGGGGAAAAACAATAACTTGAAAGCTAGAGGGTGTGGAAATATCTAATTAAATTTTGAGTAATACTCTCTGCTTTGCTGATTTCCTTTGTACAGAAGAAGAGAAACCCAGAAATTATAATCGAAAATAAATTACACTCCCAGAAGCATTTCTGAATGAAAACTGTGTGCTGTGTTGGTAAATAGAAAACATAACCTACCCTGTCCTTTGAACATGCTCAGAAGGTGTGTCACTAAAAGCAGTGCTCCTAGGTTTGGGGTGGGTTTTGTCCTTCATTAATAGCAAGAAGCATCTAGTGTCCCTGTGCTGAGTGGTGCGAATCCCGGTGCACGGCTCTGCAGCCCCTTCCTATAGATCACCTCAGTGCCTGTGTAGTATACATAAATGTCATATGAACAGTGCATAGACACATACCTTCTGCCCTCCTCTGTATTTTGATCAGAGCTCTGTTAGCTGCTGAATTTATTTGTGGTCAGTGAATTAAATATGGCACACCAGCTTGTGACGTGAATATGTAGCCCCCTATGGTGTAGTGCAGGAACCTGCTGAACTTGAACAGAAATGACAAAAATAAAGGGTGGTTATCAATCCAATTCCAGATCGAGGAGACTGTAGCTGAGACACCATATTGTCAAATCTGCCCCCAAAAAAAGAACTTCTTTCTTGGTATTTCTTTTGCTCCTTCTCCTTCTTCATTAAGTTAAATTTTCATTAGACAGTTTGTTCTCACATTTCCCAGCACAGTTACTTGTCCCACCCTCAAGCAGGGAATAGTGCTGCAAATACAGCTTCAGGAACCATTGAATTTAACCCCACTCAGATCAGAGAGAGGGTATAACAGTTACATTATGCTAGGTAATCTTCACTCTCTTCCCCAGCACAAAAAGAACCCAAGGAAATGTTGAGGAAAATAAAGCTAATGTAAACAGACTGCTGTGTACTTACTTTCTCCTCTTCTTTGTTCTCTTAGTACAGAAAACGTTCAACTCAGAGGCACAGAGCCCTGGGTATTGGGGTATTGCATTGCTTTGAAAATATGCAAATTTAGAGCAATGTGCATTCAGTTTCTCCCTCATTACACTGTTTATCTTTTCTATTACTTAGCACAAAGTAATTTCCCAGGAAAATTTAATAACATGCAAAGACTATGCCAGAGGTGGTGGCTTTGCCCCCGCTACCCAGAAAGCCAGCCTGAGAATGCATGGTATTTGTAACTGCTAATTACTCTAGGTATATTACTGGGGCCTTCTCTTCTCTGCAGACTTCCATACTTAACATGGTTGATGTCAGTAATTCATAACTCAAATTACATTAAAACTTTGTCATCATATCCGTAGTCCAAACAGCTAATGTGTGTGCTAATCAACTCTTACAACTTACGAGTATTACACAATGTGCCACCAAAAAAAATAGGATAAAAATCTGCACACTGAAATACTGTGAAGTCTTTTAGTTTGTAGTCATTACCTAATGACAGACTAAGGCGCTGCAGGGGATCAAAATGTCATTTTACAGTGGATTTCAAAAATTCAAAATTGGGCTTTGTTTCAAATAAGACTATTTAAATATTCCTCAAGAAGATGAAATGATGAGAGACAGAAGTGTGGGAAGAGACTACATGGATGAACCAAAACCTGAAAAAGAAAAAAGTTACCATTTTGACATTAGTAGTGCATTTAAATAAATTAAAAATGTAATTCAAAATATCAATTACCTAAAACTTTTTGAAACATTGTTCAAAAAACATCTAATCTGGTTATTTCAATATTCTGAAACATTAATATTCCCTTGCAGCTTTCCTGCAAAATATAATCTAATATCAACTGTTGTACTAAATGTTGGACACAATTTTAGTCTGTCTTTCTATTTTTACTATATGGAAGTTTTATTGACTTTGGTTTAAACTGAATGGCAACTCATAAATCTCATTAGTAGAATGGATTATGTTCATCACTTTCTACTTCAGATTTTTGATGCAGTTATTTTTTTTTTGTCTTCATTTGTTAACTGTATATTAACACATTTGTAGACACAGATCACACTGTAATATGAACTATCTGAAAATATATTATTACTGGAGATGTTCTTACTGTATTATAGGCTTGCAATCCTACTCACATATTTATATTTTTTAAGTTATATTTGAATAGTTTTATATGCTATTAAAAGCGGTGATATTTCTGTTATGGATTACATATTGAATAACAAAAATCAAACAAAACTATGTTATAAAAGCCTGAACTAGATCCACATCTCTGTAATACTAAATAGATTTTTGGATCAAAATGTGAGGTTACAAATTTGGTATATATCACATTTTATGAGATTTCATTAAGAGCATTCGCATAGTCTTTAAATCATATAAATATCAAATTATATTTAAAGAAATGTCTATCCTTCATATATCAGGACTACAACCTGGATATCTATTATCATAGAAATATTTTATTACAAATGAAAACTTACTAATCAAAACCTCTAATTTTTCTGTGTGTGTCTGTATGTTTGCATGTGGGGAAACTCACTAGTTCTTGCAAGGAAGTTGATGTCTCACTTTTATCATCTTTATGCTTGTTTGACAAAGTTAGAGGAGTGCTACATTGAGATCCAGGGTTATTTATATAAAATATGCAAGTAGCAGCTATAAAATATTCAGGAGATCTGCATAAAGGACCGTTAGGCAAGGTTCATTACACCCTAATGGAACTAGAAATTTGAAAAAAAGCCTCGTGTCCATGTTTAACTGCCTGAAATAAACCAAGAACCGAACCATGACATGCTGATTCATTTCCTCAGTAGGTGTTCTGCTCACATAAAGACCCTCATAAAGAATACAGAATTAGCAAGAACATAGGACACGCTGCAAAATGCACCATAGCACTATCACTGAAGAACCTCCGCAGAACAAGAAATGTTGGTTCAAGCCTTATTAATGAATTTACTGACCTTTACTGGACCTTAACTGTGCTGGTCTGTCACCATTCCTGCTGTCTGTGAAGATCTGCCAACAGTCCTGTGTTGCTCACCACAAAACGCTTTCACAGGTTATGTACCACCCTGTTACGGGAAGCGGTAGACTCGACCCACTGAGCCCAGAGGGGAGGATGTTCTCGTGCTGTGAGAGGATTCAGCTGCTGCTGAACTGTCCCATTCACATATGCTGAGAGGCTTGAGTCGAACCCATTTGCAAAGTTCTCCTGAGTCTTGGGCTTGAAGCACACTGACAGAAAGATAAAAACAGAGCTGATGACCTCACTGCCCACCTTTGGCCAGACATGGCTTGTGCAACATTGTATTTCACCCTGCTGAGAAGATATATGCAAAGGAATTGCATGTCTCTTCCTCTCCAGGCATCTTGACCTCTACAGTACTAATGAGAGCTTGATCTTCTTTGGTATTTTGTGTCTTGTCTACAGAGGAGGGTAAAAGAACATGCTTCACCCATGCTCAGCCTTATACTGAAGTAACAGATGGCCATAAATTTACATATTATTTGATTTTCTCTGTTCTTCCCTTTGGGCAAAGAGATGATAGAATCATAGAATCATAGAATGGTAGAATCTTCCAGTTGGAAAAGACCTTTGAGATCATCGAGTTCAACCGCATCCATCATCTGCTAAACCATGTCCCTCAAAAACTCATCTACCCATTTTCTAAACACCTCCAGGGATGGTGATTCAACCACTTCCCTGGGCAGCTGTGCCAGGGCCTGATCATCCTTTCGGTAAAGAAATTCTTCCTAATATCTAGTCTGAATCTCCCCAGGTGCAACTTATGGCCATTTCCTCTCATCCTATCACCTGTCACTTGAGAGAAGAGATCAACAAGATCTCTTCTCGCTCAACAACGCTCGCTCTGTCACAGCCTCCTTTCAGGCAGCCATAGACAGCGATGAGGTCTCCCCTCAGCCTCCTCTTCTCTAGGCTAAACAACCCCAGTTTGCTACAGCCCTTCCTCGTAGGACTTGTTTTCCAGCCCCTTCACCAGTCTCGTCCCCCTTCTCTGGACGCACTCCAACACCTCAATGTCCTTCTTATACTGAGGGGCCCAGAACTGAACACAGTACTCGAGGTGTGGCCTCACCAGTGAGAGTAAAGGGGTACAATCCCTGCCCTGGTCCTGTTGGCCACACTGTTTCTGATACAGGCCAAGATGCCATTGGTCCTCTTGGCCACCTGGGCACACTGCTGGCTCATATTCAGCCAGCTGTCAACCAACACCCCCAGGTCCTTCTCCTCCAGGCAGCTCTCCAGCCATTCTTCCCCAAGCCTATAACGCTGTATGGGGTTGTTGTGTACCAAGTGCAGGACTCAGCATTTGGTCTTGTACAACCTCATCCCGTTGGTCTCAGCCCATCGATCCAGCCTGTCCAGATCTCTCTGCAGAGCCTCCCTTCCTTCAAGCAGATCAACACTGCCACCCAGCTTGGTGTCATCTGCAAACTTGCTAAGGCTGTACTCCATCCCTTCATCCAGACCATTGATAAAGATATTGAACAGGACTGGACCCAGCATTGAACTCTGCGGAACACCACTCGTGACCCACCTCCAACTGGATTTAACTCCATTTACCACCACCCTTTGGGCCTGGCCATCCAGCCAGTTTTTCACCGAGCAGAGGGTGTGCCCGTCCCAGTCAATGGCAGCCAATTTCTCAATTAGCATGCTGTGAGAAACGGTGTCAAAGGATTTACACAAGTCCAGGCACACCACATCCATAGCCTGTCCCTTGCCCATTAACTGGGTAACCTTGTCATAGAAGGAGATCAGGTTGGTCTGGCAGGACCTGCCTTTCATAAACCTATGTTGACTGGGTCTGTCCACCTGGCTGTCCTGCATGTGCTGTGTGATAGTACTCAATATGATCTGCTCCATGACCTTCCCCGGCACCGAGGTCAAGCTGACAGGCCTATAATTCCCCGGATCCTCCTTCCAACCCTGCTTGTAAAAGGGAGTTACATTTGCCAGTCTACAGTTGAGCGGCACTTCCCCAGTCAGCCAGGACTGGTGATAGACGAGGAAAAGGGGCTTGGCAAGGACTTCCACCAGCTCCCTTAATATCCTTGGGTGTATCCCATCCGGCACCATAGACTTGTGGATGTCTAATTGGCCAAACAGGTCTTTAACCAAGACTTCCTGGAACATTGAGGGTTTGCCTTCACAGCCTTCTGGCTCAGGAGGTTTGGAGCCCAGAGAACATCTTACCTTCCTATTAACGACTAAAGCAAGGAAGGTGTTAAGTACCTCTGCCTTGTCCTCATCTTTTGTTACTACCATTCCCTTTCTATCCAGTAAAGGAGGGAGATTCTCCTTGGTCCTCCTGTTGTTTTTAATATACTTGAAGAAACATTTTTTGTTGTCTTTCGCTGAACTGGCCAGTTGATGTTCCAGTTGGCCTTTAGCCCTTCTAATTCCTCGCTTACGTGATCTCACCTGCTCCTTGTCCTCCTGAGATGCCTGTCCCCTCTTCCAAAGCTCATATATTTTCCTCTTTTTCATTAGACCCACACAGAGCTCTCTGTTAAGCCAAGCTGGCCTTCTTCCCCGTTGACTCATTTTATGGCACACAGAAATGTTCTGCTCTTGCGCTGCCAGAACTTCCTTCTTGAGGAGCATCCAGCCCTCATGGGCTCCTTTGTCATTTAGCACTATATCTCACTGAACTTTATCAAGCAGCCTTCTAAACAATTTGAATTCTGCCTTCCAGAAGTCCAAGGTGGCAGTTCAGCTGACCCCCCTCCTTACTCCCCAAAGAACTGAGAATTCTATCATCTCATGATCACTGAGCCCCAGGTGTCCTCCAACAGTCACCCCTCCACAAGGCCCTCTCTGCTCACAAACAGCAGATCGCGGAGCACCTTCTCTAGTTGGTTCACTCACCAGTTGTTTTAATAAGTTATCTTCCATACACTCGATGAAACTCCTAGACTGTTTCCTTTCTGCTGTGTTATACTTCCAGCAGACATCTGGAAGGTTGAAGTCTCCCACAAGAACGAAGGCCAGCGATCACAAGACTTCCCTCAGTTGCTCGTAGAAGAACTCATCAGTTTCCTCGTCCTGGCTGGGTGGCCGATAACAGACCCTCACCACTATGTCTGACTTACTGTGGGCTCCATGGATTTTAACCCACAAGCACTCAACCCTATCGTTAGCATATTTTAGTTCAACATAGTCAAAACCTTCTCTAACATAGAGGGCAGCCCCACTGCCTCTCTTTCCTAGCCTATCCTGCCTGAAGAGTTTATAGTCACCCATGGCAGCACTTCAGTTGCGCGAATCATCCCACTACATTTCCATGATAGCAATTATATCATAGTTTTCTAGCCTTACAATGGCTTCCAGCTCCCCTAGTTTGCTGCCCATCCTGTGTGCATTAGTGTAAATACACTTCAGTTGGGCTGTTGTTCCCACTCCTTTCCTAAGTGGAATAGGCTCTAGTTCTAACCGGCTACTAGTGGTGGTTTGTAACCCACCGATAACCTTTGAATTCTGGCTGCCATCTGGAGTGCTGTTCTCCACTTCCACTGAGTTGGCAGACCAGGGGCTTTCACTACAACACCGTCCCCCAGAGCCTGAGGTGCCATTCCCATGATTTAATCTATTGAGATGTTAGCCTGCCTGAGATGGGAAGGGAAGGGAAGGGAAGGGAAGGGAAGGGAAGGGAAGGGAAGGGAAGGGAAGGGAAGGGAAGGGAAGGGAAGGGAAGGGAAGGGAAGGGAAGGGAAGGGAAGGGAAGGGAAGGGAAGGGAAGGGAAGGGAAGGGAAGGGAAGGGAAGGGAAGGGAAGGGAAGGGAAGGGAAGGGAAGGGAAGGGAAGGGAAGGGAAGGGAGGAGAGGAGAGGAGAGGAGAGGAGAGGAGAGGAGAGGAGAGGAGAGGAGAGGAGAGGAGAGGAGAGGAGAGGAGAGGAGAGGAGAGGAGAGGAGAGGAGAGGAGAGGAGAGGAGAGGAGAGAAGAGAAGAGGAGAGAAGAGAAGAGAAGAGAAGAGAAGAGAAGAGAAGAGAAGAGAAGAGAAGAGAAGAGAAGAGAAGAGAAGAGAAGAGAAGAGAAGAGAAGAGAAGAGAAGAGAAGAGAAGAGAAGAGAAGAGAAGAGAAGAGAAGAGAAGAGAAATCATTTCATTTGGAAGAGACCTACAATGATCGTCTAGTCCAACTGTCTAACCACTCTATGGCTGACTGAAAGTTAAACCAAATTATTCAGGGCGTAGTCTAAATGCTTCTTAAACATTCCCCACCACAAGCAATGCATGCCCTGCTACTCCACAAGAGACAAGTACCAAACACCTGATATTAATTTACAAATGAGTTTTCTGTCCACAAAGTGCCAAGAAGTTTGAGCTGAAGATAGTGTCTTCACATTCTGTTTGCCAGAATCTTTGGTGTGAAGATTAGTTCCAAAGGCTGGAATTTTTGTTTGCTTGTATGGTTTTGGTTTTCTTGATAAGAATTTACTTTGGTTATACTTTGGTTTTCACTGCCTGAAGGATACATGAGGTTGCATGATGATGTCAGTTGCAAATAGCTAAATGAAGGCAGGAATAATAAACAGTTTCAGTAAACTCAAAAGATTTTTGACAGGGAAAATTTCAGCAAAAGACAGGTTTTCTCTCCCAGTTACTGTGAAGACTGTAACAGCTAAACATGATTTAGTAGTCTGATACCTGCAATATTCCTCTAATATTGCAGCTCAAATAAAAGTAAGATTTTGTAATATTTTGAAACTCCTGATGCACTTCTGGAACACTTTAATTAATGATATTAGAAGAATTATAAGATTGATGCTTGAGAGGGAAAGCCTGTAGCTTTCATTTTAATTTCATATCTATTTTTAAATTATTTTTAAAGGAAATCAGTTTGTGATAGATGGCACTGACATTCAAATATAGCACAATGAAGCAACATAACAGTGACAACTTCAAAGAACAGTCATTGCAAGATGTACATTCAGAGAGGTTCCAAAGTTTGTGCTGTTATTACTCAAGAAAGCATAATAAATAATTAAGGAATTATATATTTTGTTGTCTAGAAGGCATGATTCTGAACTTCTCACTCCCTGTGAGAAGTTTTACTTCAAAACCAGCCAGAAAAACAAATGACAAAAATGTGTTATTTTCATCTCTGTCTTTCAAGTCATCATGACTATGACTCTGCTACTACAGCACTGACAGGAGGGGCATGATGCTGACAGTCTTACTGTCAGCTAATTGTTGTATTCTGGTATCCATAAGCCAACACACCTCAGCTGAAATTCCTCCCTGAATGAGGGATTATCTCTGTTTTAATGGTTGAAGTCTGAGGTAGAATTTGTATTGACTTGCACAGTGGCAGTAAGGTAGATGATCGCTCAGGTACAGGGAGGCAAAGGCCTGTCTCTAATACCACAGTCTAAACATGAAAGAGGAGACTTTTATTTGAGTGAAAGTGCTTCCTGCCATTCTGATGAAAAATCAGTCATGAATTTGCTACATGGAGAAGGGGAGGGCAAGGACAGCTGTCAGAATTGTGGAGGCAGCAATAAACAGTACCCTTTGGGCCCCATGCTTCTTCTTACACTATTGAAGAGGCTTCCCTCCCTCCCTCCCTTCCTCCCTCCCTCCCTTCCTTCCCTGAATCTGACTAACTCCATTTCCCTGGGAGTTATAGTCCTTCCAGCTTACTTCACACTCAAAGCCTACAAGATATTGATGGGAGTATTTAGCTGTATTTGGTTGAATTTAAGATCTACAGATACTTTTGGGCATGCAGTGCTGAGGAAAACAATTTAGCTGTAGTAGCAGCAACAGCAAAGGAAAATAGCTTATACCTTAGAAGATCTGTTTCTCCAATTGTAAATTAGACCAGAAAACCAAATTACATTTTATTACAAGATTTGGCCAGCCACACTAGATGAAATTTGCCAAACACATCATCATCTTAGAAGAGGTAACAGCTCAATTGCTATCACTAAACAAGGCAATGAAGTCCAGACAGAGTTAAGCAGTTTCAAAAATGAGAATGTAAAAGCACAAAAGGCTACTTCATCAGACTTGCCAGTTTATGGCAGAATTTTAAATAGCATATTTAAGACCTGTTCTTAGAATAAAATTCCACCCCCCTGGTATTTTAGATGGAACATGATTTTATGAATCTTCATACGTCTGTGGTGACCTGTCAGCCTGAACTTGGGAACTACCCCAGTGAGGGTGTCCCAGGATGGATGAGAGAGGACACAGACTAATCGGGATGGACAAGAGGAAACGATTCTCATGACTATGTGTGCTGATGAGTAGCGTATGGGAAATAATGTCACTGTGAGACACCATGGGACAGTCAGGAACTGACATACAGTTTTTTCCTGATAAATGAACATGATTACCAACTCAGATAGTAAAAGATTTTTCTCATCATAGTCAGTAGGGCTGACATTTACTTAGTTTCCCATGACTACAATTTTCATGGGAATTTAGAAAACACTCACAGCACTGTCCAGAGACAAACTCTGCAAATGGTCTCTAGTGAAGGAGCTGGGTTTTAGATAGTTAGAACATGAAGCAAAGAAGCAGTGAAAGATGAAACAAGTTATCAAAATCTCTCCAACCATGGACTTCTCAAAACTCCTTCAAGATAACACTTGTTTTGTTATCCCAATAGCATCTGACCCTATCCTAACTAGAATTTCATCCATAAAAGTCAAACAGCACCCTAGATCGCCTTACCAAACAAAACCTTCTCAGATGCTAAAAACACTCGAGAATGCAACAAAAGGAAATCTCATCCCAACAGGGAGAAGGTCTTTTCTCCACCCCCTCAGAGAAAAAGGAAAACCAAAACAAAACAAACAGGTTATTTTTCAGGCCAGTAAGCATAATGTTTACCTGAGTGAGTTTTTCCATGTTTCCTATTTGATTTAAACCAGGTTTGTAAATGCAGGGTCAGCGACTGGCATTTTTGAATGGGAACAGGCAAGAGCAGCCTGAGCCTTCTTCTATGTGTATCCTTGAGTTATGGACATTACACATCTCTCAGCTGCCTTTCTGATATTTATATGCAAATAGGAGATCTATGGCCTGAGTTACCTTAGTGCAATCTTGTGAGGCAGTGTATAAGCACCTTGGGAAGAAAAGAAAAGCAATGGGAAAGTGGAGCTGAAGCATCACAAATGGTGCTCTACACAAAAGGAACACTGAGCTCTTCTTTACCATCTCTTGCCATTTGTTCACACATGGCTGCTATGGATAAGGTTAATGTCTTTGGTTTTTTTTTTTCTAAAATAGCACCTGTAATGGATTTAAATTTAGAGGTGGAATATAAATATTAATAGTAAATGTATTTTCACAAAAAAACACTCCTAGACTACCCTTAATTCAGAAAGCACTCTTGGACTTACTTAAATCCCAGTGGGGTTTAAGGGTACTCCAAAGGCTTTGCCCTACACAGCTATTACAAGTGATGTTGTAAATGCACAGGGCATATAAAATATCAAATGTATTTGGCTTATGAAAACCCTCTTCTCTTTCCTTGAGTTATAACACTTTACGTGAAGCAAACCTCTAAGGAGACCATTATTTCAGTTCATTTTGTTGCCTACATTTACTCACCAGCTTTCTGTTTTACTGTTTTACTCACTCCCTATTCACCATACCCTGAAAAGCGAAAAACCAAGAAAGAAGGGAAACTAAACAAAGATCTGGGTTAGCCTGAATAATACATTCTACAATTTAACTACAAAATCATGTATAGGATGTGCCACATTTTCAGATACTCCAATGCCAGGTGATATAAAGTATTCAGAAAATAATTTCTTCCTTCACATGCAGAGATTTCTTTTTTTTTTTATAGAGCACCTGTATAAAACAACTTTTACTATAAATCAAAACAAAACTTCCTTTTAAATGCAAGCAGTATAGCCTATTAAAAGGAATTAAATGTGTAGTCAGTGGACCTAACTTTGGGCTCTACCAAAATTTTTATGGAATTTTTCCATTTACAGATCACATTACCATATCTATTTTTTTTTTCTCCCCCAAGACATTCATGCTGCTCTATCAAGAGCAAAGGAGCCCCTGAGTTCGCTGTGTACATAAGTTAATTCCAAAGCACCTGTTCAGGACTGATGAATATATTTTATTTCCAGAAGAACAGCGCATACCCTCTTCATCTCCATTCAAAGGGACAAAACACCATGGCTAATGCAAGGCTAATAAGAGAACTCATGCATGCAGCTTCACATTGTAGAACTACATATACATTCATATATAGTCCCAGTTCTTCTTGTATCACTGAGAAGTACGATCGCGCTTATATAATGTGCTTAGGAGAGACTCTTAGGAAGGGGAACAAAAGATTTCAAAATAGCTGTACTTCAGCTCCTTGGTGAGTAAAGCATTGGGCTGGAATTCAGGATACTGTTGGATAAGACTGCGTGAGTCACATCACCTAGTGACTCACAGAATTAGGATTGTAAAACTGATTTTATTGGGGCCAAGTGCTGCATACAGAAAAGTTGTTATCCTAATTCCTGCCACTAGTAGAAAGTCCAATACTGGCCTTACTGAATTTCATGATGAAATTACAGATTGACTTGATTCAACACTCAAAATAAAGTCTACATTTACGAGTTAGAATGGATTTGGAATGATACTGTGGGACCTACTTTTACATGCATCCAAAATGCACACAGACATACTGGACTGGCTCAAAACCACAGTTTTTACCAATTTAAAAAATTGTTAGAAGCTCTAGAAATTATATCTGCTAAAATGAATATATTTTTAAATTCCTTGTAGACTGAAATAGAGAATGCCTCAACAATGACAGACACCGTATCCTCACTACAACACAGCAAAATGTTTCTAACAGTCTGCATTTGCCGCTTTCAGCCTGCTTGCAAAACATTTATGTACAAGGTAGAAGTTACTTTAAACATATTTTTTTATTAAAACCTACTTACATACATTTTCTTCACCTTTAGTATAGTTTTGATTTATTCATTTCATCTAAGGTATGACAGCAACACAAAAGTTTTTAATTTTAAGCATAGTGAAGGACAGGTTCTGGAATCACCATAATCAAGAGTATTTTAAGGATGTTTTAGATAAACAACTGTCATTAGCAACACAGGTATAGTAGGAGGAGTGTTTTTTGTAAATATACTTCTTGTGGTAAATTGGCATCATCTCTGTTCCTTGAATAAATAAGTCTAGCTTATATAGCCATGAATGTCTGTGAAGAACTAGTTTTAAACTCCAATATGAAAAATATTCATGGAAGCTGAACTGAACTGATCTTAGTTTAACCAAATAGTAGTGAGAAAAAATCCTTTTTCTAAGAAGAATTAAAAAAATAAACAACAAAAAAAAAAGGAATTAAAACAATTTCCTCTTATTAAAGGCAATCAAAATAGCACCAGCAGTCTTGACTTGTATTAGACCAGACCAGAAATATCCACCACATGCTTATGTCTATGTGATGGTGAGGAAAGCTGGAAATTATATTAATAGATTTTTCTTCTTTTTTATTATATCACAGAGTACTTCACAAATGTTCATCTTCTGCTGTTGACTAATCATTGCAGCATCTACGGAACTTTCATGTGGCACACAGACTCATAGCGGCAAGAAATCATTGGCTTGTCGAGACAGAAGAAATCTGTGGATCTATTCTACAGGAATAATTTTGGAGACTACTGGGCCCTCACTATGCTATAATCGGATAATTGAATTCATAAATAGATGTCCAGAAAATTGTAGGTATTTAAAAATCTTTAGCATGTAGCAGATGAAGCTCTTCATTGTTTTCACAAATAGCCTGCAATTAAGTTATCAAAGTATGAAGCTTTTGTTTAGTTATGAATGTTTGTGCTCATGTGAGTCCACCCACTGTGACTGAGAAAAAATTTTCTAAGACAATATTTTGTTCTTAACTGATTAAATTGTTGAGACACTTGTACATGTAGGTATATTGTGTGGCATTTGCAGGTGCTTCACTTCCTTGGGATAATAAACAAAAAGAGTTTTAAAAGTTTATTTGCCTACTTAATTTTTGCTTTGGGGAGCACATAGAGATTTTCAAAATTACAGAACAGTTGCTCTTGTCTAATGAAACATTTGAAACAACTTCTAAAGATTAAGTAAAAATGATCACATATAAACAGTTATTGAAACTCATTCTATACAAGAAAAATGCTGGGTTTCTGTAAATAAAAGGAAGCTCTACACAAAGTTAATCTCTTCTCCCAAACTATTTGGATGCTATTAAATTCAGGGTCCAGCACTTTCCTTATCCAGTTATTCAGGAAAAAAATTAATGGTATTTGCATGTATGTGGTACAAAGTCTGTACAGGTATTCAGTATCACCTGTGTGAAAAATATAAATTCAATTATTTTCAAATAAAGCTGTATATATTTTTAAGCTTTTTCTCACTGTATGCATTTTTTTTTCTGCATATTTAAATATGTCTTAGGTGAATGGTCCAGAAATTCTGTACCATTGAGAAAATGTTAGTTTCTCCAAACAATACAGTATATTTTCTAAAAGTTCATTGCTTGGCCATATCATGAAATTTATTTTGCAATTTAAAGTATTCTTTCTTAAGCTTTTATTGTAAAACATATTTAAATGAATGACAGAAGTAATACCACCCATATATTACAACTGTTCATTATATATACAACTGTTCACTGCTATAAGATTAGTGTGGTGTCTGGTTTCAAAATACTATTGGCAATATTTTTGAAATATATTATCTTTCAGCCCTTAAGGTTTCCTACTGCACACTAGAAGTGCTATGAAAAACCCAAATCATGACTTTTACTTTAGGTACTTACCCTTGTTACAGTCAACTAAACGAAATGTAAAGATGACTTAATACCATGATCTGCCACTACAACTCCTGCTGTGTTGTCCTGCCCACTTCCTCCTTTTTCTCTTCTAGTTATAGCATTAACATTTATGATGAGTATAAGCAGACCATACTTGGCAACTGCAAGATCCAGATGCCCTGCATGGGAATATATTTCCAGTGTCTGCCTTTGCGGTTTGTTCCTTCATTAGCTATGCTCCTAGCAGTGCTAACAGAGTAGAGAACTCTATCTGGGTTGGCTGACAGGATTTATCTATTCCTCTGCTTCTCTATGACTCATTCTCAGCTCTCAGGATGACACATTTGTCTTAATTATGACATACAAGATAATAATTTCTGTTGCTAATTATCTCTAAAATGTATGTGTAAATATTTTTATCCTAATCAGCCTTAAAATGGAAATATGCTTAGATTTTATTTTACACTGATGAATTATTAAAATTTTGGATGTCTTTTTCTTTATTGATATTTGTAAAACTAGAAAAAACGTAGCCAATCCCTGACCAATCCCTGTCTTAAAATGCCTGCTGTTAATAATGAGTGTGCCATTAGGAAATTTGATTCTTCAGGGTAAATAACATCCACTTCAGACCGTTGCAGGTAACTACAATGACATTAAAAAGAAAAGCGAGAAACTGGTAAATCAGAAAAGAGATCTCTTAATTGTAGAGAAATGAAGATCTAATGCAAGGAGTGCTGGTTTTGAACTAGTCTTATGAGTATCATGAAGACAAGCATTCGATTAGTCTGGGGCTCAGCAGAGCCCTAGCTGTGGTCTGTAGCTGTCATCACAGTAGGAATGATGAATTTTAATGAAAGATCATAGAGATTTTAAACAATGAAGCAACAACATTCTTTTCAAGCAACTTACATTCACTAGAGGAAAAATCAAAGATCTGGAGTCTAACAGACTCTTCAAAGCAAACTAGGATTTTATAAAATACCAGAGTCTCAGATGAATCAGTGGCAGAGAGACAGTTTAAACTGCCTGACTGGATCAAAGAAGGTAATGCATTAAGCTACAAAGAAGTTAATCCACAATATGACTGATGCACTTGTTATCTTCTGTCCAGGAAGGTGAAGAGCACAACATTAGCTCTTGCTATAAGGTACATTGAAAGAAAAATATCACTTCTGCACTGAGTTACAGCACAGAGCTACTTATTTGCCTACCTCAAAAAGGCTGAGAAAGGGCCAGGTATGTTCTCCTGGCACTTCTGCTTCATGACACAATGAAGAAAGCAAAGCAGTACCATGCGTGTAACCAATATTGTCAGGCCACCAGTGGTATCACCATGAAATAAAAAAGACAAAATCTAGAAACTTTTTTCTGCTTTGCATTCTTCCAGTTTGCCCTTCCATGAATGAAGATTCACTGTCACGCTGTCTAGTTTCAGTGAGCCGATTTTATTCAAATACGGTACAGTGGGAATTCAGGTATTTTCATAGAGAGAACTAAAAAGATGCAATTAGCCACCGGGATGACTACAAAAAAAATGGCTCACTTAACAGTTTAAAGACAGTACCTGTTGGATTATCTGATTAAAGGCAAATTGCAGTAAACATCGTGACCTATGAGGACCAGAGGAACCGTGTCAGGCAAGTAGCCCACCTAACGAAAAGGGAACACTCAGATCTGACCACTCTCTGAGATCCTTGCAAGGGAATGACTGAATTACTGTGCAGTCTGGAAACTCTCCCAGAAGAGTCAAGGCAAAACTCTACCCAGAAAACCATGCCAGGCAGAGAGGGCTCTAGCCTGCGGAGTGAAAGACTTCTTGTGAGATACAGGCGGAAGAGATGGTTGGGATTCTGTAAAACTTACTAGCAGATATTTTAGGGAGGATCTGGGGGATGTGCAAAACCTATTATGGGATGTTAAGAGGAACAACCAAAAGCACGGAAACGGGATCATGGTGGATTGAGAATAAACAAATAAAGGGAAAATAGAGGAACAATAGGATAAAAGAGAGTACTCAAGTTTCGATGGATTGCTGGTCAATATGGTTGTCTGACTGGTCCACGCTCTTGGATCATCACAGTCTGACCCTTCCTCTCATTAAATCCTATTCCTAACTATGTTCTGTGTAGGTGTGCTCTCTACTTTGAGTGAGTAGCAAACTTCAAGGTGGCTAGCAGGCAAGCAGGATAAGAGGTCTAAGTACCAGCACCTGGTGTGGGACAGTGAGCTTAATGGGCTTATAGGTGCAGGTGCCAGCAATGGCAGAGGGGAATATCAAACGACCTGGTACCAGCTACTGGCTACACTGTGTGCTTAAAGCCAGAAACCAGAGGGACTTCGATGTAGAGGAGGAACAGGATCAGATCTCCTGTAGTCTTCATGTTTATGTGTTATGTGTAAATGAAAGTAAGGCATTGTGTTCCAGTTATATTGATCTGAGTGGCCAGCTATGCTCTGCACACGTCTGTGTGCAGGCTCACCATGGCTACAGGTTGGATCTGGGAACATGTAACTGCGGCTTCTCATCCATTCAAGTTGGGACAGGGGAACCTCTCAGGGTCCCATAACTAGAGGTGTCCACCCTTAACAGTAAGGAGTATCCACACATCATTGAAACCCAACATAAAAAACTTAGGGACATTAAGGATGCTGTACATGTCACCATTTAATTTTTATTATCAATATTATTTTTCTTTAGTCAAATATGACTAACGTTTATCTGCCATGTTCTATAGCCCTGTCAAGATTTTCAGCAAAAGTTGACAGCAGAAGTTTGAACTGAGCCATTGCAGGCTAAGCCTTTCTCTTTCTGAGAGAGTAATGCAAATGTGTGACATCCTAAGGGTTTGCATGGAGAAATGTTGTCAAACAGCACAATCTATGTCAATAAGATCAAGATGCTAGGCACTGTTGGAATCAAGAGAATATTTGAATCCCAGATCAAAACACATCAAAAGCAGAAAAAGCAGAAAAAGTAGAAAAAGCTTTGTGATGCAGTTGCTGAGGAAATAACCTAGCAACAAAACAAAATTAAAAGCACAAGTGTTTTATTCAGATTATATAGCAGTGACTTAAGTTATAGAGTTTGTGGTATCTCTGATCTACAAGATTACCACCCCTAATGCTCTGCCACAAACAAGCATGATAAAAACAATACAAAAGTGATATGATTCAAATTAAAAAATGATTTTAAGTGGGGATGGGAAAGGTAGATAGTGAAACATTTCCAAGGTTAACGGTTCCTCAAAGTCTGGAAACGGTTCAGCAACAGGCTTTCTGCTTGGCTTGGCTTTGGCCTACTCAGCATTCCCTCTACTTCAGTTGCTCATATAAAACAATACAGACAACACCTCACAATGCTAGGGAATTGGCATCACTCTATAGCATGTGTGAAGCTTTAAAACACTACTCTGGTGAAAACAGGAATTGTTTTAGCCCATAGCTGGATTATGTTTCTGTCATTGACTATGAATGTTTATCAACAGTACTATAACATAAATTCTAAATTTTCCAGGTTGATGTGAGAGAAATGAGATTGATGATGACCCCTTTCCCTTCAATGGGTAAACTGGAAAAACAAACAACTCTTAACTTTCTGTTAAAGGATCTGTGATTTATTTTCCTTGAATATCTTGAAGAGAAACATACACACTTAAATTCTACACTTGAAATCTGAAGAAAAAGAGGGATTGTAATTTTGTAGAACATGTAATTAGAGTGCAGAAGACAGAAAAGAACGGTGAATTCTGAACGGCTCAGTGGGTAGTCTCCCTGCTGTTATTTTCAGTATTAAATGACTCAGTGAATTCCTATTCTCTTAAATTCTACAGTTCCATAGCCTGACTGAGACATGTTTTTAACAAACTCAAAATGACAAGTTCAGCTGGGCAGAGATTCATTAGAGGGCAAAAACAGTGAAAGACCAAGTGAATAATGAGTTTCTGTACAATTTGCATTAGAACCACATGCTACAGTGAGTAATAAGCAGAATTTTAACACATGTACAGGAATTAAAAGGACTGATCACCAGTATTAGCATGCATTTCCAGAAGATAATGATTCAGGTTTCACAGAGCTGTTTGAACTTTATTTCAAATAGGAGAATAGAAGTTATGCTCCCAGCATTGAAGTAAGACTTCCATAAACAAAACAGAAGATATTTTATAAATCTTCCTTTCTTGTCTAAGCCTAAATGAGTCATGACCAGTTATTTCCCACGTCTCAGTTACTTCTGCCAAGTTGGCTTCAGGAAAAAGAAACTATTCCGTAACTCTTCTTTTATAACAAAGGGCAAGGAAAAGAATTTGCAGTCATGGTTCCCAAAAGGTAAGACGAATTTTCTCTAATTAATAAGTTTATTCTCTGTCAAACAGAATTTGTTTCACTTACACTAATGGAAAAGTATATGTGTCTTTAGTTTCAAAGTAATACAAAGAATTAAACATGCATTTCTAGGCTCCTTATCACAAGAAGAAGCCAGTAGCACTGGAAACATTCAGAGAAGGGCAACAGAATGATTAAACTTACAGTGGAGCTTCCAGAAGTGGAATGACTAAATAAGTCACAAATCTTCACTCTATAAAAGACTAACAGATGGAAGGTGTAATATAGGTCTGTGCAATTATGGGTATCAAGAAGAAGGCGAATATGGATAAATTGTTCATGGGATTTTCAGGTAGCAAATCCAGATGCAATCAAACAAAGGCAGTAGAAATCAGGTTCAAGATAAACAAGAACTGATGAGTCTTCAGGCAGTTACTTGAGAAATTAATTGCTGAAAGACTGTGAAGATACTAAAAGTGTACATGGGTTACACAGAAGACTGGAAGAGTTCATCAAACAAAAATGCACAGAGGAGTACAAAACACATAGAAACCATTTCTGGCAAACAAAGAGCATGAACTGAAAAAGGCTGGAGTCTGGGAGAGTACTACAACAAATGACAATGTATGCTTTCTCTGTTACTGTACTCCTGTCTAGAAATCTTTGTCTAGAAACAGCTTTTTGCCACTGTCAAACACAAAATGCTAGGCTTAAAAGAAATTAAATGGAGGGAGTAAGGCTGTGATTGTATTAAACTAAGCTGAAAAATTTCCATTAAATTCAACAAGGGTTATCTCCTTCATCTCAGTTATTATCTTCCAAGTGTTAACCTACCACAGTTTATGAGTTCACTGTCTTACTTCGCACAAGTAATGAGATTTACATACCCTACACTTAGGAAATTAACACTCACTTCTAGAGAAAGTAACAACACCATTTTTACAGCACTTTGGAAAATAAAAATTAACAAGGCAAGTTTACACTTGAAATGTGAGTCTTTCACTTTTAACTGATTTTATTTGAAAAAAAGATTGTTTCCATTTCCCAGCTTCATCTATCCGTTCAAGTACAGCATATGAATTTAAAGAGATCTATTACAACTCCGTCTTTATTTGAGGTGTCTACTACTTGACTGACAAGACTTGGAGTAGATCTCGGTCTGTGTTGCTTCTTTTTCCACAGCTAGAGAATATTTTGAGAATTAAATACAGTTAAGAATTTGGTATCACCCAAATATATGATTCATTTAATTCCCAAAAGCTTCCAGGACTGCTACAGTTCAGCAATTACATCCATGATACTACATAGCTGACTTCTGGTGTCACTCAGATAACGTTATTTCAGGCTCCAACGGTATTATCATATTTTGGTTTCTTTGTGCTTTCCCAGGGAATTTTAAGTAAATTCTCATGTACCCTTTCATTTCTTTCATGTGAAATCTCCAAGATGGTATATGGCAAAATGTTCCACCCTCTACTGCCAACACTGCAGTAAACCAGTTTGTCCCACCACTTGTAATACCTTTCAGTCTTGACTGTTGTTGAAATATCAAAGACATCGCAACTACCTCAGTAGTTGAAGTAATATCACAATAAAGTCATGTCGAAGCAAAATTTGACTTAGCTGTGTAGGGAATCACAGTGCACGGAATAAATCTTTGCAAAGATAAGGAAATTATAAATAATTTATCACTTAATGTAGGACTTCTGTTGAAATATTTCAGGTACTATAGGTCAGAAAGAAATGAAGACACACATGTATAAGTACACAATTACAGCTACACTACAAATGCAGTTGAATAATTCATTATTGTATATCCTACAAACTACTATTTTTCAAATTATTACTACCCATTTCAGTCATCTACACTAGCAAATGATAGAGCAAGTGTTTTTCTTAGCTTTTTAGCTCACTGTGATCTGGCTTTACTGTACCACTCAATCTTTTAAACTTCTGCTTCAAGCCATCTGTTCCCTCTTTAGCAAAACATGGTTTTATATACTCTTAAACCTCTTTGAAATCCTTTCAGTATTTGTCCATTCGCTGGTGTGCTTCCTCCTATTCTGTGTGTTTTATTTAAAGTCTCTTAATCTTTTGGAATTGAACAGCTGTTAAACATTCTTTTAAATTGGTCTTAATTGCTAATGCTTTCTGTTCTCATTTCTAATGTATTTACACCTGTAACATGCAGCAACTTCTTTTTGCCATTTTTTTTGTTAAATAAAAGATGATATAGACATTTTGGAAATGTCCCCTTCTTGGTTTCAGCATTATAGGAAACTTGAGGCTGCCTATACTTATCTATTTTATTTGTCGTATTTCTGACCACTACTGAAACCCAGAAAAGCAGCAGAGGAAAGGGAGAGATGAGGCGTGCAGTATATATCCACTGCATAAGTTATTAGCTAGCATGCAAAGGAATTGCATATATTATCTACAGATGATAGATACTAATGAGTCAGAATTCATTTAACTTTTCTGTGCTACAATTCTGAAAATTTTAAAATTATTTTTAAGCATACGAGATCAAGATCTGAAAAGTAATTTCTAAGGACCAGTTTGTGGCTAACTGGAGCATGATTTTCTAGAGAAGTCAAAGGGATTAGCTGACTTTGTCCCCTCCGTTTCATTCACACTCAAGGTACTGTGCAAGTATCTCACAGGCTCAGTAAAAAAGAGGGCTGCTTGTTCTGTAGACAGGTGAGTACAGAAATGTTCAAGAGGTTTAAGGCGAGAAGATAGAACGTTGGTTATGTATTTCCTGTTTGTGTTAACAACGGTGATTTATCAGATATTTCAAGTAGCTGCTGTTCTGATCCAGTCAACAAGGACTGTATTCAGGTGCATATGAGAGAGGACTGAAACTGTTGGGCCAGGCGGACGTTTTCAAGATTGGCTTAGATGATACACGCTGCTTGCTCTAAAATACCCTTTTTCACTGAGCCTGTACCCTCCTCCTCTATTCTTATAACAGTTCTTACACATGAGTGCGGGAGATCACAGAACACAATCAGCTCCCAGGCTTCTGCTGCTGCAATGACTCTACAAAACAACCTGAAGGATCCACTACCCTTTCTTTTTATAGCATGCACACTTTGGTCTTTGCACTCAGAAGCAGGTCTCTGAGGAAGTTCTGAAGCAGCATAGCAAAAGAGTATCCTGACTCCTTTCAGAAGCTGTCCCTGACAGCTGCCACGTGCAGTTCACCCAAGGATCAAATTGTTAAAGATGTTAGACTTACATGAATGTGATTAATAGACTGCTGTGTTTTTAAATGGATGAGTTATTATTTCTACATAGAAGTCTACTAAAACTTCCTCTGAATCATAAGTAAAGTAAAATATACTGGCTCAAGTCTAATCAAGCTGTATTTGCTACTACACTTAGGAAAAAAAAAATCACAGTAGGAGTCACCTAAGTTACCAGAGTATTAGGAATGCCAGCTCCATACCTGTAAGTTGCTGGTTGTTAAGAAGGTTCCACCTCCTGGGAGTTTCTAAACTGATGAGGAAAGAAACTGCCTCTGGACGGCTACAAATTTTCCATGTCCTGGTAGGTTGATATTGCAGTTAAATTCACAGCTCTTATTTGCTTGAGGTAGCAAAGAAGCTACATTTGGCCAAGAAGTCAAGACAAATACTTTGCGTTTAAATCACTGAGAAAGCACTGAGAGAGGTAAATGTTCCCAACCAATGAGATGCAGATAACTCTGTACACATACAAAATAAACACTTTAATAAGCTGTATTCCTGACCTCTGGATAGCTCTTCTCTTTCACTCACCAGAGCAAAAGTTAACCTTTAATGAGTCTCAGTCACATAGTGCACATAAGTATCTTTCTATACATAAATATACATATATGTTCTTCTACTATGTGTGTATATATAGATATGTGTGCTATATGTACATACACACAAAAATATAAATATATGTGAGCATATTTTGGCACAGAATATAATTTTGGCATTTATAAATCCATAATTCCTTCAGATTATATATGCAGACACTATTATTTCCTTCAAAATTACCAAAATACAAATAAAATAATTTACGTTTGCTATAAAACCTGGTAGTGGAATGCCTACATTGGAAATCAGCTCTACTGCAGTGCTTTGAGCTGTTATTCTAAAGAATTATTGAGATGACACAAGATAGCAAGCAAAGTTGAAGAAACGGAAAAAAATTTTGATGATTCATAGCGCAAAACCTGGTGTGATAGGTGACATAAAATGATAAAACACTAAAACAAAATTGTGTTACCTCTTGTTCAATGAAATACGTCTGATCTACTGGAAGTATGAATAACAGCTTGAACATACTGAATATGTAATAGTCCACTAGAGTTCTGCTTATAAGAGAGATTTCCAAGGCTGATTTTTTTGCTTTGATGCGCTATAATCTTGAAGTGGCAATCAGTTTTCTGGCAATTCCATAAAAAAAGTGTTCAGAATAGTTTCTGAATGTTTTACAAACAAAAAAAGAGATTCAATTTAAAAATTTCGTGTCATGGGATATTTAATTTTAAATCTAGAAGCCAATTTCCCAGCAACAGAAAGATGAAGGAATTCTTATAATAAGATGTAATGAGGTTTCATTCCTTCTCAACTATAGCAGCATACTTAAGGCAAAAATTCACTGCTTTCCTCCACAAAAAGCTTCAATATACAAGTTTGTTAACTGAAACAGAAAAAACTATTTACATAGAGAATAGAGAAAATGATTGAGAGCCATACCAGCATTACACAGGGTAGATGTGGGTTGCAACCATAGCAATGATGGCAAATGGACTAATTTTTTAGGCCTATGTATTTTTCTAAAATATTCAACAACACCAAGATTTTGGACTAAATTCTCCACAACTTCTAATTGCATTGACTGCAAGGAGACACAATGTATTTTTCATGAACTGCCAAATTATTGAGAAGAAACAAGAAACTGCCAGAGCATTATAACTCCGCTAGAAAAAGGGGGTAAATTTTAAAATTACATATTCCATCTGAACCAATGCATGTATGATTGATGAGAAAGCACAACTGTTTCATTTTGTATTTTGAAAAATTTCACATTAGGGTGCTAGAATTTCAAACTACTTTGACCCTTGCTATCATTTAAATTGTCCCATAATTCTCATATTTCTCTAAGCCCAAAGTAGTGTTATTTTTTTTTCTTTGTTATCATATATAAAATCTTCACCTAAACTTTCAAATTATACTCCTTAAACCTGGATTCAGGAGAATGTTTCACATTGAGGAAAAGAATGAAGTCAATGCTTAACAAGAAGTACTTTGAAGCATTGCTTCCAGTAGAACACCAAGACTTCTTTCTTGAATCAAGGTAAAATTACAAAACACAGGTAGCTTCTTATTTCTTCTAAATGAATTCCATTCATGTGTCGACCATAAGGCTTTGCAATTATAAAGTGCTGATTGTTTTAGGTAGTTTTTATTTTAGGCTTTGTTTTTCAGCAGTTTAAGCAAAGAATGCTAAAATAAGAGTAAACAGGAAATTAGGGAAGGAAACAGTAATGTAATAAAATGACTGAAGTGTCACTTTGCCCTAGGATACTTTTCTACCAAACCACTATGATTCCAGAAGGAAATCAAGCCTTGAAAGATGTTTATTATCTCTCAATGGGAGTATCATGGAGAATATGAACATGAACTGACTTATTTGAATGAGCTAGTGTATCTCCACAGAGATACGATCTTCAGTAACCTTTATTTATATGACTGCTTTGAAATGAAGACTGCTTTGTCCATTTTTCTTCTGAAATGTCATCTTATTTCTCTCCACCTTGAAGTCCTACTTATGCCTCTGCTACCTTTCCCAAAGTCAGTAAAACCCTGGCTTTAACATAAGTTTGATTGTATACTATTACTGAGTGGAACTGTTGATCAGCAACGATCCTTCCCAAAAATAAGGACCCTGACATATGGGCTTTAGCAAGTACAAGATACACTTCGCTGTTGCTCATTCCTTGGGTGTTTCTACCAGTGCCCTGAAGAAGTACAGAAGCTTTGAGGACTGACCAGCTAATGAGCTCCTTGAGCGTATCTCATGAGACATATCTAGAGACCCACACATGGATACCGCTGGCCAAACCCCCTCTTCAGGGTTAGGCCGTTGACTCTTCGCTAGAGCTGGGGCTGTGTAATACTAAAGCCAAATGAAATCTTCTCCAGTGCCACCAATAGCTCACCTACCATTTCTAGACTTAACAAATAGAGCGAGTGGGAAACTCAACATTAATAAGGGACAAGGTTGAATGTACAAAGCACATCAGTAAGAAGACATTGGTATAACAATGTGATGCTTCACTGAAGGAGCTAAGCAAAGGAATACCTTGTTAGGAAAGTAATGTCCCTTCAATAAAATACCATGACAGAGTGTATTGAAGGCATGCATCCATATTGTATCTGGGTATCCCCTTATTCTATATATTTAAAAGGCAGATCTTGTCTACAGTTAACCCAAATAACTCTTCAGATGGAAGATGCCTAAAGCTAGCAGAAGCAGCAGTAAAACGAGTGTGGTTTCTAGGAAGTGAGTGAAGAGGAAGCACTCTGGGGATGAGTGAGAAATGCTTCTTTTATACTAAGTCATCTCTACAAAATCCAGTGCGTCCTGTCAATTAGTTCAGTAAGTCAGTGCAGCTCTGAGGCTGGACTAGTGCCCAACCACAGAAATGCAACCCAGCTCCCCTGCTTCCCTCACTTGTGAACGAAGTCACACTCAAAAGAGGAAAATCAAACTTGTTTGTATGAAGTTCTGTGCAAGAAGCAAATCCTCAAACAAATTAAAACATATTAAAAAAAAGGAATATGAAAACAAAAGTGTTATGAGGAAGTTTAGTTCTAGGTAAAGACACTGCAGCAATAGGTATAATCATCTCAAATCATATCAGTATTTGGTATAACTGAACTTAGTGCACAAATATGTTAAAAGTTAATGTAAAGTTAATATCACTAAGATAAACAATCATGAATATTTTTATATAAGTGAGCAGATCAAAATATTATTTTGCAATTGCTCTGTATTAAGCCTGATGCCTTTTACAAGAAAATACAAGAGTAGTTATAGCATAGGAGTTAGTACAAATACCTACATATAAATATCTACTTAAGTCACCACCTGAACAGCAATCTTGGTGCCATAGGTTCCAGGTTCCTAATTGGTTTTAAAAAAATCAGTATAGCATATTCTTCATATAAGACTTTGGAAGCATTACTAATATTTACGTGGCACTGTGAACTAGTTTGAATTAAAACAATTAAAAACTAAAGGTGAAATTCATATTTTCTAATGTAGGAATCCAAAACACTGACATATAAGGGTAGTTTGTCATTCTAATCTTCCTTTATTACAAATAGGTAGAAATGCACCCCCTGCAGAGGGCAATTAATTTTCTTCAAGCTAGGTTGCATGAATCACCCTACAAAGTTACTAGGTTCCTTCTAAAAGCTACAAAGATTATCTTTGAGTCACAGGTCTTACCTTAAGGTATCCAGTTGAATTTAAAAACAGTTACTTGCTTTTGAATAACACTTTTGCACCTTAGGCAACTGTACTACTGGCAACTTGGTTTTGATTTTATTCATGGCCAAAATTCTTTCTGTAGAGTATGTGCTAGATATGTAAATGCATCACAGGGAGAGCGTATGTTTTTGAAACTGAGGTGTTTCAGGTACAAATGTACTACAGAACACACCAAATGTGAAAAACTAACTCACCTTGCCAGCATAAACATGTTAAAGAGATTGGCTGCATCTCTAGTCACAAGTTGTCAATATAAGCAAAACACAATGGGATATTTTAGTTATTTTCCAGTGGAAGATAGGAAGAATGTATGCAGCAGTCAGTGCTGAAATGTAGCAGAAGGATTTATTTTGAAGCGTTTTGATAATAATGAACATTTACACGTGAACAGAGATTAAAACGTCATCATTGAAAGACAATTTCTGTTGTAATTATGTATTCCATAGACTAAGAGATGTTGTGGAGATGGCCACGTTGGGAACATTCAAAGAGAATCTGTGCTTGCTTTCACTTGCTGTGCAGACACATCATGTTCTCTCTGGAAGAGAGACATCTTGCACTCACTGGAGGTGGGACGTGAGCACCCAGAACTGTGTGTTCTTCTTTTACAAGGGTCCGGTTGACACTCCCATTTCCCTTGGCAGAGCTACAAGCTGTATTTCAGCTACCTAATCCAACCACAAACTCTAAAAAACTGTGAGAACAGAAAACAGGCTATTTTAATATTTTAATTATGTTGTAGTTATCTAGTTATTGTTACAAGGTCTGCATCAATACCATGAAGATCAATAAGACCTTGAAATACCTTGGAAGAAAGCAGAGATCTAAATTTAAAGTATATAAATTTTTAGGAAAAAAAAATAAATACAGAAGACAATGTAATTTTCATTGACAGTAAATTTGGTGCCCTCTCTTTTCAGTCCAGTACTGTCAGATCTGCCACTGAACTGCTAATCTGCTAAAGACAACTGTATGATAGGAAATACTACAGTTTTCCCCTTCAAAGAAGAATCTTCTAGTATTCTTCCCCTGATTTATGGCAACACAGAAGGAACACAGGCAAAAGTGTGTCCATTAATCTAATGAACATATCACTGCATTCATTTTCCTAGGACTGATAACTTCCAGTGATGTGAGTGGGTAAATGGTGGTTAAAGTAAGAAATCAGAATTCTCAGTTGATCCAACATGAAGTCTACTGCAGGAAGGTCCTTACTGGCAGAATGCCCACATCTCGTAAGGAGCAGCAAAGTTCTCAAGCCAGGCCAAGTTCCCACCATACACTTCAGGCTAGACAGAAAGTTTTAATAATGCTCCTCTCACGCTGTATGACTTGAGTGAATAAGCATTCTCACTATTTGGCCTTCACTGAAAAAAAATTGTTGGCTCTTTGCCAGCTGGTGCCTCTCTCCGGTCGACATGAAAATGAGTCACCTGATCTGAAAAGCGATAAATGTTTTAGGTAGTTATTGACGTTTTGCATAAGACTATATGTTTTGAAGAATTCTGCGTAGGGAAATGGGATGGCACAGGTGGTAGCTGGCAAGCTCACAGAAGCGTACACCCAACAGACAGTTCTAAGTTCATGCTAATTACAGATTGTATCAAAGTCAGTACAACACCTTGGCCTTAGGTGTGAATGCAGATGGCATGAACTTTACAATTATCTGAGCCAAGGAAGGATGTGGTTTTGGTCCTTAAAACTGGTATCAGAAGGAATCTCTCTTCAAAAAAAAAAAAAAAAAAGAACTTGCATGTCAGGTAATTTAAGTGCTGAACTAGGACTGGAATTGCTCAAGGGCACCACCACAGGGCTTGGCTGCTCACTGTCCATACACCAGCTACAGAAGAGGGGCCTTTGCCTTCTGGGGAAAAGCTGCTTGCTCCTCAGAAGATCCAAATGGTACGTGGAAAGAATCTCCAGAATAATCCCATAATTCTACCTCAGGAAAGCACAGTGAAAAATCTTTCTTTATCCACTGCTCTTCTCTCTACCCATTGCACAAAATACAGGATAATATTATAATATTCAAATAGTTCATCTGATATGCACAGGTATGTTGGAGGATTTTCAGATTAATGCAGTGAGCACAGGCTCAGTGAATAAGCAACTGCAGAAGCTGTCACAGACTTCAGAGGTTAGGCTTGACTCGCTTATACTCTTAAACATACATAAAATTACCTCAAATTTGAGGAAATTTTCCTGTCCCCCTTCAGCCTACATTCACTGAAAACCAGCTTAGCTGTAAAAAAGGGTAATTTATCCAAGCTTCTTTTCAGTTTTTGTCTCACACTAGTCACTACTTAAATTCGAAATAAGTGGTTGTAGAAAAGTGGAAGAAATACTTTGAAAATTCATAACAATACAGAAGTTTGGAGGGAGGGGGAAAAAAAAAGCAATCCACAACTCTAAAAAAAAAACCTGCCATAGTAAAAAATTTATATTTATTTGCTGCTTTTGTCTGTATGGCACAGTACAAGCCTTTAATTATTTTGAAAGCATCACTGTGCAAAGCAATTTTGTCTGATTTTCAATTGTCCTTTTAACAGTTTCAAATTCTATTTAACTGAAAGTTAATACACCTATGAAGGATGTGTGCATGGATATCTGTTACACAAAGAAGATTCAATTTCCTCAGCCTTTCTGTGTACATATATAAAACTATAATAATTATATACGTATTTAGTCAGGTGATTTAGTTTTGCAGCAAGAGATCACAGTAGACAAGAGAATCCTGGCACTGTTGTTGATGCTGTTACACTGGTGTATGCTACACTACTCATAATAGTGCAAGTGTAGTGAAGTAAGAGCAAGTCATCTTATCTTCCTCAGTGGATTCAGGGCTTCCAAAACAGACGGCTTCTGCATTTGTTTGCTGTTATGAAGCATAGTGATGGAAGATTGACTTATAGACAAAGTTTCATCTACAACCTCTTTTCAGTAATTTAAACTACTACATCTCATAAAGTAACCAGAATGTAACCCAATACAACTTAAATCTAAACAGAAAAGTAAAAGTAAACCTGACACTCATAAAGACATCAAATGTATGAAAAACAGAACAATGCGTCCTCTATTCTTATCTGCTTTTTCTTGAAATAGGTTATAACAGTGTCTTTTCTTCTTGCTTCTATGTTGCCTTTCCATAATACAAACCATGGTTACTTAGTCATCATTTTCAAAAGTAATTCAGTCCCTTTTAGCACTGATTACCAGAACCACTAGAGGCAGGCAGCAATGCTGCACAGGACTTTTCCCTGTTGATTTTGCCACCTCACTCCAATGAATCACGTTCCAGAAAAAGCTGACAGATTAAACAGTGTATGGGCATGGAGCCAGGTCTCAGGTGCTGGGAGGAGCAGTCATGCTCATTTTTACTTGTCATCTAAGTGAGGCAATGTATATGCATGCACAAAGGTAAAAGTTAATCCTTTCATAGTTTTATCTGCTTGCGTCCTCCACTACATACTTGGTGGGTTCTCAGCACTGGAGTAATGCAAATCCACTTTCACCAAGAGTTCAGGCACATTACTCGGGACCCAATATTCTCAGCAGGCATACTGATAAGAAAAATCATTCCAGATCTGTATTGACCTCAACTGACTTAAATTTCAACTAGCATTTGACTCTAAACAAGACGAGATAAGAAGAAACAGAATTTATTTCTAGAGCTATTTTAAGGGCAGTGACTACTATATATAGAGTAAGAATAAGAAGCTGAAGCTGAATTTAAAAGACAGACATTTTTGTTTTGCCCTTTCCAAATACAGCCTCATCCGTTTCAAAGTCTGAACAATGAAGGAGAAAGAAGAAAAACTATAGTAAAGAACTCCATCCTTCTGCAAGCAAAATCAAGGCAACACCAAAGGAAAAACAAACTATGCCATGAGAGTTCCAGTTGTTTTGATATTAAAGGACAAAGCCTGTTTCTGAGTCTTGCCTGAATAATGGGTGTAAACTGAGACTCTGTAAGTCTAGAATTTCTACCATTCTAAGACTGTTCTAAAGCAGTCTCACCCTAGTGCTTGACTTCTCTGCTTATGTGAATGAGGTTAAATTATGGAAAAATCTGTATGTTTGCATAGATAACCTTGCTATGGTTTCCAGGTATGGAATTTGGAGAAAGTAATGTAAACACTGAAACATGCTATGTCACTGCAATACAATTAAATTTGAAATTTCAAGCAGATTGAATTTCAAGGTGCTATAATGTTGGCATTTTGTTCAGTGTGCAGGACTTACACTATTTCCCATTCTGTATATGCTGTATTCCATAGGAAATCTATGTGTGCACTGATTCTTATAAAAGAAGTATTTCTTTCTTAGAGGAAACCAATGTGCAATTTCTGTTTCATCATTTTTCATTAATTTTTTTTTTTTGAGGAGTATCCATTCTCTGGGAGAATAATACAGACCTAAAACTGTTTTACTTCCTTCCACCTATAAGGTGTTTTGGTGTTGTAAGACGCATCTCATAAGGCACATTTAGAGAAATACAAATTTCAGTTGCCATGCTAACAGAAAATCACTCAATTGAGTCCAGTAAAGGGGAATAAATGGCATTTTCTTGTAAAAACAGAGGCAGATTAACAAGGCTGCAGGTTTTGCCAATTGCAGTGAAATTCACAGTTCTGTCCCTTCATAGAGTGTGGTTTTCAGCCAGCACTTAAGCCTCCAGAGCACCAGCTACTTCTTTCCAACAGGAGTATGGCTTTTGTTCAACCGCCCCAAGTCAGGATCTCGTAAGCTCAAACCCAATGCAGGGATGAATCCCACCAGCCCCTTTATTGATCTATAAGCCGTCCCAGGGCTTATTTCACCGTGCTCTCCTCCTGTGTTGCACCGTACTCCAGATGCCCGCAGGGGCTTCCCGGCAGGACCTGAACCTTCCCAGGAGGGTCCCTGCGGACTGCACCGTCGGGAAGCGAGGTCTCCTGGGGGAGGGGGGAAGAGGTATGGGGAGGGGGGGACAGGGACATACACGACAGCGACGACACCCCTGTGCGTGACATGTGAGGTGCCGCCAATGCGCTGCTGGGTGCCCTCAGCCCCGTGCGGAGCCGCGGGGTCCCTGTGCCCAGAGCGGTCGGCAGATGCAGAGCTCCCTCCCGCGCCGTGTCCCCTGCCCGCTCCCTTCCCGGGCGCCCGGCTGTTCTGCAGGTGTCAGGCTGCACCCGGCCACCGAGGGATGCCGCTTCCCACGCCGGCGGCTGCGAGGGGAAAAACACGTTTGTTACGTACGAGGGAAAGAAAAAGCTCTTACTGCTCCTCTGTGCGTGACCGAGGACCTGCACGATGTCACTTTGTGCTTCTGCCGGCGCAAAAGTTACCTCAAACCTTTCACAAGACTTTTATTTTTTTTTTTTTTTTAAAGGACAAGAAAGCAACGAAAGATTCAGAAAGGGAATATATCAAAGTTGACGAGAACTTACTTGGTTTAGGTCCACGCGTTGACCGCCGGCATCTTCCTTCAACAGCTTTAAGAGGTCACATTTTCCCTTGGAAGTAGCACCCTTTCCAATTCCTTGTGTAAATTAAATCCCTTTAAAAAGGTGTTTGCTGTTCTATTTCACTGGCTCTCGTCCGCCTCAGCCACTTTCCCCCATTTTTACTTTATTTTCTTCATATCTCCCACACGTGCAGGATCCACACCCACGAGTTAGCGGGTGCCCATCACCTCCAGCGGAGGGGACCACGCCTGCCGCCGGGCTCTGGTGCAACAGATGCGAGGCAGATTCTTCGCCGGCTGCTCAGTGCGGCATCTCCTTATTCCCTCGAGGAGCATCATGCTCGCTGTAAAAAGTAACCGTTCCTTGCGACGCGACGGCTCCCTCCGGAGCGCAGCCTGCGCAGCATGGGGAGGGAAGAAAGCCAGAAATATCGGCAAAGCGAGCGCAAAGGGGCAAACAGTGGGATCTTCTGTCCTCGCCGATGCGCTCTCTCCTCCGCCGGTAGAAGGTCTACCTCGGCGGGTGCCCTGCCACCACCGCCCCCGCCGTGTTACCCTCCCGGCCCCCCGCGGCCGCGCCGCTCCCCTCGCCCGGCGCCCCCTGCGGCACCGGCGCTGCCCGCCAGCGCCCCCCGGCGGGCGCACCGTGCACTGCGGCTCCGCGCTGCGCTCCACGGAGCTCCGCGAGCTGGCCGACCCCGCCCGTTCTGCCTCCTCGCAGGGGCTTCGCTGGTCAGGGGTCACTCAGGTGAATCCCCGGGGAGAGGAAGGAGCGAGAGGACGCCCACAGAGAGATGGAGCCGGGTTCGCCAAGAACGTGCACTGCATGGGACCGCTCAAAACCAAACGCACCAACGTGTAGCGGTCGACTCCAGAGAAAGTTTGCTGTAGCATCTCTCTCTGCAGCTGGGAAAGACCATGGAGTCGCGGTAGAGCGTCCACCTCCGCGGGGGCTGTGCGGGAGCGAGCCACCAGGATCCGTAATAGAGGAGCGGAGGGAAGAAGTCAAAACACCATTTTCTCACTTTACTTGTCCTTTCCCCAAAAAATTAAGACAGAACTTAAACACACGAGCTTAGAAACTGTAAGAAAAAGATGCAACGTGCTGAAACAGAGATGCACAAGATAGCTGGGTCTTTTTCTTTTTTTATTATTACTTTTTTGGTTTGTTTTTTTTGCTCTGTGTTAAGGTCTGGACATGGTGCAGACACGGAGTTTCGCGGGAGGCAGGGTACCTGCCATCGTACACAGAGTCTGTGCTGCCCCGGGCCTGGGCGAGCATCCCTGCCTGCACCGCCTCGCTGAGAGGATGGTTTCTGCCTCGAACCAGCGGGCAGCACGTCGCCAGGTTCTGATGCTGCCTGTCTCATTGGGTGAATGTCTCTCCCCCTTCGGGTTCCCGCGGAGGCGGGGGATAAGGGGGTGAAACGCAAAGAGCGAGCGTATCCGTCGTGCTTAGCTTCACTCTGGAAGAGACTTCATAGCACTGAGCCGTGAAGCGCTTGACGAAGCAGGCGAGCCTGAAAGTGCAGTTACAGCAAATGTTGAGGAACTGCCAGCTACACGGTTCTCGATGGCAGATGTTTGTACAGGCACCAGACCTCCACGGGCAGCCGAGAAAAAGGAAGCGGTGATGCAGCTACTCTGCATTAAGTGCAGCAGGAGCTGAACGGTGAAAATGCCAGGCTGATTCCTCTCTGGGACTGCCACAGTTATAGCACTCAGCGTCTGCATCAGACTACCATGTGAGCCACTGGCATACATATTTCAGATGTGCCCCAAATTATTTTCTGTTAAAATTTCAGCAGAAAGATAGTGTCTTTGGGGAGCTGCTCAGCGAACAGCCTGGTGCCACTGAGCAGTGTGCAATACAGTCACGCTGTAACAGGTCTCTGCATGGCTCTTCCTAGATGTTAATTGAACTCATGTTGATTCAAATACAGATCAAATGCCAAAAGCAGCTGTTTTGGGAAACTAAACCAGTCATTCTAGTATATGCACATATGTGTATGCATATGTATGTATATAAACTCATACACCCATACATGCACATCCACACAAAGGGAAGAAGAGAATATTGGGTAAGTAGAGGCACCCTAGTGTGAAGATAGCCTGAGAGCCTGCAGTGAAGTGTGGGAAAGGCTACGCCATTAGATTGCACTGAAATTGCTAGTGGGAGCTTATCTACCTGTTATTGGGGTATTTGTGCCCCTTGTACATGCTGTCAGCACTGCCAAGACTGCACTGCATCACTACAGATTGGAAGTGCAGACAAGCCTTAATTTCTGAGGCAGTGTGTGCTTTCCAGAGCATAATTCCCCATATATTTCCTTATTGGATCTTGAGGAGTCACATTCTGTTGTGAGTGCAATGTTTAATTTTTCATAAGCAAATAATTAACCATATTTCCTTTGTCTTTTTATGTGGATCATTGTGACATTTCTTCTTTTCAGGGATGAATGCAACATGGCTCTATCAATGTGCCTTACTCTTTCTGACATTTTACATATAATAACCCATTCGCTATTCCCTGTGGGTCCTGCCAATGCTTATAATTCCCAATTAAACTAATGTTCAGATAAAAACTCTGTGGTATTACTCAGATGAAAATGAAGTAAATAGAATTTTATCTCTGATTCAGGACAGTGGGTCTTGAGCTTTACAATGTTATGGGTATGCTTGTATATTTTATTCCTAGCACGTAGCTATCTGCCGAATGTTTCTCAGCAGTAAGTACTGTGGCAGGGAGAGAGCAATATAGGGGGATGCTTTTAGTAATTATATGGAAACAACATGACTGGGCCTTGCTTTAATCTGCTGACAGCGTCACACCAAATCAGGTTCCTGTTGAGATCTTCTCCATTTCCACCCCCATGTTACGCCATTCTCCTCAGAACACCTACTGATGCCCAGCAGCTGACCATTTGCAACTCAGCTAAGTGTTATATATCCAAAGCATCAAGCAGGCTGGGGTTTTTTTTCCCTTCTCTATGCGGTTTGTGCAAACATCACTAGAGTGTATCTCTTCTTTTATTTTATGAACCACTGCAAACAGAAAGACAGACATAAAAGGCAGCTTGAAAAATAAGAGATAGTTGGAGCATTTAGAAAATACTAATTGATTTCATCTTCTAATGTCAATGGTACAGGTAAGAACCTCTGCAGCAGGTGCAAATCAGTATAATGTTACGCAAATCGGTGAAGCTGAATTGACTTACCTGGAGAGGTGGCTCATTGCCTGTAAAGAGGAAAGAAATTTTAACCCGATTTGTTCAATCATTGCCAGGTAAAAGCTGGCATAATATTGCTATGTCTCAGCATTTCTTGTTCTTATGTTAATGAAAGCTTTTCATACTAGTAATTTATGAAATTTTCACTAAAATGGAGATTTACATGCATTAGAAAGGAATTTAGAGCAATTATTTGAAATAATGTATTTATTCAATGAATTTATTTTTTTTTTTATGAATTTAGGATAATAAGGAATATTTCTTCAGCTTTCTTTTATTTTTATGTAATTTTAAGTATGCTTCTACTGATCTATTGCTCATCAGCAATGATGCAAAATATGAAATTACACAACACAATAATATCTCTCATTGCATTTTAGATTTTTTTTCTATGTTTGTTTTGGAGACTACATTGTTATAAAGAATAAGGATTATATTTTTTCTCTGTATTAATCTAATAATCTATGCAATCTGTAACAAGTTAATTCTATTAGTTCTGTTGTTACAGGCTATGCAATTTTTCCCAGCCAGAACTTTCTGCAAGCAGTAAATTGTACTTGCCAACCCACACCAGGCATTCCATACTGTTAAGTGTTTCCTTCCACATAACTCAGTGTATTGCCATTTATGTACTTAAATGCCATTAGTTGAAACTCCAGTTTCCAAGACTTGAGAAAGAGAGATTTCTTTTATTGAATGATTGAAGATCATAAGGAATTTATGAAAGAAGTGGGGGTGGAACAGAAGAAATATTTCATTTTTAATTAAAAGCTTATTGGAGGAGAAATTGTTCTTCTGAAGGCGTAGCAGGAGAAGACGGTTGTTAGTGAAGAGCTAGACAGGAATGTGCAAGAGGAAGGGTAAGTAGAGGGAGATACATTGATACTGGTAAGTGAAGAGTTATGCTTTCCATAAAGCAGGCAAGTACTGACCTCAGCTGTGGAACCTTGGCTCAGGCTCCTCTGTGCCAGAAGAATCTTGAATATATTTCTCAGTTTCTTTTTTCAATTTGTTTTCATTAAAAGGAAAAAAATAGACAGGACGGAATAGAAGTGAACTACTGGAAAAAATTTTCAATACCAAATTTTGGTATTTGCTCAATGTAATTCAGGTCATGACAAATAGATCCTTGTTTGACTTCCTCAAGATGTCTGAGTTATCCATGTGAGAAGATATTTGGGGCTTGTATTTTAATAGAAGGAAGCAGATCCTTTAGCTTTATTGGTAGCTAAATTGCTATTTAGTTTTATTTTTGCAGTTTATGTTTGAAGAATGTAGAATTCCAGGTAGACTTCCCCTTTTATTACTATTTAAATCTCAACTATTCATATTTTTAGCGGACAGCAAGCAATTAAACTTCCTTTACCTATCTACACTTGTCAGTTCTCCAGAATTCACATCTGTTATTTTTACTGACATTCTACAAAATTTTTCTCCTTTTTTTTTTCTCCTGCACAAGGTTTTTGAATGATTTAAGCTTATTTTTTTTTCTGAAATCAGAGCATGGAAATTGGTGCGCTAAAATTCACTGCTTTCTTCTGCAATTTTTTAGCAAATGGTGACTAACATCCTTGAAATTGTTGGTGTTTTTCAAAGCCATTTAGTTTTTTTCCTCCACGATTACTTTCAGATGTCTGTGTCTCCCAGTAAGCACTTACATTCTTTCAGAATACCCAGCTGTTGCATTTTTGAGATTTTTCTGGCACAGTCTTGCAGGGTAGGGGCTTTAAGAAAGCACAGGTCTAACAGATGAAACCCAGTGCTGGAGTGGGATTCAGCTCCAGAGTACATACATACAAATTTATGTGTACACATTTAACTGATGAGTGGCTTAGGCTCCATTTAGAGTCAGTGGAAATGTATTCAATGCAGTCATGGAAGTTTAGAGAAATAATCAGCTTCACACGTTGGTTTTGAGTTCAGCATGAGCTAAATAGTTTCTAAGCACTAACTGAAGGAGGTAAACACCAAGACAGAGGTGCTTCATGCTGTTGGAGGCTCCCAAGACTATCCAAGACACCTGCAGAAAATGAACAGATAGGATTTGTCTTGTGTTGCCTTGAGAATGAACTCGTCTTGTAGGTGGCCTGCACCTTTCTGAAGGTTAAGCCAGATACTGTGGCATCTCACAGGGCATTGGATGCCTAGACACAGGCACCTGAATCCACACTAGATCCCTTTTTGGCTCTAATAGGAGATCTGCCCCGTATCTCACATGTAAACACCGCATTATGGACAGAAAAAATCAGATGTTTGAATCTTGATCCTTAAAATTACACAACAAAAGCATTAAGAGAGCAATGGCGAATCAAAAATTGTTGAAGGAGAATATAATGTAAAGCTAGGCAAAGATCCCTTTCACATTTTCTGAAAGAACTGAAAAATTTAGATGTGTTTATAAGTGTGGTAACCTGGTAGAAGATCTGGAATCTGGGAAACAAATGGGATCTTTCAATGGGAAGATAGAAGGAAACAAGAGGCAGGATTCCAGGGCAACTAGCCAGACATTTTAGGTATCTCTAAGAGTTTGTGGAATAAACAGAAAGAACAAGATGTCTTGCTACACAAACAAAGCTATAACTTAATTGGCAAGACAGAGACTTTGTAGGATAAATCAAAGGATTGGTGTGTTGATATAGACGGGTACAGGCTGTTCAGGAAAGAAAGGCTGGGAAAAAGAGAAGACAATATTACATTACCAAGAATGTGTTTATGATCTTCTAAAAGAGAAGGCAGATGCATCAAGAGTCTCTAGGGGAAGAACAAACAGGGTTTTAAAAGAGAGGTCTACCTCAAATCAATTTAGGAGAAGAGGTGCTTGAACATCTTAAACATGTTCTAAGGCAGGAAAAAAAAAGAGAGACTTTTCTTGGAATTGCCAAGGTGTAGGTTTATATCCTTAACAGCTAGAGTGTGTAGCTAGCATTTATTCTGTCTTAATGGGGCAGAACAGCCGAAAATTTAAAGGCAAAGGCCTCTTAGATCTGATAAAAATGAGTTTAGAATAATAGGAGTGCAAACAGTACTTCAAAAAGAAAAAAAAAGTGGCAACTTATTTATATGACTGGTGGAAAATCTTGGAGGTTTTACTGGAACATATACTCAGAGAGAGTCAGCTATGAGAAGATGTTGCAAAAAAAAGCAGTAGTTGCAAGAAAGCTGTAGTCGCTCAGGATGTGTTAGTAGCAGTTGTAATACATGGGAAATCATTGGTTTGCTGTAGCTAAGCAGCACTTTACATCAACTTTGCAGCTTCTGATTGACCATGGTGTAAAAAAAGAAACAGGGAGTCCAGAGGTCAGCACCATCGATGATATGGTAAAATCATTTTTCAGGAATATTTCAGCTGGCATGTTCTGCCTAAGAAAAGGTAACTTTATAGTTATGTAAAAGACAGTTATAAAGAGAGAACATACTCAGTAGAAGGAATGATTTTTTTGTCTTGCAAGGGAAACCTAACCTATACATAAGTAAGTTGTTTCTGACTATAAAAATAATAAAATACTGAAAGGTTTTGCATAAAAAAAGTTGTGGAATCCATGTCCTTGAAATGTGTGAACCTTTTCCAAAGAGAAGGGGGTTTTGCCTCTTTTAGGATTCTTTAAGGGGTTGTAATTGAGACATTTTTTTTCTCCAAAATTTAGTGTTCCCCTTTCTATAGAAGATATTTTTTGGAAACTGAGTTTTCATGTTTTAAGAGAGACGTTCAGCCAATCTGTTTGCACTCTAAGATGCCATTTGAACAGCGTGATTCAACTTTGGAAGCATATGTAGCTTAAGAGACCAAATACAGTTTCTGTCCTGGCCTTTATATCTCAAAATGAGGACCTTTTCCCTTTGGATAGAGTCCCATAAAAGCCAGCAGAGCACTAGCATGTGTGAATATAAGAATTTTGCTTATGCCCATTGTGGTTTAGGACAATAGGACTTCAAATGAGGAACTCAGTTGCCTAGCTGTAGGTACCGTTTTAGATTTCTTAGAGTATCCCCAAAGTCCTTGTAGGGACAGCAGATGTAACCTCAGCCTGAGAGTTGATCCACACCCACCCAAAAGAGCAGATGGGACATCCCACAGACCAGGTGCTCCACATTGCCTAAAATGGCACCAGGCAAGTGAATATTGTCCTAAAGGTGTTTTTTAGCAGTTTTATCACTTCCATAATTTTTTCAACTAACATTTTGATAAAGTATATATATTTTTTTCCTTTGACCTCTATTTGAAGCTCTGTCTTAAATGCAAATCACAGAGTAATTAACCAAGTATTTAAAAAAAACGTAGTTCTTCTCCTTCTCTCCCACCAGACAAATACATCAGCAATGATTTTCATGTGTGAGAAATGGAGGAGGTTTTTACAATAAATGTTTTTTACAATACTTTAATGTTATTCTGTAGACTGTAGGAAACAGACCAACAGCTCAGCTTGGTGGTGGGTTGTGTTGAAGGTGTGTAGAACCTGAGACAGTGTGTAACATTCACTCATTTTGCAGACATTAGAACAAGTAGCGGGGGGATGGAAAATAGTCAGGCTTGAGACGTCAGTTCTCTTCCTAACTTGTAAATACCTCCTTTGTGCTGTTTCCAAGACTCAGTTTTTGTACCTACGATGTGGAAATCACCCTTCTTTATCATAACAGTCTGACTGTTCACTCAATATCTAGGAAGAAATCATAAATATCTATATAACCATTACATACCCTGTAAGTAGTCACAACAGTAACAATGAGATTTATGTAGAATGGATACTGCACTGATTCTGCATTTTAGATAATAATAGTTTATCTTTTTAAAGAAATGTTTTCATAAATGTAAAGTGCTGGAAGAGGATTATTTCTGTGTATAAAGGATTGCTTATAACCAGACTTGCTATGCATACTAAGACTCATTGATAGTTAAGCATAATGGTCATACGTATATTTTATGGCAGGTTACATTGATGACATTAACAGAGATATACAGAGGATATAAAGAAGATATCAAAGGACTGAAGTAGATTTCCTTTAACAGTTAGAAAAAATTTCTTTTGCCAGATCTTTTACGTTTGTATGTAGCTAGACAGAAATAAACAAAAAAAGAATTAACTCATGCTTTTATTATTATAACTTTCGAGTACTTTGGTAGCTTTCTGATTTAATTATTTATTTATTCATTTATTTATGTGTGACGGAACATATCAAATTGCTTAATGCAATCTTTAGCTACGTTTTTGGTATTATATTTTCCAAGTGATGTTAAACCCAGAAGGAAATATAGTTCACATTTTATTGTGTAACAAAGAAGCAATTAAATTTGTTGCATGGATTTTCAGAATGTTGCTTAATGAATAACTCTGAGACAGAAAACATCTACTTATCCTAACATATACAGATATCATTATATTCCCTAGTTACTCCAGTACGTTGTGCCCGTAGTTATTAGCTGAAGAGATTTGAGAGTAGCTGGTCAGGGGAGAGGAAAGAACAAGTGTAGCGAGCATATGGCTATGTTGCCTCAGGTGTGCTGTTTCGAGATGCGTTATTTGCTGTGGTGTGACTCAGAGTCAGGGAAAGACCGATAGATGGTGCTGTGGAGACAATTTGCAGCCGCAGCTGTGTAAGGTGCACATCATTTTACTGATAACACATCTGTATGAGGCATGAAATAGGCTCACACAAAGAATTAATTTTACCCTTCTCCTTTTATTTTCTTATCTCACGCACTTTACAGCGTTTCCTGCTCAATTCTAAATTGGAGAGCAAAAGTCCGGTACAATCTTATTGAAAAATGTGTATTGCGTACGCGGGTGTATGTTTGTAGGTATTTTATTGTAAAATAGAGTAGCTGGCCTGTACTGTATCTCAGTTCAGTATCTTTTTTTTTTTGCATTTTATTCACCATAAAATAGTCATACAGCTGTGTGTTAATTTGACTTTTTTGGTAAATTCTGTAGCACAGGATGTCATTTCTCTCAGTATTTTGTGCAGCTGGACCAGTGCACAGAGCTTTAACCTCATATCTCTTGATTACTGACTGCATGGGAGCAAGGGAAAACAGCTTTTCTGTGTCTGTTCTCTGCCTCTGGTCACTGCTGCCCTTATTGTGGTAAGCCTGGTGGATTTACCCAAGAAGAGTTAGTTTTCTGTCAGTGCAATCACAGAATCACTAAGGTTGGAAAAGACCTCTAAGATCGTCCAGTCCAACAGTCAGCCCACCACCACCATGCCTACTAAGCCATGTCCTGAAGTGCCAGGTGTACACATTTTTTGAACACCTCCAGGGAAATAGACTCCATCAATTCCTTGGGCAGCCAGCTCCAATATTTGACCACTCTTCTGGTGAAGAAATTTTGCTACTCAGGATCAAGAATACAGAGGTCTGTCACAGGCAGACTGTCATCCATTTGAGACCTGAGCCTCTGTATCTTGGAATAACTCAGCACTTAACATTGTTCTCAGATCTTGCTTCCAGTATTTAGTTTCTATTCAGGTCCTAAGACCTCTGGTGAGATGCACCTCAACAGATATTAAACACCTACAGTACAGATGTCTGTATGAGATACTTTCTTTTATCTGAGAAACACTGCAATCAACGTGGACAAAATGCTTAGCGATTTATTTTCATAGATAGATGCATCTTGCTATAGGAATGATTTTTTTTCTCCACATTTACTACAAAGACAGAATATGGCTCTTAGCCTTCATATAAACATCTACAATGAATGTCAGCCTTGTAGTCTGAAGAAACACAACAGCATGGCCTTCTGGGAAAGGAAATTTACACAATAGTATGGCTTGGAAGGAGGAATTTGCAGACATCATGCCCTTAAGTGTATGGCATAAAGTGAGTTACATCTCAGCTGCAACCTTTAAATCAAGATCCAGTCTGCTTGATAAGCTATGAGTCCTTTCATCTTCTAGGCACCATATAGTCTATGAAGTCGGGGGGACTGGTCCCTTCTGTAACACCCACAAAACTGAACCATAACTGGAAGTGAGGATTAGTGAGGACTTTGGCAGGCAGCTACTGTTTGTGCCTCCTTGGCCCATAAGCTAAATAACAATGTTCTGATAATAAAGGGGTATCACTTCTTCCAGTGAGAAAATTTAGAAATTTGGACTTGTCAGACCTTGAGGTTGGATAAGCAATTAGGAGAGATACAAGGGAGTAACTTCATTTCATGAAACCACTTTTCAACTGAAGTTTTCAATGAGAAACAGAATATGATGTGAATATTATTTGGACCTGTACTGTCTCATTCTGCACACTCGTTTTGTGGAGTTACTGGATTGCCTTTCTGAGGGTCTGTAAAGATTCTAAAAATCACCATTACTCAGACATCAGTGCTAGAACTGAGAAAAATGGTGAAATTCTATCTATTGTATTCATAAGAATTTTTAGAAATTCAGTGAATTTAAGAAAATACAACAGTATTTACAAAATCTAGATACTCAAAACTGATCTGGAATGAACTGGAATGAGAAACATTCTCCTATAAATGCAATAACTAGAATGATCACAGAGATAGGTACAGAAAAGGAAACGATGCAGTTAATGTAAATACATTTTTAATATCAGAATGAGAGATAATGAAAATATGTTTCTAATAGTCATCTAATTTTACTCATGATGCTTGTCTAGGGGAGAGAAATATTTGGTGCAACCTTTCAGATAATTTGAAGTAGAGAACCAAGACTACTTGGAATACTACTGAAGTTACACATGTTGTTTCTATAAAGGAATGGCAATAAATAAGTGTACTCACTAAACAAAAGGCATTTTGTGCAATGGAAGAATAGTCTGTGTTTGCGTAAACTAGATAATCACTGTTGATAATAATGACTTGTGAAAGATAAATTGTTCCGCTAAGGTTTAATAGAAAGAAGATGTGCAAAAAAATGACCTGGATATCAAAATCCAAAATCTTTATCAAAAACTGGCTTCTGGAACCTTGATTGACATTATATCCATTATCAAATATAATGTTATACTGGCATTTTCACTGAGATTTTACATTTTTCACCACTGCTAAGCAAAGGTTTTGCCTAAATACATAGTGTAGTAGTTAATGACTTGCTAGAAATATTTTTTTCCTTTTTTTTTCTCTTAGATAATTTTGTGGGTGGAAATACTTCTCTGTACAATTGCATAATTTGTGGAAGTGACTTTCAAGATTTTCAACAATTTTTAGGTTTATTATGCATGTTAAAATTTGTGAGTAGTTTTCCAAAATTAAAGTGATTGCTTAAACGATGGAAAAATCAAGTATTTTAATCATTGAGATTTTGTGACTGTTAGATAATTTTCTTTTTAGTGACTTGTGTAACAGTTTTATGTCTACAGAGCCCTTTCTCTCTGCTAAAAAAATTGTGTTTGTCAGCATATAGTTTTGATATTCAATCGCTTGATAATGGAAGAACTGTTCTACCTGTCACTGTAGAATAAACTTCCGATGCACTAGCTGCTTTCATACCTAACATATGAATGAAGAACATTTTTCATATTTTACCTCCTAAACAATCGTTGCCAAAAGACCCAGTATTGAACATCTAAAATGATAAATTTGAACATGATTTAAAAAAATAATGACTCTTTAATGTCTTGGTTTTGTCTTGGAAAACTGCTGAGGTCTGATGACTCATTAAATCCTTGTATTTGATTAAGAGACAATAAATCTTTTTAAAGTAACCTTCTGCATGATCAGTCTTAATAGGTTACTGTTAGTGAAAAGTAATGACCCATGTAGAGTAAAAAGTAAGATATGACACAATTTTAATTCAATAAACAAAAAAATTGTTGCAAAGAATGTATTGTTAAACTATCCTTGGCATTTGGAGAAAACCTCCAGGAGGGGAATGGAGCATAGCCTTATGTTTCTCCATTCTTCATTCTTCCACTGTCTCTGCCCCATGAGAAGATAGCATTGGTGCCAGAAAACAGCAGTTTTGATTTGTGCTGTAAGATAGGAAACAGGGCTCTAATCATGGCAAAGAAGTGCCCTTAATTTTTTTCCTGAAATGGCAGACGACTCATTTCAACACTGCGTTTCAGCCATGGGTGAGGGCTGCAGGAGCCAGAGGAAGTGCATCAGCCCTGGGAGGCACAGTGATGTTGGAGGAATTCAGAGATGCACTTAGATCTGTTTTCCACTTCATCAGACAGGTTCTTCAAAATAAAATGCGGCTGTTGGACAACTACAGTAATAGAGGAACAAAAACGCTATAGAAATGCCAGAATGCTCATTCTTGGACCCTGCATTAGGACTGCCATAACTCCTGAAGTATGTCAGGGCTGGTGATTGGAGTGTCTCACTGGAAAGGAGCTTTCTGGAGCTGCCAGGAAAAGCCAGAGTGCTGTATTAGGGAATCTAAAATATTCTAAAGCAGAACTGGCCACCACTGAACCAGAGCACCACCCAAGATATACTCTTCTACTAACAAGGGCAGAGAAAATCTCTTCTTTGTACAGATTTCATGCAAATGTCCCTCTTTCTGTCTCTTGTTATTCTAAAAAAAATGGAACTGTGGGTAATGTGTGCTGTACTGTAGTTGACACAGGAAGACAGAGAAATCTGTTTTAGAAGCCCAAAAACTTTATTAATAACCCTGTTAGGAGCACTAAGTCACACGCATATGACTGAACTTCCCTGGCTTTTTAATTCTGGATTCAAACATTATATAAAGATCTATTTTCTTGTAAGGAATCAGAACTTCTTGTTTTTTTCAGTGGTATCCTCTCTCACAGTTTAACTGAGTTGTACTAAAAGATCAAAAGCTGTTTAGATGAGGAAATTTATTACCAGGAGCAGAAACAGTAATTCTGAAAGTCAAACTCAGCTGGCCTTCCTAGGCACTCTCCAAAAATACTCTTTAATTTTACTTCTTGCTTGACATGTTGCTTTGAAGTATTATTTTCAGATATATTTTCAGAAATTTTTTCAAAGCTACTGAAGCTCAGGGAGAGGTTTGAGGGAAGTCAACTTAATCTAGAATTACCTTACATGGAAAGTTAACCCTATATTTTGAATAAAAATAAATCCATCTTAGAAAACGACAGAGAAGCTAAAGGAAAAACAGTCTTCCTTCCTATGATTACTGTCTCTTTACATAATATAGACACAGTGTTTCTATTTTGTCCATTGTCTTGGTGTCACATCTGGAATATTCCAGGTAAAGATATGAATGAAAATGCTTCTTGTCTTTCTGCTTTCTGTATTTCTTCATTAATCTTCGTTAGGCAACCTCCAACCCATGATCTAGAAGGATCTAGACATCATAAATTTGTTTCCCAGACTGGTACCAAATCTGCTTGAAGACATGGGTGGCATCAAATTATTTATAATTTTTTTGTTCAACAAATAGCGATATATTTATAATGAAATTCAGTAAGGTTTCATTTTTGCCATTAATGATAAACAGAGAGCATCTGTATTTTCAAGCAGAGGATAAAATCACAAATCTGTGCATGTACTGGCAGACCTAGACTGTAGTGATGACATTTTGGAGGTTTGGGGTTTCTTTCAGTTCTGAGATTTTGGGGATTGTTTTTTCTTCTTCCTCCTCCTTGCCCCCCATCCCAAAGTGTGAGGAAAACTAAGAAAGAAACTTCAACATAAAATAACTTTAATGGTGTGTGGACAGTCTGTGGACAAAGGCTCAGGAGTGCAAGGAGGAGGGAAGTTTTTTAACAATGCAAACACACCCCAGGCTTCACAGATAAAAGCTACCATGTCTTTTCTTTCTACTGTTTTTTTAAATAGTCATATATATGGTAGCACAATTAATATAACCAGCATGGGAAATGTATTAAATAAAAGAAGGTTAATGAATGGTACTGAACACTGTACTTCAGCTATCCATAGAGTTTAAGTTGGGGTTTTTTTTAATGTCTCTATTTAGCTGTAAAACAATCAACACCAAACATCACTGAGTATTCACTCTCTCATGTATTTAATTTTGTCATGTATTTGTAGGGAAGTGCCTGTTGTAGGGAGACTAAGTATATGTTGATATAGTACATCAGTCTGAGATGAATAAGTGAACTTACTGTGTATGAATTAGCATAGTTTGGCTACAATAACAATGTTGGTGTGTATATTTGATAATATTTATTTTCCCAAATGCATTTACACTGTTCTATTTTGAACACGAGTATTGCTGAGATTTGTTGAAACACAGTATATTTGAGTATTCTGTTATGCTCATTTATGGAAATTTAGAACAACTGTGTCGGTTGCTTATTCCTTCCTAGATTTTTCTTATTTCTGTGGGTATAATTCTATTATTCACTTGGCAAATATGCTCATGAAGTCATGGAAATGCCTCTATTATTCTAAGAATAAAAGCTATGACACTTGGGTCCAGTCCTGCTCAATATATTTATCAATGATCTGGATGAAGTTGTTGAGTGTACCCCTAGTAAATTTGCAGACGACGCCCAGCTGGGTGTCAGTGTTGGTCTACTTGAAGGAAGGGAGGTTCTGCAGAGAGATCTGGACAGGCTGGATCGATGGGCTGAGACCAACGAGATGAGGTTGTACAAGACCAAATGCCGAGTCCTGCACTTGGGGCACAACAACCCCACGCAGAGTTACAGGCTTGGGAAGAATGGCTGAAGAGCTGCCTGGGAGAGAAGGACCTGGGGGTGTTGGTTGACAGCCGGCTGAATATGAACCAGCAGTGTGCCCAGGTGGCCAGAGAGCCAATGGCATCTTGGCCTGTATGAGAAACAGTGGGGCCAGCAGGACCAGGGCAGGGATTGTGCCCCTGTACTCAGCACTGGTTGTGGCCACACCTCAAGTGCTGTGTTCAGTTCTGGGCCCCTCAGTATAAGAAGGACATTGAGGCGTTGGAGTGTGTCCAGAGGAGAGCGACGAGGCTGGTGAAGGGGCTGGAGAACAAGTCCTACAAGGAATGGCTGAGGGAACTGGGATTGATTAGCCTGGAGAAGAGGAGGCTGAGAGGTGACCTCATCACTGTCTATGGCTGCCTGAAAGGAGGTTGTTGCGAGGTGGGTGCTGGTCTCTTCTCCCAAGTGGCAAATGACAAGATGAGAGGAAATGGTTGTAAGTTGCACCAGGGGACGTTCATATTAGACATCAGAAAAAAATTATTCGCTGAAAGGGTGGTCAGGCATTGGAACAGTTGCCCAGGGAGGTGGTTAAGTCGCCATCCCTGGAGGTGTTTAAAAGACAGATGGATGAATTTTTGAGGGACATGGTTTAGTAAGCAGATAGGTACAGTCAGACTCGATGACCTCCAAGGTCTTTTTCAACCAGATGATTCTATGATTTAGGCAAACATCAGTTAACATTATTTGTTTAATATTGAAGTCACCAATATCCACTGTGAGATATTCAGGTAGATCTATTTTTTGTATTATTTTCATCAAAACAATTAGAAAATTTTAAGCAAAATTTCATCTATCATTTACTGTGCTTTATGGCTTACTTTGTGTGGCTTAATGTTAAAATTGTATACATTTTAAATATTTGATTTATCTTTTAGTTATTTCAACATTGAAATACTTCAGAGTCAGGTTTTGTATGGCATGTTCATCAAATTAAGTGGATGGTTGCATATATTTACACAGAACTATGTTAACTTAAAATTAATTCATCATAAAACTGCCAAATTTATTTTAGCTTTGTGAGAGAAAACTATTTTTCTAATTCTTTTGCATTGTTACATACTTTCTTTTTACTTTCCATATTATTGCGGTCTCCCTTAGACACTTTGTTTGAGAAACAGTAAGCACACAGAAGCACACACACAGATACCCATTAACAAGCTTCATGTTGTTTTATTTAAATTGACACTGTCATTACTCCTATTCAAAATAAGAGATTTTTGATATATCTATCTCTCTGTGAAAAATTAATTTATTTTTTTTTAGCTGAAAATTAGTATGTTCACTGTGTAAGTGTACGTGTAGGATAGTGTACACAAGTTTGAAGGTGTGCAAGCACCAGAATGAACTGAACACTACCAGTATGCCCTGCCAGCATACATGTGTGTAGGGCTACACAGCTACAGCACACGTACTCTTTTTTTAAAAATATTCCATCAGAGTATAGATGGTGTCAATTGGTGATGGGGTGTCATTTCTTCACTGAATCTTTACTACTGTCATCGTCCCTGCTTGTCATGAAAAGGTGCAACTATTTATGAGAGGATGGTTAAACCTCTAAACATGAAAAATAAGGATTTCTTACGTTTCTGGCCATCACCATCTGTTTGGGTGCAGGGCTTTTTTGGGTAGCTTCATCGGGTTCACAACATGAGCAAGCAGAGTGGGCAGGAAACAGGGATCAGCCTGGTGCTTCTGCTGCAAGCATGCAGTGTCTCTGGGGCCACCTGCAGACCTTTGGCCTCAGCCTCTGAGGATTTAGAGAGTAGCACCAGTTTAAAAATAGCAATGAAAGATAGGAGGATAAAATAAAATAGAAAGTCTATGTAGGGACTTCAGCATGTCAACAACTGGATAAAATAATTGTCTTACAAAGTACAATGAGATTACTAACCGCAAATATATACTTAATTGCAAAAAACGCACTACATAATCATTTGCAATATCTCCTGTTCTAAAGCTAGCTAAAACTTGTAAACATGTTTCTGACAAAATGTAGTTACTTCACGTAGTTTTTCTCTGCACCGTGGTAACTGAAACGTTGTAAAGATCATAATCCAGTATATCTTAATAATTTTTTAATTCGGCAAAATCAGCGGACAAACTTTATGGCAGAAACTTGGAAAGAATCAGTGGTTATCAACTGGCTCCAGGCAAAATGCATGGATCAGCATGGATCTGTCTGTCAGGGCTATCTCAAGGAAATGGTATAAACTACAGCAAACAACAAATTGAGAAAGAGAAAAAAAGAAAAAAAACAGTGATAGCATACAAAAATAAGAATGGACAAGAGCTTTACAGTTCCTAGTCAATATTTGGTTAAATGGGATTATATACCAAAATAATGAAAAATTAAAATTATTTTTTGAAATGGTTTTATTATCTAATTATAATTAAATAAAAGGAAGTTTACTCTCAGCTGGACAGCCAGGCAGCCTTCTCAAGGGTAAAACATGTATCAGCACTATGAGAAAGACTCTAAATGTCTTATAGATGTGATGATACCAGAAATGAAATTTATTTTCTTTTCTATTCAATTTTTTTAAGTGAGTTAGTTTGTAGTTTTGCGGAATTTAAAAGGGCCATTCCATTTCCTTCTAACGCTCAACTTTTCAAATGTTTCAAGAGATAAAAATTTGGAGCGCTGATAGTAGTAATTTTGAGAGATGTGTCTGGGTGTAAAACACTGTTACATATAGGAACTGAGAAAAGATTAAAGTGTTGGATTTTTAAGAACCTCATTCACAGACAGTAATCCTCTTGTTCAAAAATTTGTGCATGCAAATTGTCATCCAAAAATATGAACTAAAATCCCATATACAAACATGAGACAATATCATGTATTATCAAAACATGGCTGGATCCAAAGTATTAAGAAGGAGCACCAAACAAATACTCTGTATATATTTAGAGCAAAACTTTTGAAGGCAATGAACTAAACCTGAGGGGAACACTGCAGTGAATGTGGTTTCTCTCTAGTAAATTTATGCCAAAATTTTCTTTGTTCTTCCACAGTCACTTGTGCAGCACTATATGTATTTGACTAGCCTGCCCTTTCGTGATCAGGTTGTTTTCTACTGGATGTGGTTTTGCAATTGATCCCAGCATGGGTTACACCAGCACGTCAGCTTTGTTTCTAGGCTATTGACTGATGAAACACAATCATTTTCATTCTGGTACAGGGAGGCTGCTGCAATGAAAAAAAAAAATAGCCCTGAATACTGCTGGTGAAAATCATATTTAAATAGTCTCCATGGCCATTTTATTATATTAAAGAATTCCAGAAATGTGTTGTATCTTGCAAAATACGGGGACTACATGTCTTCCTGTTGCCGAGGGCAAGAATCTCTGTAGAAATTGCTTTCTGGTTCAGTACCTCTTTGAAGGGAGAAAAGTAAAATATCTTCCTACCACATCAGTACCTGTAGCTGCTTTTTGGCCTTCTGCCCCTTATATCTAAAAGAAATATGGAAATTATAAGCAAAGGAAAACACATTCATTTCTTAACTATGGTTTGTATCATTCCTTTTGAAAAAAGTTGCTTTCTTTATAGTAAATTAAATTATAAACATTACTGAACACAGATATGCTTTTAATTTTTATGTTATATTTTGTGAAAAAATCCAAAATACAACCTAAGTATCATAGTTAACAAATGAGAACTGCATAATTTCCGAGGAAAACAAGCCCACACAAAACCAGCACAATTTCAACTTCCATAAAAAATGTCCTGCTTTCACATGTTAACGAAATTCATGCTTCTGGACAAGAACTCACTGAGAAAAAAACATTTCTTACCAACAGAATACAGATGTCGGTATTAAAAACAGGAGACAGAGATAGTCATTAAACAGAAAATAACAGCTATGTGCAACTGACAAAGCAAGAAGAAATATACATTCAAGTGAACCTCAAAGATATTTGTGACATGTAAAATGCAATTATCAAGCACTATTTCCCACCAAGAATCATGTCTATTAACCCACTGTACAAATAACTCCACTGATGGAAATTTTTATAATAGTTCTTCCAACTTCCATGTTTTTTTTCAACAGTGGTACCTTCTTTCCACAGGGATCAATCACCATATTAATGTGTGATGAGTTACAGACCTGAGGGTCCTTTTCCTTTTTCTGATACTCTAAAGAAACTGGAGAGCTTTTGTAGGGGCCTGTTGCAAGATGAAATAAATTGTGTATCCATAGTAGAAAATCCTAAGTCTGGACTTGTGAAGGTAATTATGAGCTGTCAAGAAAAAATTACAATGACCCTGGAACCACTGATGGTGCTCACCAGCCAAGATAGTGGTGAAGGCATAGTTCTGCTTTACTCACCTCGTTGTAGGTTTTTCTTGTGTTGCAGTGTAGTCACACAGTTCCAAAGGCAAAGAGAATGCATATGCTGGTCAGAGATGAGGTTATCCATTTTTTATAATATAGGTTATTTTCTAGTGGGAGGAAGCACAGATATCAATTAATCAATACTCCTTGGCAATAAAAAAAATCTCTAAATTTGCAAACTTTTTCAGCTGAATTTCTGAAAGACAAGTAAGGCCATGTTCAAGGGAAAAAAACACAGACAACACTTGCAATCCTAAATATGCTAACTGGAATTCTACCTTTCCTTTCCAGTACTAATGAAGCCAATGGAAAATATATGTGGACTGGCAGCAGTTAGTTCTCACCCAAGGGTCTGAAAATTTCAGCAGTCATTAACAGAGTTGTGTGGCAATCATCAAGCGGCTTGCTGAACTCCATGTAAGATTTTTCTTTTGTTCCTCAGGTTCACTCTGGGAGTTCTGGCTTCATAAAACTCTTAACACTCAAAGCAAAGTATAGGCTAATGTGTTATGTTCCCATGTAAAACTACAGAGCTTTGTAAGGTTTCCAATGGAAACCACAATGCCTCCCTGGCATATCCTCCCCTGGCATCAGCAGGTGTCATGTTTTGTGAATTATTTAAATCACATTGGAAACTTACAGTTAGGACCCAGCAGGAGTATGAACAAAAGGAACAGAAGAGTTTCAGTAACCTAACCAAACTGCTATTTTGACTTATACACAAAAAAAAAAAGGAAACAAAACACCTGAAGTCTCTCAATAACTATTGGCAAATCAATGAGCTTAATAGAAATCAACAAAGCACATCTTGTTATATCCTGTCCCTTACTAACAGAAACATTCTTACTATACCTGTAATAATTATGACTTCTTCTTACTGACTGTGGTGGGTAACATTAGATATTCTATTCCTAAGTTTATAGTCAAATGACAGAAACATAACTTTGAATTGATGATAAAAGTATACCCCAATATCACAGGTAATGCCTTAGAAATCTAATGCTTTTCTAAGTGGCAGCATTTAAAAAAATATTTAATTCAGTACTTGTCTATTGATATGTCTGCACTGCTGAAGAGACTGTCAATTAGAAATACAGGCTGCAAAGCAGAGCTCTCAAAAAGTGAGAAAATATTTTACACAGATGTTATAGAAAAGACAAAGACATACCACTCCATCCACAGAAACCTGTTGCCGTATGCAAATAACCTGTTAGGCCACAAAAATGTCGTCTGTAAGTTCCAGTAACCACTGGAAAGGAGGAGGAAGTTACCTATAATCTTTAGGAAACAATTTATCAGAACTCAGAAAGTCTATCAGTCTCCTGGCACATCATGTCTAAGAAGTACTGTGTAGGAAACTCCTGGATCTGAGGGTGGACATGATGATGGTGGTAGCCACGAGACACCCTAAAAGAGAATAAAAAAAGCAAGGATTGTAAGAATTGTGATTTTAATGAGTTTGCTGTGGGTAAGAGACCTTCCCAAGAGGTATTGTTTCTCAAGGGTACCTGAAACTTGTCTGTGATTACATTATTATGACTAATTACTCTTTCGAGCCAGAGGTAGCTCAGAGTACAAAAATTTACACCAAAAAAAAAAAAACCAGAGACAAGTTACATGGAGAATCAAAACCAGTCTGTCATTCAGTCTTTTTTTTTTTTAGTCACTGTGAAAGGGCTCAAGGTGGAAGAGAAATAAGTGTAGAGTTCTTCACTGGTCCTGTTTCTCTCTGCTCTTGACAAACAGCTTTTGAAAATGGCTTTACCAAATTTCTCATTGTTGGGTAAAATGGAAAGTCTATTGACTTTTTACAAACCAACATTTAGAAGACCTTATGTTCTGCCACTGAAAAACATCATGTTGCAAGCTGTTAGACATAGGAAACAAACAAAGGTTATTTCATACTTCGAAAAAGAATAAGATCATGTGATCTACCACTATACAGTAAATATTTCTCAGTTGATGCAGGAGAGGAAAAGGCCAAAAAAGAACAAATCCTAAAACGTTACAATGGTTATTTTATTTCTTATGACAAAATTAAGTGTGATCCTCTTTTCACTCCAAGTACTGTGAATAAGGAATGCAAATGTTCTTCTGATCCCCATGAAGATGAATGTTTACCCACTGAGAGAGGGCCAAAATAAATAATGATAATACTGGGATTTAATTAGGATCATATCCAGGTCAAAATTATTTTCTTTTTCCTGCCCATGTTATGTCTTATCAGGAGCAATACCAGTTACCTAGCTGATTACATTAGCATGAATCAGCATAAGTAATTTGACATTTGGGTCATTATTTCCTAGCCTACGAAAACAATTTCATGTTGAAGCTCATTATATATATAATCATAAAAATGTAGGGCTAGAGGCCCTGAAATTCATCCTATATTGTAATTATAAGACAGAATTAAGCATATCCTACACATGATGTCCTTCAAAATATTTGCTTAACTAGTTCTTGAAAATCCTGTTTTATAGGAATTTTCTGATCTTATGATTAAGTTTACTTAAGTGCTTTATCTAACATGAAGTTAGAAAGATTTTTTACTAATTTTATTAATATTCTAAATCAGATTATCTGTACTGTTCATCCTGCATATAAGGAAAACACAGATGGAATAATCAGCCAGTAACTTATTTTCAAGGATGTTTTCATGTTATCTATTCTGGTTGTTTCTGTAGGTCAATCAAAATTGCAACCCATCCCATGCTTTATTCTGATATCTTGTTTTCTTATCATTATACTTTTCTATTTCCGACCGTAGCTTGCCTGCAGTTTTTAAAGCGTGAATTTTAACTCCAGGCAGATGTACTCCCATGAAACCCTAACTAGCTCTGAGGACTTTTCATGTCTTAAATGTAACATGCTTACTAGTTTCAAATAACTACATTACACCAATGACTGCTTTTCCACCTGTGATCCAGTGCAAGCTAGATACATTTTTGACATAGTCTCCAGAGGTAGCCTATGGAGACTGCATCGATAGAGCCCTTCAGTTTAACTGAAATGTTTGACTGATGTGTGAATATTATTTTTCAGTTGGCATTTGCCTCAAAAATCACTGCATCTGGACCATAGTTCTCTCTTTTTCTTACAAGAACTCTTGTCAATATATATAATTGACATAATTTATTGTCAGTTCCAGTTCTCACATACTCTCCTCTTATCATTAGCAACATTTCAATACCTACAAATTTAAAATTACATGATTTTTTTACAAGATCCTTTTAGATACTGTGTTTAGTCTGCCCGTTTTATAAATCCTTAGATCATCTATTTTATAACTTTTTAAAAAACAACTATTGTGTTTGTCCATTAAGGATATTTGAGGGCTTGTGTTTCCTACAGGTATTCCTGAAGATTGGTGCTAAGAGGCAAAGATTGTTCAGCCAAATTCTGTCTAAACCCTGCAGTATAGTTCTTGTCTTGCTGACAATTCTAAATATCAAATGTCATTTTTCTGGTTTGACCTGTGTTTCTATTGTTAATTTTAACTGTGCTGAATATATGGCTGTTGTTAACCTTTTTACAGAATCTTGAAATGTTAGATAATAAAAGAAAGAATAAAAGGCATTTTTATGCCCTTTTTAATTTTATATATTTCTTTGTATATTTAGTTACATTCTTTATTTTTCCTTGATTTTCTCATTAGTTTGTACTACGCTTTTCTGTGTATCTCTAGCACTCTGTGCTTCAGCCTCTTTTTTATATGACTGTTAATTAATGTCATGGTCATTAAAAGCCTTTCGGTACTGCAATGGTCAAGTATAACAAAAGAGCAGTTTTCTTCAGATTTCAAATTTAATATCGCTTACCTTCAAAAGCTCTTCCCTAATCTGAAATTTGTTATCTTTGGAGTAACATCTCTGGTTCTCTCATTATTTACTTGTGTTTTGGAAAAATGCCATTTGAGTGTTTCTTTCTCCTCATTTACAATCACAAACTCTTTTGTTGGAACTGCTTTCATCTAAACTGCTTTCCATTTTCATAGTCGTAGTCACTTCCTCAGAATCAGATCTAAAGCAGCAAAAGCTAGATTACTTTTTCCAGCTACTGGATGAAGGGTCATGCCTAACCCTTTCTTGATGGTTTTGGATCATTCTATCACAGATACTGATGGTCTTGTTTTAGGTCCCTTATTGTATTTTATCATACCTAACAGCTTGGCAAGAATGTGATAGATGAAATAATTTAAAGATAGTGTATAATACAGTATATTATTGAAAACTAACACTTCAAATCTAAATGTTAATATCTCTTGGGGATACAAAACACTGTACAGCAGGTTACTTGGCTAAAAAAAAAAGGACAAAAGCAAACAGTTCCAGAAGTCAAAGAAAACATGTTTTGAAATCTATGGACTTTACAAGGATTACAGAAGACATATGCAAACTTAAAAAATAACGTGTAAAGAATCCTTTTGAGACATAATTACAATATGATAGACATGTCTGAGTTGGAAAATGAGATCTGGTAGAGGTCTCAGGCTAGACAGTTTTCAAAACCAAACTGCTATTGTTTTAAATATATTTGAAGGAACTAAGAAAACCAGTATGGAGGCAGCAGAGGAAGAGGAGGGACCATTTGAAATCGCTGGGATAGCTATAGAGGAAAATATTACACCTTCAGATACAACTAACAACCATCCTATCCTGAAATAAAAAGAATACTTCTACAGAGCTTTTAATTGCAAGAATTTTATTAAAATGAGCTTTCTAATATCACTTTTGTGCTAAGGAAATCTACAACACCACACTATCTGTAAAGCCTGCTGCAAAGACCACTGAGATAAATAGGGGTTTTTTTTTGCTGACTCCAATGTTCTTGGATTATAACCAAGACTACATTATAGGCCAGCTTTGCACTGCTCTGTAAAAATGATTGTATTGTGCTAACTTCTGGAGAAGAGAATTGTTGGATTCAGTATACTATCAGCCAGAAACATAAGCAACAAAGTGCTAAGAGCTGTGGTTAGAAGAGTAGTGGATTAATCTACTTTTTTGCACTCATCACATAATCAATTAATTCCTTAATGCAACCTTATAATTAGTGATTTGATTATTTCAAATTATATCAAATTAATAATGAAATAGCGTGAAAATTTATCCTTAATAGTTGTCATAAACAATAGAATAATGACAGTTGTTCAGACAACTCTAAAAATATCTTCCTTAAATTAAATTGTTTTGAAGTTGGTATTATAATGTCCGAATTTGCCTGTAAAACTAGAAAATATTGATATGGAAAGTCTTTTGCAGGCCTCTTAAAATAAGTTTTGGGATTTTTTTGTAAATTCCTTTTACATGAAAAATATGACCATATAAAACTACAAGGTCGTCTCCCTCTCAGAATAGTGGAGAAGATAAAGGAGGTGTTTCATGCTCTTTAGGATTTGTAGGAGCACGGAAGAAGATGTAGGATATGCTGGAAATAAGTTGCCATGGGAGGAGAATTCAGGTAAGTGTGAAAAGGAACAGTTTATGCATGTCCTGCCTCTGTAGAGTACTCTGTAGAGCTCAGCAGCTTTCAAAGCAATTCTTCCATGTTTTCTCCTTGAATGCTACACCTACACTTTGTAGTGAAAAATAAAACAGAACAACCAAACCACACATTTTCCCAGTGGAAATCAAATTTTGATTAAATGTAATTGTCTTTAAAACAGACCTACTTATATGAAATATTTTAATTAAGAAATTGAAGAACTGCATATAGGAATCTCATCTAATTCCCTGATAATACGTATCTCCATTTAGAAATCCTTCTGTCATGCAAGTTATAGTGTGATTTCCTGCTATCATCTCTTTCTCCTTCTGGTTGCATTCTCCAGTCAGACTCAGCCTTCAATGATTCACTAAAGATAGAAGTCCCAGGAGCAGGAGGCAAGAGTGCATTGAAGGAAAATGTATTCTAGCCATGGAATCTGTCATATGGAGGATGGTAATAACAGAAAGCATGTGAACTACTTTTACTATCAGGCTGGGGTAAAAGCTGTCACAGTTTTTCCATATTAAAATGTCTGTTTTCGAATTTTCAAGTATTTTTGTCAGTTGATTTTCCAATGAATTATAAACAGTTGTTATGAAGCAGAAAAAAAAAACCTGTCATGTAAATCTACTTAAACAAAATGTCTGTGTTTGAATGCTTTATCCATCAAGGAATGAATGAAGTTCAAATATATAGCAGGTATTCTAAGCCAGTTCTAATGATACTTTTTAGAAAGCATGAGAATATTTTTTAGATATTATTTAATTGTCATCCAAGTTGAAAACTAGACATTACAAAGGAGAATGTGGAAGCACATATTTCTATAGGTAGCTGAGAGCTGATTTTTCTATTTTAATTATCTCTTCACACTGACAGCCATGAGATTTAGAAGCCAGGAACAGAAGTGCAATGTTCAACTTGCCAAATTGTGCAACAGTTCTCTTAAAGTAAAATTACAGCCAAAAAGTCAATGCAAAGAGCTTCTGAATGACCCTACGAAGGCAGCGTGTTTTCGTATTTATAACAACACTGTGAACATGAGCCTGAAGTGGGATGAATACATGGTAAAACTTCATTGCATTTAGAGGGTTCTGCATATATACTCTGAGGCACTGTTTTTAAGCCTGATTTTACAAATCTGATAGAATACAAATCATTGCAAAATTATTGGTGGGTAAAGATAGCCAAGATACAAAGCTCTCTTGCACTCAGAATGTGAAATAGGAGTATCATGGTCCAGATTTCTTTATTTAGATGTGGAATATTCTGAGTTTCTACTACAGTAAGTATCACTTCAGCACTTTAGTTACAAACCAAATATCTGTTTTATTTGTTGACCTCCACAAAAGAGGATAATAATGATGAGGAACAGCTCCCAGCAAAACAAGAGCCATATAATTTAAAACTGATGGAATAGGATAATTAACCCTATGTCTGCAAAGTTTAAGCAGTAAATAGGCAAAAAAGGGCAGATATGTCTGTATCTGCTTTGCTTTTTCATATGTCTGCAAACTGTGTTATTTGCATGTAATCAAGGCTATTGTTAAAATAGCAGAAAAACAAATAACAAATTTTATTTCCAATATTTCTTAAACAGTTGTCATCCAGAAAAATCTCTGTCAGAGACAACTCCACTGCTGAGACGAGACTATAAAACATCCAATAAAATGAAAATCTGTACTGATAATATCATCTGGTCTGATAGTACTAACTCTATGCTCTCAGAGTGGATTTACATTATTTCCTTTCTTCCTTCCTTCTTTTATTATGTTTTTGATATTTTAAACTTCTTCATCTGCTTCTTAATAGTAGCGGTAGCACTATAAGTAGTATGGTAATTCCTAGAGATCAAAGCTGGATTCTATACTAGTACCTAAGGAAAGATTAGCTCTGTCCTGAAGGCTCAGAGATTTTATTCTCAGTGGGGTAAAACATCATTATATTGCATGTTGTCATTACAACGCCAGCTAAAATACAGCTAGCATGAAAAACAATAGCAGTAATTATGTTCCCTATTGATTTCAGCATACAGTAGTAAACTAGGATCCTCAATATGCTTCTAGAAATTTCACTGAAGCCTGTGCCATCATTCTTGTATTAACGTTGCCTGGAGAATGCCCTCTTGTCCAAAGGTGGATAAATTAAATGGATAGGGAGAATACAAGAATAAATATTAACTCATCAGCATGATGAATGTGATCATAGAAAACCTGTTAACTAGATTTTATCATTTTGCTAGATATCTTGGCATAACGGTATTTCAGGGAGGGACCTAGGAAGGGTAATAAAGCAATGTGATTGCATGCAGCTGGAGTTGCTATTTAGACAAAGCCTTTTTTTTTGGGCTGTGACACTCCATAGGAGCCCTGAATACAAGAATATATGAAAAAGAAAGATTACAACAAAAGCCTAAATAATTGAGTATGGAAAAACCAGTCTTTTTAACATTGAAGTTTCAAATTATATCTAAAGCAAAATATATTTTTCTGCCTATTAGTAACATAAGGAGTCAGCCTTCTCAATATGACATTTGCTTTTGCATGGAGACCCTGAAGAAAACACACACAGTTCTTTAAAATCTTTTTTTTTCTGAGCATACAATAGAGTTAAGTGTACATTTTTGTTGCCAGAAGAGGCATGATTCACTGGCCCTCATAGTACAAATATAAGTCTGAACTCATCAGCTATGTCTCCGAATCAAACATTTTGCAACATTCCCTGATTTTTTTCCTTCTCTATATTCAGTGTCTTCTGAAAAAGGTTTATGTGGTTTGCTTCTAAGTTTTAAATAGCCTGGGCATAAGGAAATTCCGTCTCAAAATGCTTACAGATTTTTACTGTTCCTTACCAATAATCCCTTGAAAGAATTACTCTTTCAATATCATTATACTTTGTTCTCCTAGTACTCTTGTGTATTTTCCCCCTAGGAGCTTTTGAGCAGCCTATTGGAAATTCGCCACATCTGCCATATGCACTGAAAAATAATTTTGGAGCATGAACTTGGGCCTATATTTTATTCTTAGCAAGTGTTGGCTCACTACAAGAATGGCTTCAAATTGGCCTATTTCTGGCTCTAAAAGCACTGTTTACATCTGAGATGGGAGATAAAGCCCAGGGATTTGACAACTTTAAATTAAAATGAATGGTTTTAAAGGAGTTCAGGATGATACTTTCTAAGACAATAAGACAATACTCATACGTCAATCCTGCAGTGATGGACAAGTTATCGAACACAGTCGTATTTCCTATACCATTAAAATGTTCAAGGTTTCAAAAATATTACAATTTCTCATTACAGTTAAAAAAAACAAACCAAACCAGAACAAAACAAAATAGAACAAAACAAAATAAATCAAAACAAAACAAAACGAAAAGGAAGATTTTTGTCTCTAAGGTTTCCATAAAATAGTAGGTGGTCAAATCTCTATGGTCATAGTATTCTGCATCCCACTTTATTGTTTTCATCATCGGATTAGCTGGTCTTTAAGTCTATGTTTCCCTTCCTCTCTCTGTCCTTCCCCTACAGTTTAAACTTTTCCAGTGGAAGCTCCCTTCACCCCAAATGTGACGGATTCATTCGGTTTTGGATCAGTTTCTGTTTTAGCACCAGAGGACACTGAAAGTAATCCTTGGCTGTATGTATGTTTTAAGGCAAGCAGGGCTGGAGTGTGGGTCTGTGTATTAACCATACACCACCCCGCTTCAGCAGGAGTCACCCTGCTCCCTGATCTGACAGCATCCCATAGCAGTTTGCACTGTCTCAGTCTCACATATTTTGCCTGGCAGCCATGAACAACAATTATTTAGTCTGGGCAGCCTTCTGCTGACAGGGCTCACATTTTACACCAAAAACCAGTGAAGTTTTTGCAAAATATATTGGGGGAACTGTTAGAAGATGTCCTGTAAACGCAGGATAGCTCTTCTGGGTGGATGTGCTCTTACATCTAGAGAGTTGAATTTAGGTTACATATTTTGTCATTCGTTTTTTCACAACACATAGGCTCAGCTTTTTGATTGTAAATCTAATCAAAAAGATAACAAGTCATGTCACTGTGGCCAAAGGGTTGATTTAATTAAGATTTGTTCAGTTTCCTGGTTGCCTACCCATACTGCATCTGCTTAGAAGAAGGAAGAAAAATGATGCCCTGACCCAACCCATGTTTATTGCTATCTACCTGTTTGAATGAGAAGCTGTTGAAAGAAGTTCCTCACAGGTGAGGGTGGTGGAAGCTGTCAGTATAGTAGTAAAGCGATGTCTCATTTCAGCCTCTGCTTGGAAAACCTTTGAAGAAAATTCACTTAATAAAGAAAATTTGCTGAGAGGCACTTGGTGGATGAAACAGGTATTTCACTACTGATGGTTTCCAACAGAATGAGTTGAATCTGGGTCTTTTTCTTCCTCTGTAAATCCTCACTTCTCTTTGCTTCTGCCATCATCTTGTAAAGAAGGACAGTCTCTCTCCTACAAAACAGGAGAAATATTTTAGTTAGATCACAGAAGGGCAAAAGCTCAACAGCTGTTCTGTAGGCTGGAAGCTGACTGTTAAAAGACAAGCTGTGATGTAGGCTAAATGCTTTTAGGTTTATCCTGGTTCTTTGGAAGTCTTTTTTCAGTCATTTAGATCCAGTCGTCAAATAGTGCATTGTATTTTACTATACTGCAATCTAATAATACTACAATATTTTTGATATTGTAAAATATGGTATATAGTATGATAGCTCGGAATTCAGCGTATTCACTACTCTGAATTTTAGATTTTTTTGATTCATATGCTTTCCTATGATATGTGGGAAGTTAATATAATCTAAATTCCACATTGAATTTGCCATGAAAGCCTTTTTTATTTTAGAAAATTCAGTTTTCCTACAAGGAAATAGAATAGCTCTTGCTGGTCATACAGATTGAATTTAGACTTATTGAATACTGCAAATGGTAACATACCCTGGAATCATCATCCTTGACTGCGTTAAAAAATATGTTGGCTCCTACTTGGAGAATGAGATGTGAGGTATTATCAGAGTATGCACATCAACATTGAAACTAGGAAAGACTTTAATTTCTGTAATATAGCTGTGCTTTGCAAACTGAATATTTGCAGGCTCCTGCATTTGTTGAACATGGCTCCTGACTAAATTTAGAAACATAGAATCTTCTGGTTGGAAAAGACCTTTGAGATCATTGAGTCCAACCACACCCATCATCCACTAAACCACGTCCCTCAAAAACTCATCTACCCATTTTTTAAACACCTCCAGGGATGGTGACTCAACTACTTCCCTGGGCAGCTCTTCCAGTGCCTGACCACCCTTTCAATAAAGAAATTTTTTATTAATATCCAGTCTGAACTTCCCCTGGCAAAATTTATGGCCATTTCCCCTTGTCCTGTCGCCTGTCACTTGAGAGAAGAGGTCAACACTTGCTCTCCCACAGCCTCCTTTCAGGTAGCCATAGACAGTGATGAGGTCTCCCCTCAGCCTCTTCTCCAAGCTAAGTAACCCCAGTTCTCTCAGCCGTTCCTCCTAGGACTTGTTCTCCAGACCCTTCACCAGCCTCGTCGTTCTCCTCTGGATGCACTCCAACACCTCAATATCCTTGTTATACTGAGGGGCCCAGAACTGAACACAGCACTCAAGGCGTGGCCTCAACCAGTGCTGAGCACAGATAGATGAGGGAAAGGGCCTTGGCAAGGACTTCCACCAGCTCCAGTAGTACCCTTGGGTGTATCCCATCCGGCACCATAGACTTGTGGATGTCTAATTGGCCAAGCAGGTCTTTAACCAAGACTTCCTGGAATATTGGGTGTTCGCCTTCACAGTCTTCTGACTCAGGAGGTTTGGAGCCCAGAGAACATCTTACCTTCCTATTAAAGACTGAAGTAAAGAAGGTGTTAAGTACCTCTGCCTTGTCCTCATCCTTTGTTACTAGCATTCCCCTTCTATCCAGTAAAGGAGGGAGATTCTCCTTGGTCCTCCTGTTGTTCTTAATATACTTGAAGAAACATTTTTTGTTGTCTTTCGCTGAACTGGCCAGTTGATGTTCCAGTTGGCCTTTAGCCCTTCTAATTTTTCGCCTACATGATCTCACCTGCTCCTTGTAGTCCTCCTGAGATGCCTGTCCCCTCTTCCAAAGCTCATATATTTTCCTCTTTTTCATTAGACCCACACAGAGCTCTCTGTTAAACCAAGCTGGCCTTCTTCCCCATCGACTCATTTTATGGCACACGGGGATGGCCTGCTCTTGCGCTGCCAGAATTTCCTTCTTGAGGAGCATCCCGCCCTCATGGGCTCCTTTGTCATTTAACACTATCTCTGACTGAACTTTATCAAGCAGCCTTCTAAACAATTTGAATTCTGCCTTCCAGAAGTCCAAGGTGGCAGTTCTGCTGACCCCCCTCCTTACTCCTCCAAGAACTGAGAATTCTACCATCAACTGAGAATTCTATCATCAATCTATCTATCCACATCAATTTATGGGATTTACCTTTGCACCTAATATACTTTTCAGTTAGCTAAAATTTTCTTATTTTAAATGATAATACAAGGTATCAAAATGATGAATAAAAATACAATCTAGAATCCAAAAGTTCAAAATGAAATATATGTTGGAAAAATATATTTATTTCATATTAAGCAGTAATACAGATACATACACAATTAGATAATAATGTTCTACAAAATAAAGACTTATGCTTTCAGCCAGGCTGAAAGGTTTAGTCTTGCAATAGTCCCTTATAATAAATGGACTAACATGAGGAAGGTTAGCAGAATGGAGTCCTTTATCAAATTAGGCGACACTTGACTTAATAATGGTTGAAAACTCTTTTGAAGACATGTGGTTTCTTCTATCTTATGGAGATTTGAAGGAAGTCAATAGTTTAACACTATAATTACAGCATGTAGCTGTTCTGTTTCCAATATTAAATGCTCAAATGGAGTTTCATGCCTCTGCAACTTCACACATTCTGATCTTAGAGGCTGACCTACTTATGTACAAAACGTATAATTGAATCTAATTAAAACAGATATTTCATGATACAGTAACTTTAGAAATACCTTTTGCCTCAAAATGAGTCTTGTTGATGACTTTTTGGAAGTTTTTTTTACTGGTGAAGTCTTAAGTACTAGAATAGATTTGGGCCCCACATCAAAAAGGAGTATAAATGTAACTTCCTTTGAATCACACAAATGAATCCATTTCCTTAAGTTTAAAAGTTTTCCAAACATAAAAATAATTCAAATTGTTAGCTAAATCAGATTTATTTTCTCATTTCTTGACAGAACAGACTAAAAGCAGAACAATGATTTATCATTGTGAATAAAGTTAACATCAGAAGATTTAGATTGTTTGAGCTTCAGTTTTACATGATTAAAAAAGAGTGATTCAGAATATATTTTATTCTTAAACAGGAAAAAATCAAAGACTGCAATTTAGATATGTAGTATATTGTCTTTATGTCTGAAAGAGAGAACTATGTGAAGAATTATTTCTTGGAAAAGGATAATTTATATTAGATCTAATTTGGAATTAACATTTTGAATGCTCTGTAATACTGCTTATTTAACATTATTAGGTAAACATTTGGTGAAAATACTGTATCAGCTCTGCTCAATCAGTGTAAAAGAAGTCCTTAAATCAATGAAAAACAGACTCTACTTTAGAACAGACGGACTGCATTCTGAAGGCCTTGATGTCACTCTCCACAACGACCTGAAAAGAAGTTACAGAAAGGCAGTTGTTGGTCTCTTCCCACGAGTAAAAAGTGATAGGACAAGAGGAAGCAGCCTCAGATTGTGCCAAGGTAGGTTTAGCTTAGATATTAAGAAAAATTTCTTCACCAAAAGGGTTGTGAAGCATTGGAACAGGCTTCTCAGGTGGAGTCACCATCCCTGGAGGTATTTAGAAGACCTATAGATGTGGCACTTAAAGACGTGGTTTAGTGGTGAACTTCGCAGTGCTAGGTTTAGGGTTGGACTCAATAATTTTAAAGATCCTTTACAACCTAAATGATTCTATGATTCTATGAATCTATGATTTGATGAATTCTATTACAACTTTCTACAATGCATTTCGAGAAGTAATCTTTCTAGGCAGGTGTATTACTCTGTGAGCATTATTCACAGGATAGTATAATGTTCATAATATTACACGATTTCGTACTGCATGTTTTCGAAAGCAAAAGCACTTCTACAAATATAGTATAGATTAGATTCACATCTCAGGCTCCCTTTACCGCAAACCATATTGTATTATTCCTGAAAAAAGAAAAGGGAAAAATCAGATGTTATTCACTTTCAGTGTAATAAGCACTCCACAGCACCTCAAATGCATTTAAACTCTGATTTTAATCTCCTGCCTGCACATTCAGCCTGTTGAGAAAATAGATTTAGATGAAAGGTAACTCACAAAATTTAGAAAATTTCTTTTCAGCTTAAAAAAAAATCCTTTCTTACATTAAGGTGAATCAGCTCATGGAGAGATCTAGTCATTGCCAGAGTCACTTTTAAGTGAAGAACGATATTCGTCTTGGAGATCAGGTATGAGGAGATGAGATGACCATCTCCCATAGAACAATATGCCAAATCAAAACCATAATGAGTCTTGAAGTAGTCAGGTATGCTAGTAGTCATTCATCAGGTTAGCCAAACCATGAGTCTATCAGCAAAGTATTGTGGGAACTAGTAAATGCGTAAAAAGCGGATTAGCTATTTAAGCAAAACATAATGAAGATAAAAATAATTTTTTATTTTAATTAAAAAAAGCCCAAAGACTGAGGTTTGTTTTGAGAAATATAAGATGTAGCATTCTCCTAGCTGCCAAAAATGTAATAGTTTCCTTCCAGAAGCAGTCTCAAAGCCCCTCATATACGTTTTGTCTGAAGGCCTTTCCTCCCCAAGCTCAGCAAATAGAATACAAAAAACAGAACAAAATTATTCCCTTTACTTACATGCCTTCCCATAACTCGTCTTCTGACAAATAGTTTGTCAAAATACCTACACTGCTCCCTTGATTTATTGAAATGAGCAAGGTCTGCTTCAAGATCAAAGACTTGATTTAATTTGTAGCTTCCTGTGAGAAGAGTTGCATTCTCTTATAGACCCTTGTAAAACATAAAAGAGTACTGATTTGAGTCCAGTTTTAAAATTGTATCTTCTGAGATTGGATTTGGTTTTTCTCTTTAAAAGTCTGTCAGTTCTTGACATCTGTAGGATTAGTTTAACCAGAGGCAAAATAGACTGAAAAGGAAAAGGAATAACAAAACAAGCCTTATGACGTATGACTTGAATGAGAGAGCATAGTGAAGATTCTTCTGCAGCATGAATTTTTGGAGCCAAAATGTCAGCTAAAAAATAGTCCTGCAGCAAGCTAGACTTCCTAAAATCATTAAGGCTTAAAGAGGTTCTGGTTGACAGTACTGTGCAATTTATGTCTACTCATTTTTACACAAAGAAAAAGCAAAGAAATTGATGTATTTACTGAAGGGATGCTACAACAGAACATATTGATCACAATACTTGGAACTTCCTCTGTTCTATGTACAAAAGTCTTGAATAATCTCACTACCAGCACCAGTTTAGAGTTACACCACTGAAGCGATAGTCAACCTGCTAAAATACAAAAAGAATAACCAGGAAACAGATCAAGCTCAAAATATGCCTAATGGATCTCATTTTTTCCATTTTCATTTACATGTTCAAGATCTTTTGATGGTCTTACTGATTTCCACTACCAGAAAATGTAACTCATTTACCACCTACAATTGTACGAGTTGTCCTTCATTTCTGATGGTGTCTTTGGCCTCATAAGCCTAGAGAATAAATTTTCGGCTCTTCATTTGGCATCAGCTGGTCTGCACTGTTCCTGTGGTCCCTTATAAACATTCTGCAGCATTTTTTTTCTCCTTGAATTGTGACTAAGGAAAGAAACATAATTGGATTTTATCTTCTGCTGATTAAGGCGAGTATGATGGCTTTTTCATTGAGTGGTGGATTCGTCTTGACAAGGGCAATACCAGTTTTTATGTCACACTAATAAATTTCCTTTTGCTGGAATAGATTACAACTCTTAGGGGTAATGATTTACAACCTTTAGAATCAATTCTTTTGATATATTTACTCATATAATTTGAGCCTACACATACCATAGAAATGCAAGCATTTTAAACTACAGACTTGCTGTGAACTTTAAATTCTTTAAATATTTTAAGAGAAACAGAACTCAAAACATAGGCTTTGATAGCCTTCTGTATGAAATGAAAATAAACAACACTCCAGCTAGGCAGGCATGAAAATCCAGGGATGAGCTGAATCCACTGCTCATATCTTGCAGATCTCTGTTAGCTAAGAGAGATTCTGCCTTGATTTTTTATGTCTTGTGGGACTGTTTCAGCACAAGGCAAAAGAGTAGACAGCTTCATGCACATCTTCATTTAACTATATGTTTTGCTTATTTTTTCTGGATCTGTCATTTTGCAGCAGGTAATATTTAGGGCCAAGTTCAGGGGATATTTTTCAGGGATTTATATACTGAACTACCCCTGTATCAATATCACACCTGGTGAATGCTATTCTGACAGTACCTACGCCATCTTGTAATAATCACATAGTTTACGGTTATGACAAGTATTTTTCTTACTTCTTTCCTGGGATATGGAGCTGTTATTACACTCAATTTTATTTTTTTGTGATGGAAAATAAAAAATACATCTAACATATCTAATCAAGAGTTTATTATTTGTATAAATGGAATTTTAACAGTTTAATCCATGAATCATTGTTAATCCAGGAGTAATTATTGCAGAAATAGAAAGAATAGATCTATGCAGAAAAAGTTACAGTAACTATAATAGTTCAGTTAAACTCCCTATAGAAACACTTATTATTTTCTACCCCTTTTCCTGATCTTCTGCACACTCTTCATCTACTCCTCAGGGTCTTACCCTTGCTGGGTTTATCCTGGAATTTGCAATGTGAGTGTTAAAAGAATCTGTCAAAATTTGCTGGGAGCAATAGGATGCCCATGTTGTTGTTTTTTTTCCTTCTTCACTCTAGGATTCATTCAAGGCCATTTTTGGGGTTTTTTTCTAACAATTTTTTTATACTATGATCTTTCATCTCTGGTCTGCAGCTTCCTGTCTCATCTGAATTTATTATGCCCATTATCTGTTACACTTGTTAGATACTACTTCTTTGTTTTCTTTTTTACTCTCAAAATCCGTTTTGTCAAAATGCCTCCTTTTGTTTCTGTAACTGAACACTAGACATTTGTTTATAGACATAAGGTCTCCAGTGCCAGCCTTTTCCTTATCTCTTATTTTCTCATTCCTGTACTCTCCCACTCTGCATCCTGCACTTCACTTCTCAAAGCCTCTGTTGTTATTGGGCCTGTATTTCTCTGCAGCGCTAATAAAACCCCTGATCTGTAGAAGATTTGGGAAAACCTCAGCTACTGATCATTGCCATGTGGCATTGTCAAATTGCAGCTTCACAGTTAATTATCTGCCTTGGAACAATCCTCACATGGAACTAGTCTGTGATGACAAGAAGCAGTAGAAGTAGGTCCCCACGACTTCTATTTCCCCGGGATCTCTTTCTGTTGAATGAAAGGGATGGGGAAGTGGGGGACTCTGTCATCAAAAAAACCCCAAAATTACAGGTAGCAAGGCTTGTCTTGTCTGCCAGCACACACTGATATGATGGGCCAGGTGATGTCTGCATTGGCAGAGCATAGAGCTGAGGACTGGGCCAGATCAAATGAGGATATTGTCGCAAAACAGTCTGGCACTGAAAGAGCAGAATGCCTTGGACTGGGATTTTATAGTTTCCACACCCTGGAATTAAGCAGAAAATATGGCACAGAGATTAAACAACAGGCAGAAATACTGAAGGCTCTTGGGTTTGCATTCCTCTGTTCCTTGGAGAGGGTGAGAGAGATGCACAATGATGTCACGGAGCGACAAGATATGAAAAAGCTGAAAACATTTTTTTCTAGAAAAATTCACTGTGCCATTTATTGTGTACAGAGGACATAATACACTCTAAGTTACTGACAAGCTTGTGAATCTGATTCTTGTCGTCAAGCACTTGTATTTCAAAGAATAAAAATCAGGGCATAGCAAGTACACATTCGGAGTACTTTAGCAAGGAAGTACATTGTTAAGGCATGTTAAAGGCAGTTAAGTAGCAGTGACAGATTACCAGGAAAAGCAGGAGTCCAATGTTGGGAGGTTCAGGGCAGATTAATATAAACTGAAAATACCTTGTTCTTGATTTCAGATCTTTCTGTAGAAAGCAGAGCAGCCTCAAAAAAAGGATGAAAAGCTTTGATGCACTCCACAGGGTATTCCAGCAACAGTAAATATTGGTTGTAACTAAATATTCTGGAAAGAGCCACTGGAAATTTCTGTTTATTTTTTTGTCTTTCTCTTTGCTCTTCATTTCTCTGCCTTTCTTCCATCCTTGTTCCCAAAGGATCTTCCTTCGCTGACAGCAATTTGAAGAGGCAACACTCACCTTGAACCACTGAAAGGTGGGAGCCAAACTTTATGAAAGATTCATACTGGGACAGAGTTTTCAAAAATTTAACTTGAAGTGAGAAATTTTATGTGAGGAAAAAATGCTTTTCAGCCCAAAGTGGGGATTTTTTTTTTTTTCCATCAGAATTTTGATTCATAAGGCATGCTGACTTCTTTGGTCTTGTTCCAGTGCAGAAGAGAAAAAGAAAATCAAATCGAATAATTCCCCGCTAAGAGAGGAACCCAGTTCTCTCCCCTTTTTCCCTTATGTTCAATTTATACTGGTCTAAAACCCAGCTAATCATCACCTTGGAAGAGATAGTGGTTTTGTTCAAGAGATCTCTATTGTTCAACACATCCAGAAAGGTGGCAGCTGTTTTGTTCCTGACACACTCACTCCTTCTGTTTCATTATTTGTGTTGTGTTGCATTTACGATTTTTTTAAGTCTCTGAGCAAAAATGAAGAGACCTGTATGGCAGACTAAACAGATTTTTAAGTCCACAGGAATGTAATTTTTTTAAAAAAACATTTGAAATTCCATTATATGTACTTCTGATATTCTAATTTAAAACTGTCATTTTAAAAGTTTACAATGCAGGCTGTTTCTAGAGAGTAGAGGAGAGTTTTGCACAGTATGAGTATTTTTTTTCAAAAATTTAAATGTCTCTTTTTTTTTCTCTTTCTATTTATGTTTACAGGTAGTCTTTAACTGTGCAACTGGAAAGTTCTAAAGACAGTATATTTTTAATTGTAATATATAGGAATACTGACTACTAAAACCGCATAATTATTTGGGAAAATGTTTCAACTTTTCTTACCAATAAACTGCAAATTTAAAGGTAATTTAAACTCTAAATGTGTGTCAGTTTTTCTAGTTGTTTTAGCAAAAATACAATTTTATTTTTTATGGTCAGAGGGTTTCTGATTATCATTTCAAAATGGAACGTTACTTTAGAAATGTACTTATATGTAGTCAGAAAACAAAATAGAAAATATCCTCAAACACACATTAACATGTAACTCTTGTTTGCTCCAGGCAAAAAAAAAAAATCCAGGTTTGGTGAGGAATACTCAGAAAGTGGCTAACAATCACTTATTTTAAGTTGAAACATCACTTATTTGAAGATGTATCTTGGTGTGTGTCTGTATGTTACAGCCTGCTGATGAATACAGAATAGATAAGGATTGCCTTCTTGGACAGGCTGGAGGGACTTGGCAGCCTCTACATCAGTTCCAGCTTGAGGAAAGGTCTTGAAATATGCCTCCAAATTTGGTCATCACTATATGCATATTTCCCTGTGCAGACACTTACTCTTCATGGGCATGCCAAATGTTGGAAAAATAATGTAAACTTCATGGGATGATGAGCTGCCAAATGATACTGGCACAGTATTTGAACTGTCTGTCATTGCAAAATATGTGAAGACCAAGCATCAGCCTTGTGCCTGGAGCACTGGATCTGCGGGTGGACTGGCTGCCTGCTGTGACCACCAACAAGGGTAGCCAGCTGGATGGTTGTCTGGAAGACTGAGGCACACCAACCAGAGCCACATGTGGCAGGCTCGGTGGCATTGCCCAAGGAGTTAAGAGCAAGAGTTAGCAGAAAAACAAAGACGGTATATCAAAAGTCACATATTCACAGAAACATTGTGTGTTTGACAAATTATCTTTTTCTGGAGGAAAACCAACACATAATAAAGTTTTATGCTCCTTTGTAATAATAAATACCACCTTGGTGTGATATGTCAGAAATGGAAGCTTTCTTTGAAATGTTTGCTTCCATTTGCATTTACTTATAGATTCATTAACAGAGTTTAGCTGTCATCTAGAGCAACAGGAATAGCGGATTTCCAACCATAAAATCTTCCTAGACTCAATTTTAAACAATGGGAACTTATAAACTCCTTGCTAAATGATCTTTTAATTATAAATTGCTATAAAAAGATAACAAGCACTAGAAAATTAATGAAAACTAATTTTCATCAATTACTGAAAGAAAATAAATTAAATCCAGAGGGAGTATTAACTTATTTGCTAATATTACTTGCCTTCATTTCTCCTCGCATTCCAGTCAACATGGACCATTGTCGTGAAATCCTGTGATAAAAGTCAGTAAGCTAACGCATGTGAAAAAATAATTAGGAAAAGAAAAACTTGCAGATGTTGAGCCTAGGATCTATGGAAGGGGTCACTATCATCAACATTACCTGCTGCACTTTTCTTGTCCAAGTGTTTAAATTCCTAATGCTTTTTTCCCCCCTTTTTACTCATAGGAAACTTCTTTTATGTTTTCAAGCACAAAAACCTCCCCTGAAAACTTTTTCAAAAAAAGGAACTTATTTTATGGATGAAAACAGCTTGTAATAATTGAGTAGCTTAAGGTTATTTTGATCATTTAAGTCTGTTCTGAGACAAGAATGTATAAACTTTTGGCATCTAACTGTCCGCGTATTTCACTTTTTTCCAAATTCATTCCTTAAGCTGTTGGATTTTTATGAGGAATGGAGTTAACAATTTAGGCAAAGTGTCAGGTGTGCTAGGTAAGAATTATAACTGATAAATCTCTGCTTGGTATACCATTTCTAGATATAATAAAAATAGCAAATGCTGACATCAGAATGTTCACTGAGACATGGGAGGATGGGAGTCACAGTAGAAAGGAGAATGTTGCCTGTCAGGGGCTTCATCAGCTCAAATTAAAAAAAAAAGAGTCAAGTCCTGAGTACGTTGCTCTGCAATGGATGATTGTATAACATCTGGACAAGGGCACTTTCAGAGTACTGTAGCTGTTAAGATAATCTAGGAATAAAAACCTGCCCTTTAATAATATAAAGTTAGGGCAGAGATTCAATGTGACGTGTTTCTACTCTGAACATGCCAGTTCAGAGGTGCTAAGACCATTGAAACTCCAGCTTTTGCAGAGTGGGAATTGCTGACAGTGGGACAGCTGAATATGGTTTCTCCTCAGGTGCCCTCACTGTCTCAACTACTTGAGTCGACTCTTGTGAAATGGATACTCAAATGCCATAGTTTGGAAGGTGGCGTTTTAAAACGTGTACTGTTTAGCTTTAAAAAACAGATTATAGAATTCCCCAGCAGAGGAACAGTTTCAGCTACAATTCAATTGTCTTCACTAACGTGGCAGAAGGTTGCATTACAAACCTAGAGTATGTTATGCATTTTCAGAACTACTCTTATGTGTCTTATGATTTACGGACTTGACATTTTACACTGCTGTTTTCATATATAGCGTATTATATGCTGACTTTTTTTTAATCTTCAGAAAACGTATGCAGGGCTTTGGATCGTGTACAGTACAGACTAACATGAAAAATTTCTTTCATTAGGAGATTTGGCACACATCGAGGCTGCTTTGAAGTCTGGTTCAGATGTTGATTACTTATTAGTGTTTCTTTATTTGTAATAGAGATGTGTAATCCAGTTTGGAAGATGTCTTACCATAAAGAATATATTAAAACGACAAATACTGTTAGCTGCATGTCACAGGCTTTTCAGACAGAGCAGAAAAAAACATTTCAAGGGAAACAGATACAATTGTGAAAAGTTAAAAATGTAAAAGTAAACACTGTATAGAGAAAATAAAACCTAGTGATTTGTTGCCTCAGCTATTAAAACCTTATTCCAAAAATCTACTTACAAGATGTATGTTGCCTACTCAGACATACATCCCAAGAAAATGATTGCCCTGCAGAAATACCCCTAGCTGACCGCATCCGTGTAGTGAATTCATTCAACATTAATGGCTTACAAATATAGAGATAGCAGGAGAAAACTCAATTAAATTTGTTTTGGCAGAAAGTTCTAGTTCCTTGAGCCTGAAATGTTTACTTCCTAACATATCAGGTTGGAAGTATTTTTGTCTAGATGCTTGATGAACTACCCTACAAAATGTTTGTGTTTTCAATGTTCTTAGATCTCTGCTAAGAAATTTGGCACATTTGGTTTGGGAAAGAAAATCAATTACTTGAAGATTGGAAGCAGTGTGTTCCTAAACCTACAACAATCTGCCTGACAGAATGACAGGGTCTGTAACATTGGGATAACTATGGATTATTCCAAGATCAACACTTTTGGAATATTGGCATGAAATTGTTCATCTGAAAAAAATATGGCTGACTGGGGGACTGAGCTCCAGTTTCACCTAAGCTCAGAGCCTTCAAGTGTTAGGGATCCTGGAACTGCTTCAAACTTGGTTTCCTGGGGAAAATTACACTTTTTTTCTTTTTTTTTTTCTTCTTTTAGTTTCAGTGCTTCTGTTCTCAGCTGTTAAAGGTGTTCAGTGGATGTGGGCTGTGCAACAAGCTGTGTGTTAGGAATAGATGGAAAGGCACATGCTATATGGCACTTCTGTCATTCTTCTTATCCGTTAAGATAGAACAACACCAAAAATAAGATACCTTCCATGATAGCAGCCTTTAATCTCTTTACCCAGAGCTACTCTTCAGGATAAAAATGTCTGTGAAAGGACAAATCAGCTACTTTTTCTCATAGCATGCCGTGCTTCCTAGGATGGGAGGTCCTGTGGCTCAAATAAGAGGATGACAAAATTTCTGGGTGAGACAATTTGCAGAATGCTGAAGTTGATAGTTCTGGAAGCAAAGCTTTGGCCCCTGGTTTAGTTGAATATTTTTGGATCGGTTGAAAACTTTCGTTTGACTAGTACACTTGAGAAGAAACAACCCTAACAAGTAATATAGACTGATTTGAAATTTGCTATGGGAGGTTCACAGTCTTTCCCCTCCACTGTAAATAACACACCCAGATCCCAGAATGTTTGATATCTTCTGTAATGCTTGTGTAATACAAAAGCTTATATTGAGGGTAAAATAAATGAAACCAGTAAGTTTTGATCATACTGTGCAAGACTGAAATACCGAAACACAAGCCCTAAATTACGAAAGTCCTCCTGACCACAGTAAAAAATTACTCAGTGAACTGGATATTGGATAAAGAAAAACAAAGATTTTCTTTTGCATGTTACTGAGCCTGATGAGCCAAATTGGTTTTGCAGGCTGGCTAACACATGAATTCTCATGTCTCCAGCTTTCTTGTCAGGAAATCTGTGAGTGAATGGTTCTGATTTGAGCCCACTTTTATGGGGGAGAAAACACCCACGCTAACAAATATTTGGGATGTTTTGAGGTAATGTTTTAATGTACTGAGCAATGATGTTGGCACTACATGAAGAAAGAAACTGAGTAACCCTTTCTTGCTAGGTTACTTCATACGTAACAGATTATAGCCACCTCCACATTTATCAGTGCACAAGAAAAATATGTTTCTACCGCACTTTCCTCTTTTTCCACTGTCTTTTCTTGTTTAACTACCTCCTGTTTGGAAGTTAGAAAAAAATCTCAAACACCTAGAAAGGGGACTTAAATTATCTTTCTAGTTTTCATGCACGTTAAGTAAGGGAAAATGGTTCATTTTTAAACAAAATAAAGATGAAAACAGAGGTAAAACAAATGTGCTACAAAGAACCTTTGAAATTTTTAGTTGTATCTGGGCAGATAGATAATTAGGCTGTGTGAGACCTTATTTTTTGAACATCTGAAGTGTAGGTGGACTTGAGGAAACAAAGAATTAAAGCTGAATTTTACATTTTGTTGCCTTTGCACACTTTTCTCTGTTTCCTGTGGTGTCAGTCATCTGTCCAAACCCATGTGCTTATAGGACATGTCATAGTATACCACAAGGATCTTGGGTACCTTCATGTCTGATCCAAATCTCAAACTCTGAATTCTGCATGTACTTCTTTATAATTGTCTTATGCCTTAGTGTGAGTTCAAGTCAAATGCAAAACTTCAAGGCATGTTATCCTTCAAGGAATTACAATCCTTTATATTTAGATTAAAGAGATGGTATCATGGGGCCAAACATAGAGATAAAAAATGAAAGTATGTTTCAAAAGTAGAAAGTGCTTCTTCATAAGGTTTCACGGGCCCTTTTGTAGGCTGATATGCTGGCTGTTGGTATTCTTTGTACGATAAGAATTAGGTAGAGAGTGTACTGCACAAAACAGGTTGGCCTGTGTGGTAAGATGTCTTAGCAAGCCTGTAAAAAAAAACCAGAGCTATAAAGCAAGCCAATTAAAGATGCTGAAGTTAGATATTCACTCATTTAAAGCAATACCATCCGTCACTGCACCCCAAGAGAGTTAATCATATACATAGTATCCAATGTGTATTGAATCTGGTTTTATCAGCCTAAAAAATATTTGAAAATTAATCAGAAAGAAAGACTTTTGCAACTGCATTTGTCTTTCTGTTGCTTACTTTTGACATTCATCTTTTACAGAATGGGGACACCGCTGGATCTGAATGATCTCCAAATGTTAAGAAAGAAGAGTATATATACAAAGCACTGGAGATCATGATTTAGTGCCTTGTTGTACTGCACAAGTTCTGTATGACCTTGGGCAAGTGGCTGAACTTTAGATGCTAGGAGCTTCCTGTAAACATTTTCAAAGCTAAATATATCTGCATCTATTAGGTCAACTTCACTGATTCACTTTTCTTTAAAAAAATCAGTTGAGAGTTTCAAGAAGAAAAGAGGCTGGCCATGTACAACATCAACCATGACATTTCATCATTCATTTCATTGAATTAACCCTTTTGAAACTTTTACTGCATCCTCAATTTAAACATTCAATGCCAGAAAAATGCACTGAGACATATTGTAAATTTTCTCAGAGTCATTAGGCTGAAAGCTGCAAAAATACATCTTTACTTTAGTCTTAATTTGTCCAATCCAGCTTCCAGCATGGATTAGATCTCTTTATAACTTTGGCAACTGGATTGAAGTTCCTGTTATTTATGTTTTACTCTCAAGATAGATATTTCAGGGAAGTCTTTATCGCTCTAGAGTGTTTTATAAACTAAGATTCAGCTCACAGGATGCCATCACAATGCAAGAACTCTGATTTCTCAGTTATCAGACTATCAACAGCTCTCATAGATTGTGACTGGCATATGTGGTGTGGTGACATTCACAGTTTTATCAGTAAAAAGGAAACGGAGCCATGAAAATCTTACTTGGGACTGTATATAGGTCTTACAGATATTCTGTAAAAGGTTCAGCTGTCACTCTTACATCACTACAGTGTCCTCTCCAGCAGCAGGAACAGTTCTCCTGCTCTCTCAATAACACCTCTTTTCCAGATGTTTAACTTGCACTGACAGCATAAAAAACATGCTGTCTGCTTCCATTCAGCAGCCAAAGTGATTAATTCCCTTAACCCTGGGGAACTTACCCTCTCCGTTCATATTATTTTCCAAAAATATACGCCATCAGCAAATTTTATCAGTGATTTTGCCTTATTCTAAGTTATTAAAAAGAACTGTATGTTTCATAAAGCTAAGAAGCAATTCTTGGAGTTCCTTCTACTCTCTCAGAAACACTGGTTGATTTTCAAATTATCTTTGAGATTTGTCATGGCTATTTTTAATACATGCATTTGGTGCATCATGTTAATTTCCAGTCATTTTAGTTCTTAATCAAAATGTCAAGTGATATTGAGTCTTGATCATTACAGAAGTGGAGGTATGTTACACCAGCATCCATTACCTCTATTAACCAAACTGGGATCATTAAAAGAGCAAACTACTTGGAAAAGATCTGTTGGTTTTCCATAAATCATTAATTATTCTCTTAATTTATAATTCAGAGAGTGTCAGCATTTCCTGTATTTACTGATACTGGTCAGATTGATCTATTTTGAATTACTTTGTGAAAAACTGTGGGTGCAACACTGGCCTTTTTGAGTCTTTAAGAACCTTTCTGATTTTGTAAGATTTTTTAAAAATCATTATTCGGTAACGAGAGAATTTCTTAGTCAACTCTCTTAAAATTTGTAGGTGGAGTTTTAAAATATTTTTACTAGATTCTTTCTTAAATTGCATTGACTTACTGTTAGAATTTCTGGAAAAGATCTGGAAATGTATAATTTATTTTTTTTAAAGAAAAATACTGGAAAAGTTAGTCCTCCTTTGTCAACTTAAGGAAAAGGCAGAGAGAATGAAGAAAGCACAAAAGAAGCAGAAAAAAATTCTTCTATATAATAGAGGACAATGAACAATCCTGTCTTGTCATATGAAAAATATAATTGATGCCAGTGGGACTGTCCTGTAAGTAAAGATGTGTGTAGTTCATGCATATTTAGCACTTGTTGTGGATTGAAGATAAAATTGCAGCATGAATCTAATGATGAAATTGCAGTACTGTGACAGCAGAACTCTGAACTCTGCGAAGAGTAACGCAGGACAAAGTCTAAGGTTGATGTAACATAGTTTAAGCTATGTAAAATTTAGACATCTATTCTAAACTAGCCATTTGTGCCTTCTCTATAATTTCTGGGAAGGCACAAGATGACCCGAAGTACTATTCATCCCATAGATGTTAAACAGCTGAGGATGGCTTGTCTGCCTTTTGTGGGTGCCCATCTATCTCCAGATGATACGGGGAAATTAGTTTAAACTAGATGACTAACTTTTATCTGGCTAAGGACAGGTGAGATGAACATCCAACACGAGTGATCCAATAAGAGCTGTAGAGGATAAAATCCCACAACACTCTTCCCATCTTGTACAAAAATATAGTTGTTATGCAATTCTTTTCAATTGAGATGAGAGTTTGCAGAAACAGAATAAAATGTTGGTTTAAATGCAATTTGTTTTTCAGACTTAGCTTTTTTTATTGTCTTTCATATAAAGCAACCCTTAGTGAAGTGAAAATTATTGTACAGTACTTCAATCTAAATGGAACAAATCATCGTTAGATAAAATATGGATACATTTATAGCAATTGTATCACTGTTTGTATGACTGTATGTCAGCTCTTTTAATAGAAGCAAAGCAGTACTCATTTGAAATCATTATTAGGTAGATGTAACTTGTGTCTAAAACTTTGCTCATAAAGAATATAAAAATTTTCCAGTTTAGATTTAAGTCAGTATGTGCTTAGTCAGAGAGAGATTGTCACTCAGAAAAAAAAAGTCTTTAAAAAGCTGAGTCTTGAGTCTGTTTCTTCCTTATTCTATGGCAAAACAGAAAGTGCAGTCCCACTTCCCAGACTGACTTTCTTTCTTCCTTCTATCTCTCATCAAACCAAGCATGCTGTCTAGCACTCTGAGGCAGGAGAAATGAGCAAGATTGTGCCCAATTCACACCCAGTAAACAGGAGAAGGGAGGTGGCATGCTTGATTAACCGTTACAGTCTGGTGCTGCTATCAACAATATAAAGCACCTGTGGAGAGGAGCCGAGTATGCTTTAATGTCTCTCACTTGATGCACAGATTCAATTGATTCACAGATTCAGAACATGGCCTGTAAGGAGTAATGTAATATTCAGTAACGAGGAGTGAAATTCTCCTTAGCCAAATGTTACTTGTTGACAAAAAAAAAAAAAAAAAAAGAAGCTGCGGATCTTTAAATACTTCTGTGTTATTAAAAATCTTAGACCTTAGCAAATGATTGACAATGTGACAATGTTTAAACAACAGGGAAACAGTGACTGAGAACCCATCTGTGAAAACAGATGATGCTTGACACTTCTCTAGAAGAACCTGTCAGCTCCATTATAAGACCAGGTCCTCTAGATTAAAGGAAAAAAAAGAGAGTATGTTCCTACTAAAACACTGACTACATAGACCTTAAAAAAATATGTAACCTTGTGCATTAATTGCCTAGCAAAGGCTGTGGAGCCAGTTAAGGTGACATTGTGGCATGGCAGCCTAAGGAAGGTGTAAGTAGAGCAGCAGTTTGGAGAAAGCCATGTTCTGGACTCAGCTGGCACTTTACTGGATGCAGAGGACTGTTGTGTATGAAATTGCATACACATACACATACACAAATATAGATTCTTATATTTTTGACTGTGGGTGACACATATGTGTACATATTTGTGTAGATGTGTACACAAATAAATACATCAACGTTTATACTTCTGCAAAGTAGGTAAGGAAAAAATAAATTACTGTTGTTTTAAATGCCCTATTTTATCTATGATATCCACTTTAAGATGGCATATATTTACAGGCAACTTACAGCTTTCTGGACATTCAGTTGGAAGCTGGCAGGCTACCTCCACAAGTGTCTGAAATGACAGCAGACACATACGTTTGCATACCTGAATCCCACTCCACATACTGCAGTGACAAATCTAGACTGTCACCTACTGCTTTATATATTCACCTTATGACATATATCATGATGACCAAAAATCAGAAAAAGTAGCATTTTATCTGTTCCCAGCAGTTTTACTTCATTATTGAGGTGAGGTTATCTTTTATTAACATCATCTGGTTACAATGTGCTGCAGTTTATTACTTTCACTATTTCCAATGTGGCTTGCTTACACAGTGAAGTGTGTGAAGAGACATGGCATAGGCAATAAATCCAGCTGCCTTCGTACATCAGCTTCAGTGTTTGAAGCTGTGAATGGAAGAACTTCAAGTTTATTTTTTGCTTTTAATTTGCCTCTTTACAACAGGAATTGACTGACAAGTTCTAAAATAAAAGCCAGTAGAAAACCAGACCTGACAAATGTAAGGAAAAAATAAAACGAATAAACTACAACTCTTCTAGTATCCTTTGCTAAGGAAACACAGAAAACAACTCAAGGAGCACTCAATGCTGTGAAATAGTACAATAGCTGTAGTATTTCACGTCACTGTTTTGTTCAATAGTGAAGAGAGAACGCCCTGATACAATATTTCCCCATCAGAAGAGTACTTCTTTTCCCTATATTTTACCAAAAAAAGGATCTATGCTTATGCATTTCCAGAAATGTACTATTCCAAATTATTTTACTTGTAGAAGTATATGTAAAATGCCCAGTGATTTTCTCCACCAATTCAATCTGCACGTCCCTGTAAGCACGTTCTTCATGCTTTGAAAACCAGCAATTTTTGCACAGTGGTCAACACATTGTTTAACTGCAACTCTTCTGTTTGTTCTTTTTGTTTACGTTTGGTTTGTTTTTTTCCTCTAATATCATTATTGACAATCTTTCCATGGAAGTTTTCATAGGATCATTTGTTAAGCTACTGTTTTAGGAGTAACTCTTTTTTCAGGAGTATCCCAGTCTACAGATAAATGATGGGTGGCTGAAACATGAGAATATTTCTAAAACTCAAGGATAAGCTTCATCTATTTCGTGACTTAAAATTTGGGATAAGAACCAGGCATGCCAGGCATGTATTGTATGCTTCCCATGCCTTGCTTTCCACGAATTATGAACTCGGACAGTATTATCTGAAATTTCAATCGATATACTTCAACAGTCGATCTAACTTTTGTCTTGACTGGATATTAAGAAAAACATTTCTACATTTGCCACTGTCAGGGTACAATATTCTGAATGGGAGGAGGGTTTAAATTTTATTATAAAATTTACTTATTTGATATATCTGAGATTTTGATTTAGCAAAGTGATGTGGTAATGTGCTGAAATAACACCAGAAAAATAATATATCAATTGCAGTGTACTGGTCCAAACACATTACTAACATGTTTCTGATTACGAGTCTCTGATCGCTCACTGTCAAGACACTGGGCAACCACAGTCCTAGGAAGGCATGCATGACATTAAGCTCTGTTCCAAATTTATTCTATTAGCCTACTTATTTTTATAATTTATGTTGGGTCGAGCCATGTATGTGCCCTTTCAGCCCTGGCATGCTGGTCAAGGTAGCTCAGGAAGACATTAATTTTCTGTGTTAATTTTCTCAGGGAATCTAATGATTGAATGGTACAGGTGTGTTATCAAAAACCAAGGTTACCCTCCAGTGTCTCTGGTATTAAATTTAATTTTATTTATGCTACATTGTTCCCTAAATTCCTTGAGTTTTTTTGCCCTTCTTCTCTGAACTCCCTTCTGCTGTGGAGGTTTGCTGGTCAGTAACAACTTCCCCCCATGTAAAGTATCATAAAGTATTTTCCCAAGAAATGCATTGCATACAGTCAAAATATTACACCTCAGGGTTTTCTTCTGGAACAAAAATGCGTGGAACTTGGGAACAGTCTAAAACAATGCAAACTGCAGAACACAGAACCTACTCTTACCTGGCTCCATTTAATTCAGTAAGACTGTAATAAGTTATTGGTTATAATTTACAATCTGAAACACATTCTGAAATACTGCGTTTTTTAGTTTCTTTGGGATTATATTCTTCTTTGAAACACAATAATCTAAACACTATAAGAAGGTAGATACCTAAGAATGCATCATCCCAGTGATGTCTATATTAATACTGAAGGAAGACAGGAAGTCTTTTGCTTGGAAACATCCCACAAGAATTAATGCCGTGCCATAAGCTGAGTCATACAGTGCAGAAAATCATGCAGAGGTGCAAAGGTGAATCCAACACCTAAAAGCATAAGAAACATGATTCTTCTCTTTTGCCCCTCAGATCAGAGGTTTTTTGTTTTTTTTTTTTTTAAGTTATGGGTGCAGAGAATACAGAACGTGTTTGTCCTTTTTTTGTAGTCTTTTTCTAAATAAGTCCTTTCCAAAGAAAGCATGCAATATGAGAATGCAGTGTTTTAAACGGCTGCTTCTACTATTTTTTATTTTTCAGTTCATTCAAGTAATACAACACAGGTTATGAAACAAGTTACAAGACTATATCTGTGGAGTTATCACTAGATTTATCCAAAGTATACGTCCAGGTTTGCCTTTATTTGTAAGGCAATGTCACTGTAGTTTCTGAGTAAGGTATCAATATACAAAAAGATGAGGTGGAGAGGAATTAAGGGACTCATCCAAATACGGTTACAGGTTGTGTCCATATGAATATTCCTGAGAATATTTCCTGGCAAACCAGTATTTATTAGAATTTATTTAGTCACAAATTGGATACTAAGAGTTAGACATATAGCACAGATTTCATTAGACTCATAATTGCCCAGGATCTTAGTCTGAAACTGTACATATTGCTGTACCTCTGTATTGACTCTAAGGCTAAACTTCATGGCTGTCCACCTCACCCAGCTCTTGGAATATCTTCAGAAAAGTCCCTCCATGGATGAGTAAGGTGGGTAAATTGCAAATATCTGTCCTCCCTAACTCTGTTCAAAACATTTCTACAGACAGTTTTCAGATATTTCAGAGGAAACTAAGGATCATTATGTACAAACTAAGTCACCTTCCATCTCCTCACTGTCTGCTGACTGACTCCTAACGGCATGATACTTATTTTGGTTCAGAATCATTGCTGGCGAATTTTTCAAAGCCATACACTTGACCTTCTGTTGCCACCAGAAAGGCAGAATTTTATTCAAAATAGCAATGAAGAATATTTTGTGATGACTTCCTTTCCTTTTATTAACTAGAGAAACAAGGTTACTTGTCATACTATTTTAAACTATTCAGACCTCAGGTTTGTATGTTAATTTTCTTAATTTGCACCCTTAAGGGAGACAATGTTATGTTTGTATATGAGAAGTGACAATGAGAGATAGTGGGGAGAGCTATAACTTTCCAATGATCTCCTTTCTCTGATCTCTCCTTAATTTCCATAATTTACTTTACTGTAAGAAAAATCAGAACTATCCTAGCTGACTGTTCTCCTTATTACTTATTTTTTCCTTCTAAATTAGGGAATATGTTGACCTACTTCTCCAATTAGATAACCTAAATTCTTTCCCTCTGCTTTCTTTCTGGATAACTAGTGAATCCCTTAGATTTATTTTTCAATTAGTTTAACAGGAGAGGTAGACTCTTTTATATATATTCTCTGCCAATGATAATGGAGGTGTCTTCAGATAGTATTTTATATGTGTATTATATGTAAAATTCCAGCTTGGATTGTTAGGCTTCAGAGAAATATCTAGCACTGTGTGATTATGGTATACAATGATGTGTGAAAACTGGGAATTATTTCTCCAATTTCAGTTGCAGAGATCTTCAGCTGGGCTAATCCTCTTATCAATATCCCACACTTGAGAGAAATGGGTGCTTCTAAGAAGTGATTCATCTGACCTATTTTAAATGTCTTCTTTAAGAAGAGAATAATTATGCTCTGCTAGCACTGATTTCTCTCCACTGGAAATATGACTGTATTACTTCAGATATAGGCATGTGAATAGTAGATATTGATGTTATATCAGACTCTACTTCATATTATTTGGAAATAGAATGTGTATATATGTTGTACAAGACTGAGGTACCAGTAGTTCCAAAGCAGGCTCCACTGTTTGTCTCCAAACTGCACCCAAAGTCAGAACTTTGTCCTGTGGCTGCGCTGGCAAAGAGCAAGAATGTGGCTGACTGAAAATAATTAAATTCCCAGATTGTATGTGTGCCTAATGACTGCCTTGTCTCTGTTTTGCAGCTTTGTGTCAGTCTTTGTCGCTAGAGGCTCTCTTAATATACTCCCTATACTTGAATATTTCTGAACCTCATATCCTCAGTTTCAAAGCACATAATTTATGAGCCTTGTGTGCTGCAAAAAAAAATTGAGTCTCCAAAACGTGTATAAAAATTCTGCAAGAAAGATAAAAGGTTTAATTGTAATTTTTCAAGTCAGCCTATAAATTATAGCTCAAAGAAAGGACAGCACAAGGTGCAAATTTGGTGCTTTGAACAACTCCTTTACAGATTTGTTCTGAACAAATGGAATAGATAGTCTGAGATGGACTTATTTTTTTATAACAGTTTTCTGCAGTCATATGCTATGAACTGAATGTTGTGTTATTTTACCTCAGTTGAGTGTAAGACTGTATAATTAACTCCATAGTTATCTACACTATTTTTTTGATCCAGATATTTTTTTAAAGATATATTAAGGGCACATTAAAACACAATTCCTTCTTCCTCTCAATTACCCCAAGTATTGTGAGCTGGTTTACACTAAAAAACTCTAGCTCAGAGGTTCAGTACTTGAAGGTGATTCTGTTATGTAAAGTCTTTCTAAACATGGTTTGAATTTTGTTTTTTTCACAGGAAAAGCAAATAAATTACTGATAATCATTTTTAGAAAGAAAAGACCACAGAAGAACAAAAGAAAATACTTCATTAAATGAACAATGATATTTAATGTTCAGTGTGTCATCTGTCTTCTTTTTCTTATTTTTTTAAAGAGCATTTCTGTCTTAAGCCTTCTATATTACAAAGTCTTCTGATTGTGTCCACATTCACAGTTTTGGTAAAATTAGTTTCTAACAATGGCTGTAAGATTGAGCAGTTTATTGAAGAAGTTCCTTCAGATTCTAGTTGTATCAGGTTTGCATGGCAAGGTTTTGGTGGTAGGAGGCTGCAGAGGTGAATTCAGAAAGGATCTGCTAGAAGCTTCCCCTGTGTCCAATAGTGCCAATGCCAGCTGACTCCGAAATGAACCTGTGCAAGCCAAGGCCAAGCCAATTTGTGATGATTGTAGCAGCACACTCCTGGTTGGAGTGTGTTACCGACCACCCGACCAAGAGGAGGATTTGGATCTTCTGTTGTTTAAACAGCTGGAGGCTGCCTCTAGATCGGCTGCCCTTGTTCTTTTAGGAGACTTTAATCTTCCAGATATCTGCTGGAAACTTAACACTGCTGAGAGGAGGCAGCCCAGGAGGTTCTTAGAGTGTATTGAGGACTGCTTTTTGTCACAGCTGGTGAGTGAGCCCACCAGGGGTGAGGCTCTGCTTGACCTGCTGTTTACAAACAAAGAAGGGCTGGTGAGTGATGTTGTTGTTGGAGGCTGTCTGGGGTGTAGTGATCATGAGATAATTGAGTTCTCTCTGAACAATGTAATAAGAAAAGCCAGGAACAGAACATCGATGCTGGACTTTCGGCAGGCAGATTTTGGATTATTTAAGGAACTGGTCAGGAAAGTACCCTGGGAAATAGCTCTTAGTGGCAAGGGGGTCCAGGAAGGCTGGATACACTTCAAGAATGAAATCTTGCAGGCGCAGGAGCGGGCTGTCCCCGTGTGTTGCAAGAAGAGTCGTAGGGGCAGACGGCTGGCCTGGATGAGTAGGGAACTTCTGAAGGAACTAAGTAAGAAAAAGAGGATGTATCATCGTTGGAAAGAAGGGGATGTAAGCCACGTCATGTTCAAGGATGTTTTTAAGTCGTGTAGGAGGAAAATCATGGAAGCAAAAGCCCAGCTGGAGCTCAGATTGGCCACTTCTGTTAAGGACAATAAGAAGAGTTTTTATAAATACATCAATGGCAGAAAGAAGGGCGGCAGCGACTTCCACTCCTTGTTGGATGTGGAGGGAAATATAGTAACCAGAGATGCAGAGAAGGCTGAGGTACTTAATGCCTTCTTTGCCTCAGTTTTTAACAGCAAGGATGTCAGCTCGCTTGACAGTTGGCCCTCTGAAGTGGCTGATGGGGGCAGGGTGAAATATGGCCCTCCTGCAATCCATGAAGAGGAGGTTAGAGACCTGCTGAGCCACTTGGACCCTCATAAGTCTATGGGGCCGGATGGGATCCATCCTAGGGTGCTGAGAGAGCTGGCGGATGAGCTTGCTAAGCCGCTCTCCATCATCTTTCAGCAGTCCTGGCTCACTGGAGAGGTCCCGGAATATTGTAAGTTGGCCAATGTGACGCCCATCCATAAGAAGGGCCGTAAGGATGATCCAGGTAATTACAGACCTGTCAGCCTGACCTCGGTCCCAGGTAAAATCAATGGAGCAGATAATCCTGGATGAAATCATGCGCCACCTGCAGAACAGTCAAGAAATCAGGCCCAGCCAGCATGGATTTAGGAGGGGCAGGTCCTGCCTGACCAACCTGATCTCCTTTTACGACCATGTGAATCGCCTGGTGGATAAGAGGAAGGCTGTGGATGTGGTGTACCTGGACTTCAGCAAGGCCTTTGACACTGTCTCCCACAGTAGACTCCTAGAGAAGCTGGCAGCCCGTGGCTTAGATGGGAGCACTCTGTGCTGGGTTAGGAATTGGCTGGATGGCCGAGCCCAGAGAGTGGTGGTGAATGGTGTCTCATCCAGTTGGCGGCCGGTCACCAGTGGTGTCCCCCAGGGATCGGTGTTGGGTCTCGTCCTGTTTAATATCTTTATTGATGATCTGGATGAGGGGATTGAGTCCATCATCAGCAAGTTTGCAGATGATACCAAGCTGGGAGGAAGGGCTGATCTGCTAGAGGGTAGGATGGCCCTGCAGAGGGACCTGGACAGATTGGAGAGCTGGGCTGATTCTAATGGGATGATGTTTAATAAGTCCAAATGTCGGGTACTTCATTTTGGACACAACAATCCCATGCAGAGCTACAGACTGGAGACAGAGTGGCTGGAGAGTAGTCAGGCAGAAAAGGACCTGGGAGTGCTGGTGGACAGGAAGCTCAACATGATCCAGCAGTGTTCCCAGGTGGCCAAGAAGGCCAATGGCATCCTGGCCTGCATCAGGAATAGTGTAGTAAGCAGGACCAGAGAAGTTATCGTCCCCCTGTACTCGGCACTGGTCAGGCCTCACCTTGAATACTGTGTCCAGTTCTGGGCCCCCCAATTTGGGAAAGATGTTAGGATACTGGAATGTGTTCAGAGGAGGGCAACGAAGATGGTGAAGGGGCTTGAGCACAAGCCCTATGAGGAGCGACTGCGGGAGTTGGGGCTGTTTAGTCTAGAGAAGAGGAGGCTCAGGGGAGACCTCATTGCTCTCTACAACTACCTAAAAGGAGGTTGTAGTCGGGCAGGGATTGGTCTCTTCTCTCAGGTGACCAGTGGCAGAACCAGAGGGCATGGACTTAAGCTTCGTCAGGGAAAGTTTAGGCTTGATGTTAGGAAAAAGTTCTTCACTGAAAGGGTGATTGGCCATTTGAATGGGCTGCCCAGGGAGGTGGTGGAGTCACCGACCCTGGAGGTGTTTAAGGGGAGACTGGATGAGGCACTGAGTGCCATGGTTTAGATGATGGTTGGTGTTAGTGTTGGTGTTAGTGTTAGGTTAGAGGTTGGACTTGATGGTCTCAGAGGTCCTTTCCAACCTTGTGATACTGTGATACTGTGATACTGTGATAACATTTTCAAGAGTGGAAAAAAGAACCTCTGCACAATTGCAGCCAAAGACAGTAGTGAGAGTATGTGAGAGAAACACTCTGAAGACAGAAATGTCAGCAAAGAAGGAAGAAGAGGAGATGAACCAGGTGCCGGAGCAGAAATTCCCCTGCAACCCATGGTGAAGACCACAGTGAGTTTGACTGTTCCCCTGCACATTAACAGGGGAGCATATATCCACCTGCAGTCCAAGGAGAGCCGCACAACACAGTAAGGAAGCCTATGCTGGAGCCTTCTGATCCTAAAGGACTGCATCCCTTGGAAAGGATCCATGATGGAGAAGTTTGTGAAGAACTGCAGCCCACAGGAAGGATCCCATTGGAGAAGTTTGTGGCCAACAGCCTGTTGTGAGAGGGACCCCACACAGGAGCAGGAGAAGAGTGTGAGAAGTTGTCCCCTGAGGAGGAGGAAACGGCAGAGGCAATGTGATGAACTGACTACGATGTCCATACCCCATCCCCCTGAACCTCTGTCAGGAAGAAGACAGGGAATTTGGAAGTAAAATTGAGTCCAGAAAGAAGGGAGAGGTTGAGGGAAGGTGTTCTGAGATTTGATTTTTCATTCTCATTACCCTGCTATGATTTGATTGATAATAAACTAATTTCCCCAAATTGAGTTTCTTTTGCCTATGATGGCAATTGGTGAGTGATCTCTCCCTGTCCTTATCTTGACCCATGAGCCCTTTGTTATATTTTCTCTATCCTGTCCATCTGAGGAAGAGAGACACAGAGCAGCTTTGGTGGGCACCTGGCATCCAGCTAGGCTTAAGCCAGCACACAATATTTTGCTTAAGGTACGACTTACTTGGGTTTATGAAGTAAATTTTTAATCTAACGAAAAAGCAAGACATTTTTATGCTGACCATATCAGGAGAAGAAACTTCAGTCACAGGAGAGGGAGAGATGACTTTGCGAAGCCCTCTTGACTCACTCCTGCAGAGGTTACTTCAGTAAACCATAAAAACTATACTGAATTTTGAGAAATTTCCGAAACTTACCTAGAGTTTCTGGCTCATCCATGACTCTCATTTCATGGCCATGCAATGGAGATGAACACCAGAATTATCAGGATCCTTCATGATTTAAAAAGTATCAGCTGAATTTACTGCCTACCCACATAGAGGAATGCCACTCCTCTGTTTACAAGATGGATGTTTTGAATTTTGATCAGTAACCCTCAAATATCGTGAGAAAATTTGTCTTTTGAATTCCTTCATACTGTATATGAGCTAAAAATGTTTCATGGAACCAAGAGGAAGTTCCAATATATTTCACACTTCCAGGTTTTCTCAATAAAGGTTGGTGGCCTTTCTTGTTGAAGTGGGCACTAAATACCTAGCACAAAAAGTAATTTAAGTGCTTGTAGCAAAAAAGCAAATCTGTGCCCCAAAAAGTTAGAATTCAGCAGCATAGAAAAGGCATACTGTGATGTATTTAGAACCACTGCTCTCAGATGTCTTTTACATGTCTGGATTATTTTCCTTGTTTGCTGCCTAGGAATAAAACCCCAGCAAACAAAGATGGCTTGAGTTAGACACTGTAGGTTTCATTATGTTTAAGGTTAATACCAAGAAAAATAACATGTACAAAACTTTGAAATTCCTCTAAAATGTCTCTTAAAACTGCAAAATTCTAGTAGGATGCAATTAGTTTTATATATCAGGGGACTATGAACCAGGACTTCTGGGAAATTCACTTTCAGTGGTTTCAGAAATTCCTGCTCCAAGTTGCCCTCTCCAGTCTTCTGATGAATGTGATCATACTTAGAAAATTAGAGATGGAAGTGACCATGTGCTGGCTTATGACCCAAAAGCAAATCTTCATAATTATATTAGATATCTTCATCCTCTTTTTCAATATAATGGATTAGAGAAATGACAGTAAACAACATCCTGATACCTCAAATGCATCACGGAAGAAAATCCTTCCTTTCCAGTACTGCATGTAAATGTATACTTCTGAATTTCATGTTGTTTGTGTCAAGAAGCATTTAGATTTCAGCATGTATTTAAATAGTGCAGCTGACTGGATGATGGACAGCAAACTCTTAGGTATAGTAAAAGCCTCCCTTATGAGCACTGATGTAATGTTGATGCTGGAATTTAATTAAAATGCCTATAATAAAGATATCTCTATAAATATTTTTTGTCTGATAGATATTTAATTTATTTCAAAATCTTTGTTTTCACTGTACAAAGTAGAGCTTTCTTCTTTTCCAGAATAAATTGAATAAGAATTAATTCCTCTCCTTTTGTTTTCTAGTGAAAGCACACCGCTGATAATACTTGTAACTCATAGCCTATTGCTATTGGCGAATATAAAAGCACAGAACTTTCACCGCAGTTTCTGAGTCATCAAGTTTAACCCTGTGTCATAGACAAGCTGAACAAATCTCACCTATAAATGAATTAAGCTCTGATTAAAACAAGCTATATTGAGTGCTTTGCTGTACACTTATGGAAAAGCAGACTAAAGCCTCACTTTTTGGCTGCTAGAAACTTTCCCTTTTAAACTTATACATGGTCCCCTGGCATGTGTTACTTGTGTTAAAGCTATTCGCAATCATTGTACACGTTGCCACTGAATCTGCAGCAAGCATTTACCTGTCTCTATGGTATCTACATAGCAAGGTTTTGGTGGCTGGTAGCAGCAGGGGTGGCTTTCTTGAGAATTTACAAGAGGTTGCTCCCGTGTCAGATAGAAATATTTCCAGGCAGCTCTGAGAGGGACTTGCTGCTGGGCAAAGCTGAGCCAATCAACAATACTGGTAGCACCTCTATGATAAAATATTTAAGAAAGGGTAAAAAATGCTTGAAGAGAGGCGTGAAAATACATGAGAGAAACAACGCTGTAAACACCAAGGTCAGTGAAGAAGGAGGGGCAGGAGAAGCACTGAAGCAGAGATTCCTGTGCAGCCTATGGTGAAGGCCATGGTGAAGCAGATTGTTCCCCTGAAGCCTGTGGAGGCTAACGATGGAAAAGATATCCACCTGCAGCCCATGGAGAGCACACACTGAAGCAGGCCCCTGGCAGGACCTGGGACCCCATGGGAGACCCACATGGAGCAGTAAACGTGGAAATGATCTGTGCTGGAGCAGTTCATTAACTGAGGTCCCTGGGAAAGACTCACATAGAAGAAATTAATGAACAATTATCTTCCATTGGAAGGACTCCCATGCTGGAGCAGGTGAAGAGTGTGAGGAGGAAGGAGCAACAGAGACAAAGTGTTACGAAATGACCACAACCCCCATTCTGTATACCAATGAACTGCTCATGGGAAGAAGGTAGAGAAGTTGGGAATGAAGTGGAGCCAAGGAAGAATGGAGTAGTAAGGGAAAGGTGCTTTATATTTATTCTTGTTTCTATTTATCCTGCTGTGTTTGATTGACAATAAATTAAACTAATTTCCCCAAGATGAGTCCATTTTGCCAGTGACGGTAACAGCTGAGTGACTTCCCTGCCCCAGTCTTGACCCATGAAATTTTCATTGTATATTCCTCCCTCATCCTGTTGATGGAAGGAGAGAAATAAAGCAGCTCGGTGGGCACATATTGGCCAGCCAAGGCCAATCCACCACAACCCTTTTTGGGTCCCAATATGGGGCTCCTCAAAATCCAATAAAAGAACAGTAACCAGGAGGGGTAATAGGCAAAACATGAACTAATTGTGGGGAATTCTGTTTGTAATTGTTGTGAAGGAACAAGGGGTGGATTGTGTATAAATTTGGAGCTGTATATATTGCCCACCTTTCTTGGTGTTGTTATAATATTATATTCATTTTTATTTTACCTAACTGAGGTCTTTTATAGATGAATAATTTCATTATTGTGTTGGAATTTCATTAAGTGCTGGAACTTTCCAGGAAAAAAGTTTATCATTTCCAAAGTGTTATCCTATTTTAAACAACTGTTTTTTTGGCACCCGAGCTACTGTAATCTTTGCAGACCTTTTGTTCCATTTCTTTTAGGCTGTTGTTTATTTTTATGGTCTACAGTATCTGGAATCCTTCTCTGCAACGTATATGTATATTATTCTTTGTTTCCCTGGAGTCATATTCAGAGGGAAGCAGCATTATAAAAGCTATATTGTATGAAAACGTTCTCCTTGTTATAACTTCATTTCATACCTTTAAAACATATCATTTCTGGATACTAAGTATCCATAGTGCTAATCTTTATTACTGAAAAATTACATTTCTTCTTCTTGAGATAGGTTTGGGTTTCTGACTGTGAGATTTTTTTTTTACTAAAGCTAATTTATTTTATAAATAGAAGCTAAATTTATCAGCTTTTGATCAGCTGCATCCTGTTCGGTTTTTTTCTTCAGATCAGTAGCCAGTTCTACTCATCTATTGAATGACTGGATCTATCATCACCACAGTTTGTGCAGCATTTTAAGTACTTTTTCTTCAGCAAAAGCTGAAAGTTTACACTACTAACTTCACTTTAAAAGAAATCTATTTTTTATCCAGCACATCTTTCTTTCCATAAATTAGTTGTTAATTGCAGAGTTGACTGGAAAAGAGAGTATATTAAGAAAATCAAAATCACGGGTAAAATGTAGGTGTTCCAAAAATGCTAAAGTTCAAGACAAGGTCTCTGTAACAAAGTATACATACCGCAAAACAATGAAAGAATTAAAAAGCCAACAAACTATTTACATGCAGTCCAGTTAAAAGAGCATGAACAACATTCTTTTTCTTCCAAGTAACAAGTGATAACACAAGAAGAAATGACCTCAAGTTGCGCCAGGGGAGGTTTAGAATGGAGATTAGGAGAATTTTCTTTACTGAAAAAGTGCTGAAGCATTGGAACAGGCTGCCCAGGGAAGTGCTGGAGTCATCATCCCTGGAGGTGTTCAAAAAACATGTAGATGTGGCACTTCAAAGTATGGCTTAGTAGGCACAGTGCTGTTGTGTTGATGCTTGGACTCCATGATCTTAGAAGTGTTTTCAAACTTTAGTGATTCTATGTTTCTATATTTTTTCTATTTCTCTTTCCTTAAAAAAAGAAAAAGAAAAGCTTACCAAAGTTACAGACATTGACTGGAACCTTAAACATACTAAAATCCTGCTGGAACTATTTTTTTACAGATGCCTTTAGTAGGGCTGACTTATTTTTTTTATTTTCTTCATGGGCAATAACTATCCATATTTTTTGCTCATCTCTCACTGATGTTTATCTTTTCTCTCAGTTTGGTCCCAACATTCTCAATGCACCTGAAGTGCTAGTGTTTTATTGTCATGCAGAATTCCAGCTAAATTGCTGGAGTCATGCATAGATGCAAAAGCCTGTTGATATGAAGCCAGTTGTAAGTGAAGAGTCCTAGTTTATTTGAAAATTAAATTGTGCCAAGCAACATTATTTGATTGTAGAAATGAATTCACTGTAGGTAGTTAGAAGAGCCCAAACCATAAATATGATCCCTGCCAATTAGCCAGCTCTTTCAGACTATACACAGGAATAGACATGGAGTCAGATCAGACCAGGGATGATTTCTAAAAGAAAATTGCCTATTTTTGAAGGATTGGGAAGTTTTAGAGCATGGATACAGCTGTTCCGTGCCAACTGTTCCGTGCCAATTGACCTTTACCATAGCAGGTGCTGCCCCCCTTCCACATGACTATGCATGCAGATCCAAAGGGTTCAGGCAGAGGTTATTCTGGCAGGGGTCTGTTGAATTGCCGCTGACTCTGGAGCCCCCAGTCTCAATCTGAGAACCTTCCTGAAGGAGCTTCTGTGCATGCCCCTGATTCGAGAACTTTCAAGTAAGACCACCCTCACATGCTAATAAGGGCATGGGTTTGCCTTATAAATAGTGCCTGCCAAGAAGGCATGGAGTACGCACCCACCGCCCCACGGAACTGACTGAGGAAGGACTGCCTTAAAGTAGTACTGGACCTGAAGTTCCTGAAGAATTGTTGCTGGAGGAGTTGCTGCTGGATGGACTAAATCTTCCTGAGGAACCGCTGTTCCCCACTGGAATGGTGGTACCTTTTCTTTTTCCTCTGCTACTTCTTTCTCTCTCCTTCTCTGACTTATCATACTGTACTTTCTTTTTCCTTGGCACTATAGTGTATTGGATCAAATCTGAGTTGCATTCTAGTTTGTTTAGCAACCTTGGTTCTATTCAGGGGATCAGATTAGGATCTGAACAGATTGGGATCTGTTATTGTAACTTTGAGAAGTTGTGACTTGGAGTGCACCTGAGTATCTGTTTTGTGATTTTCACTGTGTGCAAAATAAATACTTCATTTGAATTTATCCTGAGACATTTGTCAGTCTCAGCAAGCTCGTTTGATAAATGAGATAAGCAAATTAAAGATTATGTATTCCTATTGCACTAGGAGCAGCAATAGTAAAGAAAACCTTCTTTGTTTTTTTCCACATAGATGTGAATATAGTAACACAAAGAAAATCATCCCTCTTTTCTACTCTGTGTGTTTTCTGCCATGATCAGCTACAATTTCATCAGTTCCTACCATTGCTGTTTCTTGATCTCTTTTCTAGTTCTCTTGGGAGGACCTCCCAACAGCTATCATCTGCCTTCATTCCCCTGAAATACCACATGGTAACTCCACCAGAAAGCAAAATATGGATTATTTCAACCAGCCTGTAGAGATCATCTTGCATGATTAAAAGACAGTTTGGAAAAACTGGAAAAATCTTTATGAGGTTATGTTATAATGTTAAGTGAGATGGACAGGAATGTAAGAATAGAGGCCGAAAGGAAGAGCACTGCCATAACCTACTGTGTTATACTTGCAGTAGCATTGCATTAACTGTGCACACAGAAAACCAAAAGGCTTTCCTTCCTGATGTATCTAGAGAAATGACATCGTCATGATGAAAATCTAGAGAAAGATAAACAGAGATATTTTATTTCAACTTCGACTTCTACTAGCCCGGCTATTAGTGGAACTTTCAGCTGAAAAATAAGAACACTGATTTTTTTTTCAGCGTAGCATAACTTAGCAGATATCCTTCATTAAAAAATGGAAAGGCAAAAATATATTTGCATCATCTGGTTGCACCAGTTAGGAACAGTATTTAGTTCTATAGCCATAATTTTACAGGTGAGAATAACTACTGCACTGTACCTACTTTCAATATAAATTTTGACAGAATGCATAAGCAGGTGTTTGTCATTTCTGTGGCTGATTTAGTCTTCATGGAGGACCTCTTCCTAAGGCTTACATAATGATGAACTGACATTAAAAGAGGGAAAATAAGAGATTATTTTAAACACAGAATTTAAAACGCAATTACTCAACAAAAGCTCATATCTTGAATGAGGTCTTTGTGTGAAATTTTGTTTTATTCATAGCAAGACAAGAAAAATAATTATGATTTTATCATCTTACATTTATAATCTGACTTTTAAAAGTAACGAGCTTCTGCATGCTGGATTTTTCGGTTTCTAACACAATTTAATCACTTTTATATTTTCTCAATCCAAATTGTACATTAAATTTGCAAAGTTTATCTACTCGAAAACTTGTGAATTTAAACAGGGGCTGGACACTCAATAGAATATACACAAGAAGAAAAACTAAAAAAGAAATAAAGGGGAAAAAAAGCACAGTGTTCCTACTACTGAACTTGCTTTTCTTCAATATGTACATGCCATTCTTTTTCACCACTTTTGCCTTTCTGAAAAAGAATTTAATAGAATCACAGCATCATAGAATGATTTAAGTTAGGAGAAACCTTTAAAGGTCCTCTAGTCCCATCCACCTGCAATGAGCATGGAAATCTCCAACTAGCTCAAGTTGCTCAGAGCCCAGTCCAACCTGACTGTGACTGTTTCCAGGGAGGGGACATCTACCACCAATCTGGGCAACACTTTCCGGTGGTTCACCAACCTCACCGTAAAAAAATTCTTCCTTATATCTAGTCTAAATCTACCCTTTGTAAGTTTAAAAGCATTACCGCTTGTCGTTTTACAACAGGTTCTCCTAAAAAGTTTGTCCTTATCATTCTTGTAGGCCCCCTTTAGGTAGTGAAAGGCTGCAATAAGGTCTCTCCAGACCCTTTGTCCCCCCAGGCTGAACAACCCCAACTCTCTCAACCTTTCTTTATAGGAGAATTATTCCAGTTCTCTGATTATTTTTATGACCCCCCTTTGGACCTGCTCCAGTTGTTTTTTCCTATGCTCCAGAACTGGATGCAGTACTCCATTTGATCAATTTGATGAATTTAATTCTCACATATTTAGAGTTGCTGAAATGTAAACATAATGGCAAGAAATTTTGATTGACTTTACTCAAGTGAGGTAGATCACATAAAAAAAAGGTTCCATGTAAAGTGTCTAATTTAAGAGAAACAGAGGAGGACATGGTCCATGAGTTTAGGAGAAGAGGAAGAAAGAGGTTTGGGGTGCTTCATGGGAGGATGGAGGAAAATCATAGAATCATCTGGTTGGAAAAGACCTCTGAGATCATCAAGTCCAACCGTACCTGTCCCTTTACTAAACCATTTCCTTAAGAAACTCATCTACCTGTCTTTTAAACACCTCTAGGAATGGCGATTCAGCCATCTCCCTGGGCAGCTGTGCCAATGCCTGACCACCCTTTCAGTGAAGAAACTTTTCCTGATGTCTAATCTGAACCTCCCCTGGCACAATTTACGGCCATTTCCTCTCGTCCTATCATCTGTCACTTGCAAAATCCTGGGATTCTTCTCTCTTTTACCGCAATATCTCTGGTTTGTCTAGTGTATAACCATCTTCTGTTTTCATTCTTTTAAAGTGTTGGTGGCAAGGTTTTAGTGGAGGAGCTGCATTCATGAAGAGAGGCCAGGGGCTGCACCTTGCTGCATGCAGGCAGTTACAGATGGCTTCAAAAGGAACTTACTGCAGGACACAGCTGAGCTTGTCAGCCAGGCTGGTGTTGCCTTTGGGAAAATATATTTAAGAAAAGGTCAAAAGCCAGACAGCATTTATTTTGGAACTGTGCTTCTGATTCTACTTATTTCATAGAGTGTCCTACCTCACAGATCACTGATGTTGATATTTCAACGAAAAGCTGTTTAAAAGATTATAAAACATTAAAAAAAAAAAAGGTAAAAAAAAAGCAGCATTATATTACATCCTAGGAATGCTTTGAGAAGTTGTAAAATGGACCATTTATAAGAGATGTCTTAATCACAAACCTCTTGTCCTGCTCCTATAAATTTGGACCTGGAAGAAGACCCTGTCATGGGTGTGGAGAAAGGCCTGACTAAAGCACATTTTTTTCCCCAGGGCCTGCAAGTGTCCCAGAGACAAAAAAAAAAATAAAGGTGGAGTTGAACACAGCCTTTGAGATAAACCTACATCTATTGAAATGTAAAAAATGAGAAATTGTTCCCATTGTTCCCATCTATGGCTAGACCTCTCCTGCTGTACGTTATGGTCATTGAGCTCTGTAACTCCAGATCCAGTGCAGTTTAGAGGTCTCCCATGATGCCCAGATGGATTTGAGTGGATCTCTTCCTGTGCTACCAAGTGGGCACATGGGCATATGAGTAGTAGTTCTTCAACAGGACACCATATGCAGAATTTGTTTGCACCTCATTTGCAATTACTGATGCGCGACTCAGATCCAAAGAAACCTGACTTCCTACAGATTTCTTATGAAGAGATGAGCTTCTCTGCTTGTGTGTCCTCTGATGCTGGGCTCACATAACTGTTCCACAGTGAGGGCATCAGCAAAACTCCATTCTCTCTCCAACCTGATGTTCTCACAAAACTGATGCCTTTTAGAGCTCTGTCTGTCTGTCATAACTGATTGAAATACATTTCTTTTGATTTTATTTTTAGATAACCTTTGTTCAGAAAGAATTTGTTTTTTAACATAACGAAAAATGTGAAACTTATCTAAGAATCAGACACTTGATCATGGAAAGAAAAAACCTATCTCTAGGGTCACAGGAAATAATGGATCTTGGGTTTTAGCTGGTTGTATCTCATACTTAACTTACCTCATATCTGCTAAAGTGTGAATCAGATCAAAGCTTTCTCATCAAGGAGTCACCATAACATCTCCTTCCTAAACATAAACTCTTCCCTCTGGTTCTGAGTACTTAAGCCCAAAGTATTTTTGATTTATTGTATAACTTTATGTCACTTGCCAATCTTCCATCACCTCCGTACTTATCCAAAATCTGGATGCTAAACAGGCAGATTTCTCACATTTTGATTCTCTCCTCTGTCAGCCAAACTTCTGATACCAAGTGGAGTATTTTTAATTGCTGAAAGTGAGAATACTTAGAAAATACAGATTATACAAACAGTTCATGAAAATGTGCTGGAAGCACTGACCAGTTCCTGAAACTACTGAGGAAAATCTCTAAAACTTTCTCATAAAGATGTTCATAAAAATATGATATGAGCCACATGTGCTTCACTGTAGTACAGGAGCTTCCAATAGAATGGATTTGAGCTTTGGATGTGTGTCCAGATGTGTGAAAGTGGGTTGAGAAGGGAAGGCTTTAACAAGGCGACATGAAGGGTGAACAAGTCTGTAACGGCAGAAACTGTCAATGTACGTGGTTTATGAGGCAAGGTTTTGATAGTGGAAGGAATGCAGGAGTGGCTTGTCTGAGAAGGAACTGGGGTCTGCCCATATCAGGGACTGCTGACCCACCACAAGAAGCAGCTGAGCCCCTCAGTGGTACTGGTGGCACTTCTGTGATAACACATTTAAAAGGTGAAAAACACTGTACAGCAGCTATGAGAGAGGAGTGAATAAAATGTGAAAGAAGTAATCCTTCATACCCCAAGGACAGAGAAGAAGGATGGGCAAGAGATGCTACAAGTGCTGAAGTAGAAATTTTCTTGCAGCCCACAGAAGATAACCTTGGGGAAGATATCCACACTACAGTACATGGAGGACCCTACACAGCAGCAGGTGGACGCACCCTTAAAAAAGGTGCAGCCCATGGAAAACTCCTGACAGAATTTGCAGCCCATGGAGAGGAGCCCACACAGGAACAGGTTGTCTGGCAGGAACTGTTGTCCATGGCAGACCCACACTGAGAGTCTGTCTTCTATGAAAGGGACTCTGCACTGCAGCAGGGGAAAAGTGTCAGAAGGAAAGTGCAGCATGTAATAAAATTAGAGACTGGCCACAGGCCCCATTCTCCATCCCCCTGTTCCACTCTGGGTAGGAGGTAGAATTGGGAAGACAGGAATGAAGTTGAGGCTGGGAAAAAGCAGGGGCTGAGGGTAGCATTTTCTATTTTGCCTTTGCTTCTCATCATCCTACACTATTTTTAATTGGCAATAAATTAATCTTCCTGAAGTTGAGTCTGTTTTGGTAAGTAATCTCTCTGTCTTTATTTCAACTCACAAGCTTTCTTTCATCCTATTTTCTCCCTCCATCCTTTTGAGGAGGGGGAGTGATAGAGCTGCTGGGTTGGAAACTGGTAGAAATTCAAGGTCAAATCCAGTACCCACAGAATTATGAGTTAGTGGAATAAATAAGCTTTAATCACTTTCTCCTCTTCAGGAAACATTGCTGTAATTCGGTTGTCATCATCCCACTGGTCAGACCTGTGCATTTACAGAGACAGAGAGTGTAGCATATTTAACAAGTACTGAGGAATTCCAAAGAAGAGGAAGATTCTTGTCACTGTCATCCCTCAGACAGCTGTGTAAACCGTGACCTCTGTCAAGGATGCTTGGGTTACTGCTTAAGGACCATTTATAACAGTACAGAAAATAAGGTAGCTACATAGTCACTATATCTGAAGTGGTGGTTGTATGTTACTAGGAGGGAAGTCATATTCTCCAAGTTAAACCAGCTGGGTGCAGTTCTGAAGTGGGATCTTGAACATAAGTGCTGGCATAAGACGAATTTTTCAAGTAGAACTGTAGGACTAACTCCCATTCATGTTGAATATAACCTCAAGGCAAACAAAACCAAAGAAACAGTAGACATGCAGATAAAAATCAAGCAAAACCCATTATCTTTTAGTCTATAGATCTTACTGTTCTTATCCCTGAAGTGACGTAAGAAACCTTGTATCTTAAAGGTTCACACTGGTGCACTTACAGGAATCTTGGCAGGAAGATAAGTCTGCTCCTTTCTGAACATAACCAAAGCTAGGATCCTCGGCTTTTTCCTGCTTATCACTTAATTCCCAGTTGGATTTATCTCTTGTCTACCCTGACTACAGCGTCCTATAACATGAGAAGATTCATACTTCCCCCTGCTTGATAAAGGTGGCAAAAATCTTGTCAAAAGCACTAAAAAAAATTAGAAATGTATCAAACATTTTCACTGACTTTTCCAGAGATTTCAAACACATTTAAATGTTTCCAAGTTGAACAGAAAATGAGAATGAAAAAATCTGACTGATATGTTTGCAACACTTAGGGTTTTTTTTCTGTTGGTTTGCTGAACAAAGTAGTTTGAGTTACCACACAGCTACTTTGACTCAATTTTCTGCAAGTAAGTGACCTCAGGTCTTCCTCTGCAAAGTTGCTTCACATTAGATGGACCCCAGCCCGCTTTGTTGTATGAAGCTGTTACAAAGAATACTTCATCTGTTGCTAGACATTTTCATAGTATTACTTTTCTAGCTTTCAATTTCTTATATGAAGAATTGCATCTTTTTATTTCTTTTTTATGTCTCAATATATTTCACATATAGGGGAAATATCTATTTTTTCAGGTAAAGCAACATAGAATTTTGATAGTTTTCCCAAGATTATTCACCACATTTGGGAATTCTGGGAATAGAGTTGAATCTGTGATTCCTCATCCACAACTTCTCCTCTGAGAGAGAAATGAAGTAATTAACTAGAAAGGTACCATATTAATACCTGACTCCTGTCCAAATGTTAGCAATGTCTTCACAGAAGAACTATTGTCTTTGTGGCAAAAAAAAAGGCTGATGGTATCCTGGGTTGCATTAGACAAAGCATTGCCAGCATGTTGAGGTGAGACCCCACCTGAAGTTCTGTGCCCAGTTCTGGGCTCCCCAGTAAAAGAGACATATGGATTCACTGGAAGATGTCCAGCAAAGAATCACTAACATAATGGAGGATCTGGAACATCTACCGTATGAGGACAGGCTGAGAGAGCGTGCACTGTTCTACCTAAGGAAGTTATGGCTCAGGGCAGGGATCTCATCAATATGCATAAATGCCTGATAGAAGAGTGTAACAAAGAGAGACCCTGGCTCATTTCAGTGATGCCCCCTGACAGGCCTGGAGGCAATGGGTGCAAACTGAAATACAGAATGCTCCCTCTGAATATCAGTAAAAACATTTTTGCTCTGAAGGCGACCAAGCTTTGGCACAGGTTCCTCAAGATGTTATGGAGTTTCCATCCCTAGAGAAAGTTAAAAGCTGTCTGGACACAGTCCTGGGCCAAGTAGTACTGTGTGAGCAGGTGGGTTAGACCAGATGACCTCCACAGAGTCCTACCGGCCTTAACCATTCTGCAATTTTGTGAGCAAATTTGATCTACTGGATAGGAACTATTTCTGTATTAGTGGTATGCGATTACTGAAAAGATGTAAGTAACTGGTAAGTAAGGTGTGGTAAGACTGTTCTTTGCTAAGAGAAGGAAGAGAATCCTGGATCACAAAGGTCTCAAGTATGTGCTTCTATCTGTAACTTCCGCTCTTGTGTTTCACCTACATTTTCAGGACATTTTTCAAGATGGGAAAAATGATTTTTGTATAATAGCAGCTTCACATTTATCAGTGCTTCAATTGGAATAATCTTTAGATCCCTGAAAATTCAGATCTTCAAGGAGTTCAAAATCATGTGAAGAAAATCATCATAAGCTAGGCAAATATGTTGCTCATTTTTATTTCTGTTTCAACCATGGTGACAGGTCTTTCTTTCTCAGTCAGTATTGTAGTTCTGTTTCATTAGACAGGAACACTTCCCTATTGCCATTACAGAATCTGTTCTTATTACCTGATAATCAGGTTCTAACATAAACTGTGCTTAAGTAATCATAATTGTAACCATTACAATGGCTTATCTCTATCAGGGGAGTTCTGAAATGCCTGCTTTAGTATTCACAAGTAATAATTTTGTTTTCTCTACAGCTGTTAAAGTCATCCCGCTTTTATAATTTTGTGATAATGGAGTTTCTTTATGAATGTGTGCCTGAAAACTGAAAATCATTTTTTATAGATAAGCAAAATGACCATTTCTGTAAACTCATGAAAATAAGACATTTTGGGTTAAACCATTAGAGAAAAAAAAAATTATCCACGTGTTAAAAATCATTGTGACCTTGAAAAAAGAGCATTTAATTTTCATTGGGTGTAAATGGCAGCCAGCGTCCAAGCCTATGTATTCACAGCTGTGGGAAACTGCATTTTTAAGATTCTCTCAGATCACCAGGAGTTAGAAAGAGTATCATTACAGTGAATTCTCAGTGCTGACTAATTAGAACTCAATGAGCAGCAAAATAAAAGGCTCCCCTGTCAGACTCAGATTGAGTCAATTCAGTTGGCCAAGAGATTTTTGAAGAAGGCAGAGGTGAAGGAATAACAATACCTTCCCTGAGGGTCTTCCTCCCCTTTCTGGTAGATAGGTGGTTACCTAAACCTGTCTGACTATTGCTTGCAATATTGTCACTTCTCCACAGGGTTGCTCTGAGCGTACTGGTCCTGCATGACCTTTTTTTTTCTGTAAAGTATCTTTCAGCAAGACAAGAAGATTTTTTGTACCAACACCATGTGATTTAATGTTGAAGATGATTATTTTTGTTGAAGTAGTGAAAAGCAAAACCAACAAAACTCTTTAAACACAACTTCATGGCTTTTTCATGACACTTTTTTTTTCTGGTATTCAACCTGTGGCCACCCTGATGAGTCCTAATTGTCCCTTGTATCTATCATACTGGTAGGCAAGAGAACAATACCTGGAGCTTAATGACCTTCCTGTTGCCATCCAAAATCTCAATATTCTCTATCTTTATATTGCTTTAAATGCATAATTCAATATTTAGTATTGCACTTCAAATTCTATGGAGCCTTAGTTACACTTGTTTTAAAGGTAAATAGAAATGAAAATATACAGGGAAAATACAAGTATCTCAACTCTTATTTGAACTGTATCTAGCCCTTTGTTTCCTAAAGATGACATCTCAATGCAAGGAAATGTGAGTCTCTTTAATCGCAAATATCAAAGGAGGCTGGATTCCAGAGCTGGGCTTTGTTTTTGACAAATCAATTTTATTGTTTCTTATTGGAACCTTTGGATTTATTCCTGTGACAGGTTTTCACTGGAGTGTACCAGTTCTACTTACTGTCTTGTCACAAGAACTTTATAGATTAGGGTGGTGTAACAGAAGAGTGAATCTGATCCTGCCCAATGATTAGTTAATCTGTACAGGTTATGGAAGACCAAGGCTTTCTAAAGTGCGTAGTCAGACTGATATGGGCCAAGGGCTTGACCTGGCATTACATTATTCTTTAAGCTAGAACTCTGTTCAAGAGGTATAGTGAAATGATAATCTGCTACTTCTATCACTTTTCATGATTCTTCTCAAGATACTGTTTTTGTCACAGTAAGAAATGTGATTTCATATTGCTTAATTTGAAGCCTTTCAAGAGAAGAAACATTTTTTCTTCTTCTCCTAGACTCTTCTGCCACAGAAAGCCTGCCTGAGAAAAAGTCAGCTTTTCCCAACACAGACCTCGTTTTAATGTAACCACTTAACTTGCAAAGGTATCCTCTTCCCTTCTATCAAAAATCTAAACTTTTTCTAACTCTTTGAAGCCTGCATGCATGACAATGCAGAAAAGGGGAACACACTGGCAAGGTTTTGGAAGGACAGCTATGGAAAAGAGCAAAATAAGATTTCAAAGATGTGTCCAAAACTGCTCACAGCGAACACAAAGATAAAGTGTGATTAGATCCTTAGTTTCGTGGCTGGCAGGCAGAGAGGTGTTGAATTTAATTCTTTTCACCATAGTGTGGTCAGTATTTCGGTGTGTGTAGACACGTTAAAGAATAACAACATTCTACAATTACAAATTCAACTACATTTTTAATATGAAAATAAAACCCAGAATTTCAGTTAATTTCAAGATACTGCTTCCTATTCTGCTGCCAGGATAATCCCAACCTCCTGCATCATTAATTTATGCAGCTGCTTTTTATTTGGTCATTCCAACATGCTATGTAGCACAATGGCTTGTGTACTTGCTAGCATTTGTACCAAGGGGCTTACAGACTGAGGCAGAGAGAGGGCTATGAGTATGTGTATACTCAGAGTTCATGTGTTGCAAATGATGCACAGGAATGACTTAAGACTCTGTGTACCAATAAGAAGAAAAGCACTCAGCACGTGTACCTAACGCACTGGGTTACCATATAAAACTCTGTTTATGTCACATCCCAAACTGTTATTTGCTTTCTGTATTCAATTTATTTCTGATCAATAAATCATTCAAGCAATTAGTTTTGAATCTTTACTCTATTACTCTATTACTCTATAAGAACATTGGCTAAATTGCAAGGTGAAAAAATTTATGTGGAGTGTGAGGTGAGATAAATAAGAGAAGTACCATTATAGTAAAAAAGCTGGAAGTGGATTTGTATATCTAATGAAAAACCTATGAAGGTCAACTAATGAGCAGAAGAGTGTCAGTCCTTGTGGGAGACTAGAAATGTCATCAGATTGGCTATGTGATTTTGCATATATAACCTCAACTCAAAATAGACACATTCAAAATATCACTGAGACTCTAATACTCTTCCAGCATGTTGTTTAGCAATACATATAATTTCCACTGTTCTTAGAAAGTTGCTACATTTTTTGTATACTAGCTAGGCTGATGTATAAAAATCTTTTGAAGAGTTATTATATGAATTTGCAAACAGATCACATCTGTCTATGTCTCCTTCCTATCTATCTCTTCGGAATAACTGAGCCTGAGAGTGAGGAGAGTAAGGGGAACTGGATATGGCAGTTATAGTAGTTGCTTGATTATTTGCTTTGTGTGCAAATGATGTAAAAAAAAGGCAGGCAGCAGCGGTAAGTGAACATAAACTCTCTGCTATGATTTTAGAAAATCAATCTCAGGCATTAAATGGTAAAGATTTCTGTGATATCAAACTAAAAGAAAAATAGCAATTCTGTTTCCTCTATAGCGTTTTCACCCATGTATACCTGAGCCCTCCAAGTGTGCAACTGCACTTAAGAGTTCTGCATAAAGGTCTGCAGGCATCTCCAGTTGTTTCCTTAGCAACAGGAGCCATGTGCAGGCTATGTAAATGGCTCTTCCTACACCAGGTTTCCTTGGAAGCAAAGAAAGTGCTTAGAAAGGAAAAAAGAGACAGACTCATTCCAATACAGAGATGATTTTCAGCCATTTACCCGTGCAATCCAGATTGTAAAAATAAATTGCACTCATTGGAATAATTTCTTTTAACATATGTATGGACCTTGACTTTCCTCTGCTGAGGCAGAGGACAGAGAAGATACAAGGATGGCCATACACATTTGTCCCAGAACACCACATTTTCACGACTGTCTGCACACTAGAGCCTCAACCTAAGAGATTTACATAGCTGCAATAACAGCATCTTCCCCTACAGGTCAGGTAGACATGGCAGCTTGCATGTAGACTGGAGAGTTGTCACCCACATGCTGCCATTTGTCACCCAGATTCTGCCAGTGAGCTCAAGAGGACAGGATATTACCCAACTTTTAGCAAAGTTTCTCTAACAGGACATGGTGTTCACCACTAACACCATGCACCATTTCATCACAAACCAGTCTATGCTCACAACTACTTATAAGATTAGGAAGAAAAAAATACATGCCCTGGCTGTTGACTCTAAGCTTATCTGCAAAGCAGGCTGCAGGGTAGGTGACATTCATTCAGCATGTAAATAGTCAGGTAAGTCTAGCTCATTGGCAAGGCAGATTAACCCCTGGATTGTAGCGCAGAGAATCAGGAATAGATAGATGTTTAGTCAGACAGCCTAAAACATTTGGATATTCCTCTTCAGGACTACATTTGAATGGTAAGGTGTTTCAGAGGAATTTTTCATTCTGTGATTTCAAGCACACTAAAATTTCAGTTTAATTAAAATCTAAAATGCACACATAGGACCGTCTTGCTATAAGATTAGGAGATTTTACAATTTCTCAAATAAAAACATAAAATAGAGAATGTACTCTTTGTATTATTAATTTTACAATTTATTTCTCAAATAAAAACACAAAATAGAGAATGTACTCTTTGTATTATTACTAGGACATGATTATTGTCTGATATACCACCAGATGAGGCATCCTGGAGGAAAAAATAATGGAAGACTTGATGACTAAGGACAAAAATGAGATTTCTGGCAGCAGTGGAGTTTCATCTGTACAGAATTCCAGTGGCTTTCAGGCCACATTCTGAGGCATAGATTTTTACAAATGAAGCAAAATGGAACATATATCTATGTAAGCCATATATTTATATGCACACAAACACACAACTCTCAGATGATCAGTTATTTATATTAGAAAGAGGATATTAACTTGAAAACAAAGTGATCTTATTAAACTAAGTAAAGAAATTCATATATTCCAAAAATCATGAGATCATCCTAAGCAATTTTTTCGGCTTACCGCTGGCATTAGATGAGCTTGAATTTGTTTCCACTGAATTCAGTGGACATGAATGAGAGCATCAGTTCCCCTAGATTTACACTGAAGTTTTCTGTGATAGCCATTCTAGATTTCGTATTTGCCCCTTAATAATGAATTTCTGTTCTAGATTATTACTACCCTGTACTACCTTCTGATCCTAACCACTTAAGCTTTCTCAAGCCTCCAGGAATATTTCCAATGTTTGAAAACATGCCTGAGGCAAACAGCTGCAGAAGCAGCATTGCTAATTTGAGATGACAGCGCTTAGCTGCTACAACTGAGGTCCTAGTTCAGTCAATCAGTACAGCTGCCTGAAAAAGCTGGGTGCCACAGTCCTATAAAAGGCAGGGTCTTTATTAGAGCTATTCATCAATTTGCTTTTCAAAGCAATTTCTTGTAAGTGCATGTGCTATCTGTCAAAACACTTTTTTGTCTCATATTTTTGTTGGCCTAAATCACTGCACAATACTAATAATAATTTCTGTATGTCTCTGTGGGAGTTGATGTGTTTCAGGGTCAGATCAAAGTCCTGAAACTATCAGACAGCTACGTTGGGAAGCCGATTTACAGCAAAACTTTTAAAATCCTTCCAAATCTCTCATGAAAATGTACTAAGGAAAAAATTGAACGCCTCCTGCTTAACAGCCTCTAGTATTATTTGGTCTAACATTTTATCATATTAAAAAACAAATAGGGAGGTAGTGCTGGAGGCATATATATATGTTTGTCTTCAGGGTTCTGTAGCTGCAGGAACATGTTTTACATGCACTCTGATATGTAAGGTTTATTTTGATCACCAAGAGAACTGATGAGTGGGACTTGGAATGTACTGTCACTTGGACTGAATTATAAAATCAGAAATTAATGACAGAACTTCAGTGGCACATAAGGATGATAAGAGGAACTAAAGTGCAAGACTTCTGCAGTGGAGTTATGGTCTCTGAAAATAACCATTCTGTCAAGAACAACTTTGATTACCATGCAGAGCCAGCCATTTACTTCCTGCAAACTATTTTGAAAAACCACGAATACTACTTGCACAGCCTTGGACTAATGGTGGAAGAGGGATGTGATAACGCCTTAGCCCACAGAGTGTAACTTGTAAATATATGTTAATGTTCCTAACCGTGAAAATGGCATTCTGGAAAGAAAGATGCATACAGAACAAAATCCTTTAGACAAAGCATGTTATTAAAGTAAATGATCAAATATACACAGTCAACAGCCAAGTTTTATTCACATTTTGACCATGAGAATTTTACTGAAGTGTTGCCTTTGTTCTTATTTGTTTGTTTGTTTTGATTGACAAGGTTTGGGGTAAAACCAGGACTACCACTACAAGGAAAAACTTTGAGACATGACCAGTTGCACTCATTTTGAAGCCAAGTGTTACAGTGCTAGTCCTGATCACCAATCTTTTCATCTTTCCAGGACAACGAACTAATGATGACAGTGTTTCCATAGCAGATATGTTTTTGTTGAAGAACAAGCTTCCTTTCCTAGTGTAGTAGGGCTTTCCAAATAACCTCACAGTTTTTCATGATGACTTTGGTGGAATTATCTACTCCAAGTGCTACAAGGTTATATAATGGCTAGCAGCTTTGCAATATGGTTTTATTGCAGTAGTAACAGTAAAAAATCAAGGATGTACAGAAGACCTGAGGTAATAATCTGTGGCACTTCCATTTAAGTTTTATCACTGTTCCTGTTGTCCCACTCAACTGCGCTGCTTAGGGCCTTTGACCAGTACAATGCTACACGAATGGAAACACAATACTATGCTAAATATAGTGTTTCTAAGTAGACTCCATAAGGGTTTGGTTTTTTGTTTTGTTTTGTTGGGTTTTTTTAATGAGAACATCCCACTAGCAGGACAGGTTTTTAGAGACAACTTTCTCTGCATGAACTTATTACTAGAAGTAACATCAGGAAACCTGGTTCATATTTTCTCCTTCAGTATATGTCTGCTGCAACAGATTCAGTGGAAAGCTATGTATCTGATTTACTATGGGTCAGCTGTCTCTGTGTGCATTTGCTACGCACAGGGAGGAAACATATTTATTTAGTGCCAGGTCCTTTCATGGATGGTTTCGGCACCTCTTCTTTTTTCCTCCATTACACCTCTCAAATATAAAAGTTGTACTTAGCTGGAACCTGTTGTGATCTACCTTTTTCAGTCATAGCTAAGTGGTAATAGTAGCACCATCTATGATTTAGCAAATTAAGTAGATCTTTTCAAAGTAGTTTTGGCACGTCACCACACCAATGTCACAGTAATGCCAGGTCTTAGTTTTCCTCCCTTTATTTCTGTTCCTATAGGGAAAAAAACACCCTCAAACAAACAAAGAAACACCTCAGTGAAGAGACACTGGGATAGAATTCACAATCCTATCTGATCCTCTTAACAATAAACTACCATCACTTCCACAGGTATGTTAAAGAATGAGGATTGGTATTTCAAAGCTGAGTATCTCTGCACCGTGTTCATATTCTCAGCCAGATACCTCAGTCATTCTGAAGATAAACACATTAAATATAAGAACACCATGCAGGAGGGAACCTCTTGGGTACTTGATTTTAACCCTGCTGTCTCAGGCAAATATGTCATAGAATCATAACTTGTTTAGTTTTTTTTCTTTCTCATCCCCTCACCTATTAAACGGAAAACTGTTTAGGTTCTTGCAGCTGTAAACCTGATATTCACAATCGGGGTTTTTTGTCCTGTCTGTGCCAAGGGCAGCTCTTCTCTCTCCTCCGGTGTTTACTTTCCCAGTGTGTTTACAGAAGGTAATCATATTGCTTTCAAGACTCCATTTCACTAAGATAAACAAGTTAGGATTTTTTTGTCCTCTCTGAAATTATACACTCATAACCAGATAAAATGTATGGATGAACATCTCAAAATAATTATTAACAAAATTATTAATTCATTTTAAAACACTGATTAATGGAAAAATAAATATTGTTATTAATTATATAATGTTAAGTTGAATCCAAGTCTCATATCTGGGTGTGTACCACTACAATATGTCAGATTGTTACTGGGGACAGACCATGGTACAACCAACGACAGGAAGGAAATGCATCCATCAAATACTACATGTAATGATGGAAAGCACTTGTTACTATCATCTTGTGGAAATGAAGCCTGAATCAGCCAGGGATAGCTTACAAAAGACAGGAAAATTATGAAATCAAATATTGTTTCAAAACTATAAAATCAAATACTGCATCAAAATTAGAACTGGGCACACAAGAAGTTTTGTAAGAGCATTCCTGTCTGCTGAGCCTGGAAAGTTTCTTTCAAAACATACCTTGGATCATTAAGCTTTACCCAAAGTTCTTCAATGGAAATAGTCAAGAATGTCAGTTTCTCATTTCTGCTTCATAGAAAAATTAGGGAAAAAACACTTTGGTCTGATTTAAATCAGAACTACATTTCAGAATGCAACATCTCCTGTTTACAAGAAATGCAGCTGTAATCATGGAGCATAAAAAAACAGACAGAACTGATTCCAGACTCTACAACCAATTCCACTTTTAATTTGTAATGTTCAATCTGCAGAGTTCTTTTATCACAGTTTTGAGTGTGCATGTACAGTTGAATTCATGTCACTATTCTGGCAAACAAGACGAGGGCCTTGTTCTTCTCAGTTGTATACAGATAAAGCAGGGGAAGAATTTCAGATCTCAATAAGGCTAATAAAGGAGGAAGGAACACACAGAAGTATCAAGGTAGAGAGCGGCACTTCCATCACCCTTTTTAGTTCCTAAGATAGATGTAAATGTCTCTGTGGGGTCAGGAAAACAAAGACGTAGAGCCTCATGCCTTGCAAACCTCCATTCTTCATATTATCAGTGGATTTAAGTAGCATCTATATACTGATGATCAACTGAAGAAACCCTGGATGTTTCCTAGTATACAGTCTGAATATGATCTTGCTGTATTTCATAACAGCCATACCTCACAGGAACTGCTGTTTTTATAGAGGATTCAGGTAGACTACCACTTTGAATTATTTTCTAGGCCAGTCTTTTTCTTATAGTTAGAAACACAGCCAGAAGAGTTGTCAAGGGCATGGTTGGTGATTGGGGGTGGGAATGATTTTATGTTGTGCATCTCAGGGTTCGGGGACCACTCCATGATGTATCAATCATTGAAGAAAAGGCAGAAGGTACCTGCCCACAATTTTCTTCTCAATGGAAAGTGCCTGAGAGCTTCCCCAATGAAAGGTATTCTAAAAAGGTACACTAGTGTGGTTTCAAATTTGGATCTGTAGGGAGTCTTTGTAGTAAAACCAATGCAGTTCTTCCTTCCTTCCTCTGCATTTTTTCTCCTTCATAGGACAAGTCCCTTTAACAACTCAAGGGTATCAAGGTTTTAGAATCATTAAACAAAAGAGTGGAAGAGTAATAGGCATGGTGGGAATGAAAAGCAACCTCTAGTGCCTAAACCGCATCTAACAAAAAAAGTTCCAACTATCTGAGAATATCTTCCTGCTGACTCACAGTCTAAAGGATTTCTGGAACTTCAGCAAGTCTGGAGAAGAGTCATCATGATGGGGGTAGGAACACATAGCAAGCATCTTAGTAGGTGCATAGTATGTTGTTGGTGGTTTGCTATTTGTTTTCAAACAAATGGATGACTGACAGAAAAAATATGAACTCATCACTCTGCTCATTTCTGGTAGTTCTGTTGCTGTGTTTTAGTGTACTTCAGGTCGTCTCCAGAGAGGCTGCTGGTATCAAGGCTTGAACTTCAGTCTGGGCCTGTTCTGAAGTACCAGATACAGCTGTGCAAGACCAATCCAACAGAGAACATGCCTGTGAGGGGCTGTACATCTGATCCTTGACTAATAATAGTGATGGGTCTGGCAGTGGAAAAGGGCTATACAGGGAAGAGCTCTCAGCAATATCCTCTGCTACATCCAGAGTAATCTTGACTGTTCTAAAACAAAAAACAAAAATATGATGTACCTTCCATGGTCCAGATCCAGCATGCAGATCTTTCTGGGAAACAGAGCAATTAACAAGGGATCTTTTAGTCAGACTGAAATACATCACAGCATCTGTTGTCTGCTTCAAAGGGAATAGTTAATGTAAGGATATCTGCTTTCTAGGGCTCACAAAGATATGATTACAGAGGTAGCTAGGCGAAAACAGAATGAACTAAAGGATCTTCTTGTGGCTATGAGGACAACACGGGCCCTGCATAGGCCCACAAACGTGTGAAAAAACAGTTTTAAACTAATATTTCTTGTGCTGAGGTGCCTAAACCAAAGCCCTTAGTATAAAAGGCAGAAAAATTGACTTCAATAAAGGCTTGAAATCTTCCTATGCATTGCAGGGGAGTGACAGAAGAGTGACGGGAGAGCAACAAGAGACTGCAGGAAAAGCGGAGAAAATTTGTATTTCAAATATTTATTCCAATTATAGCATGAAATAGGGAACATGGGAGGTATTAACTGTTCCTGGTGGAAACAAGTGGGCAGAAAAGGAGGACTTTTCATTTTCGTAAGTCTGTGAAATTATGACTTTAAACAGGAATTGGGAAGGGCAAGCGCTACTGGTGAGAACAAAAAAAAAGGAGCAGTTTATTGAAGGGCAGCTTTAAAATATGATTATCTTCAATATATGTTGAAGTGAGAAATTCATCAGGAAAGAACAAATGACTTGACTTGAACTCTACGTGTTTATTTTGAATGCCAAGATTAATTTTAAGGAAAAGTAACAAATTAGCAGATACCTCAGATTGATGAGCACTCTCTATTAACTGGATTAATTCACTAAACTAACAGTTATTATGTGATGGAATAGACATTAAAGAGGAGGGTTTTTTTCCAAAGTTGATTAAGAACTATTCTAGAATTCATGTTACAGAGATTCTTTAGGGCTTACAGGTTGCCAATGGGACCCAAAGAAAATGCTCGCTGGTAAGAAGCATCTACGGAATACTCCCTTGAATAATTTTGCTGCTTTATTATAGCTGTAGTTTTGTTAATGAAGGATGTTTGCTGCCTCCAGAATCTCCACCTATTTTTTTGCATGAATCCTTATGCAATATCAGCAGGCATATACAGTAGTGTAGCACTCAGAGGGATGAAGGTTTTTAAGAGCTCTCAGAAAAACAAAAATACTTCTGTTTAGTTAAGAATAGATTTCTTAAAGAAAGCTTAAGAAATAAGTTTCTGTTTAGTTAAGTATTAATCTCATCTCTCTTTCGCTGTAAACCTTTCACTGCATTGTGCTCTTGGTAAATGACAACCTGCAAGTTTTGAGGAAGGAAGGATTGAGGCATGTGAGGGAGATTTTGCAGGAAGAATTGGGAAAATGGCCAGTGCAAATGTTCATTACAGTAGATACACTTCTCTCTTTAAAGCTTATGATCTCTTTTCTTCATAAAGATTTGCTCAAAGTTTCAGTCCTGAGTCCTTCCATTGTTCTTGGAAGTCAGTATATGGTATAACTGAAGAAACCTAAAGTGCAGGGGTAAAAAGGACTGAGAAAATTCATCTGGTTTGGAAAAAAAGTGACATCAGGGAAGACAGGTACTCTGTAGATGAAAATATTCATTCATATATCTTTTCGTCGCCAGTACAATCAGGATTAAAACTTTAGAATCATAGAATTGTAGAATGGTTTGGATTGGAAGGGACCTTAAAGATCATCCAGTTCCAACCCCCGTGCCAGCGGGGCAAGGGCAGGGACACCTTTCACTAGATGACGCTGCTCAAGGCCATTATAAGGTCTCCTCAGAGCACCATGCTGAGCACCCCCAGCTCTGTCAGCCTCTTCTTGTAGAAGAGGTGTTCCAGCCCTGACCATCTCCATAGCCCTCCTAGGGACCCATTTCAGCAGTTCCATATCCATCTTATTTTTGGGGATTCCAAAACTGGACACAAAACTCCAGGTGGGGTCTCATGGGAGCAGAGTAAAGGGGAAGAATCACCTTTCCCAGTCTGCTGGCCACACTTCTTTTGGTGCAGACCAGGACACGGTTGGCCTTCTGGGTTGTGAGCGCACGTTGCTGGCTCATGTCATGCTTCTCATCAACCAGTACCTGCAAGTCCTTCTCTACAGTGCTGCTTTCAATCATGTCATCCCTCATCCTGTATTGAAACCGCAGATTGCCCTGACCCAGGCGCAGGGCCTTGCACTTGGCCTTGTTGAACTTCATGAAGTTCATGTGTAAGGGTGGGTTTACATTTCACATTAAATGTCTGGGAACCTCTTCTTGCTAGTGTAAGGTTAGCTCCAAGAAGAAGAAAAATTGTGCCAAATTGTGCCCTGTATAAAGTTTAAATAGACAGAAATCTTCCGTAGAAATGTGAATTATTCCCCAGCAGAATGTTCCTCTTCAGAGAGTAGTCAGTGTTTTTATAATGCATCATTAATACTATTTCCTGAATTTTCAACTTTGACTGTGCAAAATCCTGCCTTGGGAATTTCCCCTTTCCCTAAGCAGGAGGGCACACGAAGCAAGGCCTTGTCTGTGACACTCTTTGGGTGCTTGTTTTCCCTGTTGATTTGAAAAGAAAGCCAGATATTTGTGTATTTCTGGTAAAAGAGGAGGAATCTGCTCAGGGATACAGTTACATCCTTCTTTGCATGTTGATTGCAAGTAGTGATAAATATTGGCAAGCAGCTATCTGTAAATGATGGCCAGGAAGCCATTAATTTCCTCCTAGACAGCTACATAACTGTCATGCCAATTACTCTACAGCATTCCTTCATCAAATACTCTATATCAGCACAATAAACATAGAAAACAGTCTTTCCTTACTTAGTAAAGGAAAATAAACTTGCAGTAACTATTTTCTACAGGGAGAACTGAGCTATGTTTTACTTTTTGACAAATAAATATGAATACAACAGACACAGTGGTTATTCCAAAAGAAAAAAATGGCCTAAAGCCCCTGAAATTTTACACTATATTGAGTCTGATCAATTGAGATAGAATTAACTTTTCCCATAGCAGCCCGTACTGCACTGTGTTTTGTGTTTGTAGCTAGCATAGTCTTGTTAACATCCAAATCAGGTGATAAGACCCAGTCAACATGGGTTTATGAAAGGCAGGTCCTGCCAGACCAACCTGATCTCCTTTTATGACAAGGTTACCCAGTTAATGGACGAGGGAAGGGTTGTGGATGTGGTGTAACTGGACTTTTGTAAAGCCTTTGACACCGTTTCTCACAGCATCTTGATTGAGAAACTGGCTGCCATTGGCCTGGACAGGAACACCCTCTGCTGGGTGAAAAACCGGCTGGATGGCCGGGCCCAGAGGGTGGTGGTAAATGGAATTAAATCCAGTTGGAGGCTGACCATGAGTGGTGTTTCCCAGGGTTCAGTGTTGGGTCCAGTCCTGTTCAATATCTTTATCAATGGTCTGGATGAACGGATTGAGTGTACCCTTAGCAAGTTTGCAGATGACACCAAGCTGGGTGGCAGTGTTGATCTGCTTGAAGAAAGGGAGGCTCTGCAAAGAGATCTGGACAGGCTGGATCGATGGGCTGAGACCAATGGGATGAGGTTGTACAAGACCAAATGCTGAGTCCTGCACTTGGGGCACAACAACCCCATACAGCATTACAGGCTTGGGGAAGAATGGCTGGAGAGCTGTCTGGTGGAGAAGGACCTGGAGGTGTTGGCTGAGAGCCGGCTGAATATGAGCCAGTAGTGTGCCCAGATGGCCAAGAAGGTCAATGGTATCTTGGCCTGTATCAAAACAGGCGTGATCAGCGGCAGGAACCGTAAGTACTGCAGCCGGGTGCTCAATCTGGGCGGGTGGAGAGTTCCTGGTGAAAGGCAAAAGCTCAGGAGAGGACCGCGGCAGGGCGACTCTCTCTGAACCCCAGAAGCAGCAGCTGTCACGTAGGCCGACAGCGTGGTAGGGGGGCAGTCCCGGAAGAAGCTGCGGGGCATTTAAACATCTCCCTGGGAGCGCCAGCGACCGGAGCGCGGCGAACAGGGTCACAGTATACAGGGTCACAATAGAGGCAGTTCGCACAGGCAGGGCAAGCAGGCACTCTCTGGCAGGTGGTTGACTTCCCACTCCCCTGCAGCAATGGTGATCAGGCGGGGTAAAGGCTCTGCCACCAGGAGTGTAGGCATCCAAACGGAAGCAGTATTACGAGACACAGCTACCCAGACTCGAGACTGTAGGGAGTGTCTGAGCCTACTTGTCGTTCCTGAGGACCATGCCAAAAATATCAAAAAGACTTGTCTGAGGTGCGAACAGATTCAGGATCTGCTCCTTATGGTTGCAGATCTCAAGGATCAGGTGGAGACGTTGAGAAGTATTCGCGAAAGTGAAAGGGAGATAGACTGGTGGAGTAGAACCCTCTCTCCTCCCAGTAATCCTCCCCAGGAGGCTGAGGAATGCCATATTTCTCATCAACAGGGTAAGGAGAGTGACCTGACTGGTGAGAAGGACTGGGAGCAGGTCTGCTGCTCTGGGGGTTATAGACCTCCCTTTCAAATGCCACCTTTCCAGCTGCCCCTACAAAACAGGTTTGGGGAGTTGGAATTTGATGTTCAGGTGGAGGATAGTCTGACAGAGAGCTCACCTGATGAGGCTGTTAACCTCACATTGCCCATCAGACAGGTCAGGACCTCAAGTAAGAAAAAGAAAAGGAGGGTCGTTGTAGTGGGAGACTCCCTTCTGAAAGGAACGGAGGGCCCTATTTGTAGGATGGACCCAACTCATAGGGAAGTCTGCTGCCTTCCCCAAGCCCGGGTACACGACATCGCCAAGAGACTCCTGGACCTAATTAAACCCTTTGATTATTACCCGCTTCTGGTGGTACAGGCTGGTAGTGATGAACTAGCAAAAAGAGGGTCAAGGGTAGTTAAAAAGGAACTCCAGGAGCTGGGACGGTCAATAGATAGGGCAGGAGCACAGGTGGTGTTCTGTTCAGTTCCCCGGTGGCAGGGATGTATACAGATAGGAATAAGAGAATATATGCAGTTAATAAATGGCTTAGGGGCTGGTGCCGGCAGAGGAATTTTGGGTTCTTTGATCATGGGGAAAACTTTACAGCACCTGGCCTGCTTGTCCCAGATGGGTCTCGTCTAACTCCAAAGGGTAAGAAGATTCTAGCTCAGGAGCTGGCAGGGCTTGTTGAGAGGGCTTTAAACTAGGCATGACGGGGGAGGGGGGAGTTACTAGGCTCACCAAAGATGTTCCCGTGGAGGATGAGCCATCTCAAAGGGGGTTGTCAGTAACCCAACTGAAGTGCATGTACACAAACACACGCAGCATGGGAAACAAACAGGGGGAGCTAGAAGTCCTGGTCCAGCGGGAGAGCTATGATATAGTTGCTATCACGGAAACGTGGTGGAACGACTCTCATAACTGGAGTGCTGCCATGGAAGGCTACAGGCTCTTCAGGAGAGACAGGCATGAGAGGAGGGGTGGAGGGGTGGCCCTCTACACTAGAGAAACCCTGGATGCTGTTGAAGTCGAGATCGGTGATGACCAGGTTGAGTGTCTATAGGTAAGAGTCAGAGGGGCAGTCAGGTCTGACCTCCTGGTTGGAGTATATTACAGATCGCCCTACCAGGAGGAGGATTTGGATCTTCTGTTGTTTAAACAGCTGGAGGCTGCCTCTAGATCGGCTGCCCTTGTTCTTTTAGGAGACTTTAACCTTCCAGATATCTGCTGGAAACTTAACACTGCTGAGAGGAGGCAGCCCAGGAGGTTCTTAGAGTGTATTGAGGACTGCTTTTTGTCACAGCTGGTGAGTGAGCCCACCAGGGGTGAGGCTCTGCTTGACCTGCTGTTTACAAACAAAGAAGGGCTGGTGAGTGATGTTGTTATCGGAGGCTGTCTGGGGTGTAGTGATCATGAGATAATTGAGTTCTCTCTGAACAATGTAATAAGAAAAGCCAGGAACAGAACATCGATGCTGGACTTTCGGCAGGCAGATTTTGGATTATTTAAGGAACTGGTCAGGAAAGTACCCTGGGAAATAGCTCTTAGTGGCAAGGGAGTCCAGGAAGGCTGGATACACTTCAAGAATGAAATCTTGCAGGCGCAGGAGCGGGCTGTCCCCGTGTGTTGCAAGAAGAGTCGTAGGGGCAGACGGCTGGCCTGGATGAGTAGGGAACTTCTGAAGGAACTAAGTAAGAAAAAGAGGATGTATCATCGTTGGAAAGAAGGGGATGTAAGCCACGTCATGTTCAAGGATGTTTTTAAGTCGTGTAGGAGGAAAATCAGGGAAGCAAAAGCCCAGCTGGAGCTCAAATTGGCCACTTCTGTTAAGGACAATAAAAAGAGTTTTTATAAATACATCAATGGCAGAAAGAAGGGCGGCAGCGACTTCCACTCCTTGTTGGATGTGGAGGGAAATATAGTAACCAAAGATGCAGAGAAGGCTGAGGTACTTAATGCCTTCTTTGCCTCAGTTTTTAACAGCAAGGATGTCAGCTCGCTTGACAGTTGGCCCTCTGAAGTGGCTGATGTGGGCAGGGTGAAATATGGCCCTCCTGCAATCCATGAGGAGGAGGTTAGAGACCTGCTGAGCCGCTTGGACCCTCATAAGTCTATGGGGCCAGATGGGATCCATCCTAGGGTGATGAGAGAGCTGGCGAATGAGCTTGCTAAGCTGCTCTCCATCATCTTTCAGCAGTCCTGGCTCACTGGAGAGGTCCCGGAAGATTGGAAGTTGGCCAATGTGACACCCATCCATAAGAAGGGCCGTAAGGATGATCCAGGTAATTACAGACCTGTCAGCCTGACCTCGGTCCCAGGTAAAATCATGGAGCAGATAATCCTGGGTGAAATCATGCACCTGCAGAACGGTCAAGAAATCAGGCCCAGCCAGCATGGATTTAGGAGGGGTAGGTCCTGCCTGACCAACCTGATCTCCTTTTACGACCATGTGAATCGCCTGGTGGATGAGAGGAAGGCTGTGGATGTGGTATACCTGGACTTCAGCAAGGCCTTTGACACTGTCTCCCACAGTAGACTCCTAGGGAAGCTGGCAGCCCGTGGCTTAGATGGGAGCACTCTGTGCTGGGTTAGGAATTGGTTGGATGGCCGAGCCCAAAGAGTGGTGGTGAATGGTGTCTCATCCAGTTGGCGGCCGGTCACCAGTGGTGTCCCCCAGGGATCGGTATTAGGTCCTGTCCTGTTTAATATCTTTATTGATGATCTGGATGAGGGGATTGAGTCCATCATCAGCAAGTTTGCAGATGATACCAAGCTGGGAGGAAGAGTTGATATGTTAGAGGATAGGATGGCCCTACAGAGGGACCTGGACAGATTGGAGAGCTGGGCTGATTCTAATGGGTTGATGTTTAATAAGTCCAAATGTTGGGTACTTCATTTTGGACACAACAATCCCATGCAGAGCTACAGACTGGGGACAGAGTGGCTGGAGAGTAGTCAGGCAGAAAAGGACCTGGGAGTGCTGGTGGACAGGAAGCTCAACATGATCCAGCAGTGTGCCCAGGTGGCCAAGAAGGCCAATGGCATCCTGGCCTGCATCAGGAATAGTGTAGTAAGCAGGACCAGAGAAGTTATCGTCCCCCTGTACTCAGCATTGGTCAGGCCTCACCTTGAATACTGTGTCCAGTTCTGGGCCCCCCAGTTTGGGAAGGATGTTAGGATACTGGAATGTGTTCAGAGGAGGGCAACGAAGATGGTGAAGGGGCTTGAGCACAAGCCCTATGAGGAGCGACTGCGGGAGTTGGGGCTGTTTAGTCTAGAGAAGAGGAGGCTCAGGGGAGACCTCATTGCTCTCTACAACTACCTAAAAGGAGGTTGTAGTCGGGCAGGGATTGGTCTCTTCTCTCAGGTGACCAGTGGCAGAACTAGAGGGCATGGACTTAAGCTTCGTCAGGGAAGGTTTATGCTTGATATGAGGAGAAAGTTCTTCACTGAAAGGGTGATTGGCCATTTGAATGCGCTGCCCAGGGAGGTGGTGGAGTCACCGACCCTGGAGGTGTTTAAGGGGAGACTGGATGAGGCACTGAGTGCCATGGTTTAGATGATGGTTGGTGTTAGTGTTGGTGTTAGTGTTAGGTTATAGGTTGGACTTGATGATCTCAGATGTCCTTTCCAACCTTGTGATACTGTGATTCTGTGTGATACTGTGAAAACCAGTGTGGCCAGTAGGACAAGGAAGGTTGTTTTCCCTCTGTACTCCGCACTGGTGAGGCCATACCTTGAGTACTGTGTTCTGTTCTGGGCCCCTCAATACAAGGACATTGAGGTATTGGAGCGCGTCCAGAGAAGGGCGACGAGGCTGGTGAAGGGGCTGGAGAACAAGTCCTACAGGGAATGGCTGAGGCAACTGGGATTTTTTAGTTTGGAGAAGAGGAGACTGAGGGGACACCTCATCGCGGTCTATGGCTGCCTGAAAGGGGCTGTGGGAGAGCGAGTGTTGATCTCTTCTCTCAAGTGACAGGTGACAGGACAAGGGGAAATGGTCATAAGTTGCTCCAGGGGAGGTTCAGACTAGATATTAGGAAGAATTTCTTTACCGAAAGGGTGATCAGGCACTGTAACAGCTGCCCAGGGAGGGGGTTGAGTCACCATCCCTGGAGGTATTTAAAAGAAGGATAGATGAATTTCTGAGGGACATGGTTTAGCAGCTGATGGGTGCGGTTGGACTCGATGATCTCCAAGGTCTCTTCCAATAGGAAGATTCTATGATTCTATGAATTGTTTTGGGCAGTTCCTGTGCTCACACAGTATCAAGGCTGTCTCTCCAACCCACCTCCAAAGGCCAGTAGGCTGGGAGTGGCAAAATTCTGGGAAGGCATGCTGCTGGGATAGCTGACCCAAATCATATGATGTCATTTTATTACTCCACAATAAAATCTCAGGACAAGAGGAAGAACAGAGTTGAGCGGGGGTGTAGTGCTTGTTATTAAGGCTTTCATCTTCTGAAGAAACCACTATGTGTGCTGAGGCCCTACTTCTAAGGAAATAGCTGAAAGTCCACTGATAGTGGAAGATAGAGAAGAAACCTTTTTATTTTCCCTTTGCTTTCAACTGCAATTTTTTTTTTCATTAAACTTCCTTTTTCTTGATCCACAGTATTTTAATCTTATTTTCTCTCCTTGTTCTGTTGAAAGGAGAGAGGGGCAATGATGATAAGACACCTGGATGGGCACCTGGCAGCTGACCAACCCACCACAGACCCCCGATAGAGGATTGATTGGCCTCTGCTGCAGCATAAATTCAGTATGATAAAATCCTAGGAAAATGGCTCATCTAGTCTGTTTAATTAGTAGGTTTGTTATAACACAGTTTAGATACTGAGCTTGTTCAGTAGCACACATTTCCCTTATTTTCATTTAGATCCACTTAAAATTTCTATACACTAAAATAAAGAGTTCTATTCACCTTGATGGTTTCCATTTAGCTTGTCTTTTTAATGCTTCACCAGTTCCATTAAGAAACTGTGCTGAAAAAGGAAATCTTTCAGAGATGCTGAAAAGTTTCTGAGGTCTTCTTCCTTGATAGCAGCCAGATCTAACTGGTAGAGCTTAGCATGACTCAGGTACTTAATGCCTTAGACAGTGCGAGTGTCGACCCTTTCTGTCATACAATTTTCCAGTGTTGTGGCAAAAAGTAATAATCACTCACCCAAAGTTAATACTATTGAGACAAAAGAGAGAAGTAAAATATTCAGTGCGCAAACATCTGTTATAGCCTTAGTGCTAGTTACTCTTATGAGTTTTCATGGCTATTTAATACAGCTAGTGGTGTGTGTTTCCTTTTCATTTTAAACAAAAGCATAGATGAAAATATTGGGAAGATAAATATTTATGCATTTTTTTTCACTTCTGGGTTTGTACTGATCTTGTTTGACTTATTATCTTTCTTAGATATATTGGCACAACACTTAAATATTTGTAAAAGATATTTCAGTTTCTGCTCCAGATCGTTTCTCCCAGAAGAAAAAATTCTTGCAGATACAAACCTGGAACATCCATCTGGAAGTTACATATTTATTTTTGTCAGGTGTACAAACAAAGAAAAATGTTCAGCTCAGAAAATTCTGTGAAATTAAATTTATCCTGTCTCAAGGTTCAAGTAGTATCTCATATATCTGTGAAAACATAACGATGAAAATCTTTCATAGCTGGAGCTGACTGAAGAAATTTGTTTCTATGCGTGCCACTGTGAAATTTCAGAAGCCAGTATTCTAACAATTATTTTTTATTATATTTTAAAACCTGCCCCAGTTTTTTCCATGATTTCAAGTCTTCATTAATCTGAAAACCACGTTAAAATGATTTTCTTCAGCATTTTGTAAAAAGAAGTTAAGAACTTGTATACAATACTTGGTTGTACATACTTGTAATAAAATGTAGGAAATGTGGGTATCTAATGTCATTATGAAAAGGTTGTATTGTTTTTATGCCCTTTCAAAGAATCACAGAATCATTTAGGTTGGAAGAGACCTTTAAGATCAGTGAACCTAAATGTAAACCTAACACTGCCAAGTCCTCCACTAAACCACATCCCTAAGTGCTACATCTATGTGTCTTTAAAATACCTCCAGGGATGTTGACTCAATCACTTCCTTGGGCAGTCTGTTCCAGTGCTTGACAACACTTTTGGTGAATATTTTTTTTTGGAATATCTACTCTAAATCTACCCTGTCACAACCTGAGGCCGTTTCCTTTCATTTCATTTCTTATTACCTGGGAGAAGAGACCAGTATCTGCCTCACTATGACCTCCTTTCAGGTAGTTGTAAAGAGCAATAAGGTCTCTCCTCAACCTCCTCTTCCCCAGGAGAAGCAGCTCCAGTTCCCTCAGCTGCTTCTCATAAGACTTGGGCCCCAGCTCCTTCTCCAGCTCTGTTGCTTTTCTTTGCATTTCCAGCATTTCCATGTCTTTCATGTAGTGAGGAGCTCAAACTGAACACAGTATGCAAGGCAGGAACTCACCAGCACCTAGTACAGGGGGATGATCACTTCTCAAGTCCTGCTGGCTATGCTACTTCTGATACAAGCTAGGATGTTGTTGGCTTTCTTGGCCACCTAGTCACACTACTGGCTCATATTCAGCTGGCAGTCAACTAACAACCCTGGCAGTTCCTTTTCTGACTGGCAGTTTTCCAGCCATTCATCCCAAGCTTCTCAACACAGTGATGGAGTGTTCCAAGTATTCCTTTTGGGTCCAAATGTAATATCAACATCATCGTCACCTATAACAATGGAAAAGGAGGTTTCAATCTACTTTTGATTGGATGCCTCCTTCTTTGACTGACAAGTATAATCTAGGATTTTTTTTGTCTGAAGATGTTATGTACTGGTTGTTTTGGGGTTGTGAACCCCTCAGGTTTCAATTCTGGAGACCTGTTGTCTAGTATTTCCTGAATCTCAAGCTCTGTAATGTTAGTAATACTTTGGGGGCATTTTTCACTGCAGAATCACAGAATTATAGCAAAATTTATGTCAGAAGGGATCTCTGGAGGTCATCTGGTCCAACCTCCTTCTCAAAGTAGAGACAACTTGTCTCAGATTGCTCAGGCCAGTTCAAGGACAGAAATTGTACAGTCTCTCTAGTGACCTGAGCCAGTGTTTGAAAACCTTAATGGAGATTTCTCTCCACCCCTATTGTCTAACTGGAGTTTCCTATATTCCAACAGGATCCATTTTCACTTTGTCCCATCACTGTGCAGCTCTGAGAAAAATCTGAATCTTGTTGGTTTTAGAGAGCAATTAGTTCTCACTTCAATCTTCTCTTCAGGCTACTTGAATCCAACTCTCTCACACTCTCCTTATATGCCATGGTCTTCTTTTCAAAAGACTTGCTTGTATTTTAGAGCTCAAAGCTGGTCAGTACAGTAGATATGCTCTCACAAGCAATGAATGGCTGAGGAGAATCACTTTACTGGACCTGCTGGGTGCACATTTGCCAGTGCTGCCCAGGATACTGCAGGTCTTCTTTGCAATGAAAACACTTGGTTTAAAGGTTTAAAGGGCAGACCAATATGGGAAACATTTTGGCAGATGTCTGCTACAGACTGCCTAATTAGGAAGAAGAAGAGAATTGAAAAAAATCTCCCATTTGCAGTCCTCGTGGGAAACTTCAATACATCTTGAATGGACAACACAGCATGGCACAAGAAATCAGGTTCATGACCACCTAACAAACCTGAATATATGTAAGTCGATGCAACCAAGAGTCTTGAGGGAATTGGCTCAGGTAGTTGCCGAGCTACTCTACATGTTATGTGAAAAGTTATAGCAGTCAGGATAACTCCCTGGTGACTAGGAAAGGAAAACATTGTACCCATTTTCAAAAAGGGTAGAAAGGAGAACCCTTAGAACTAACCCGTCAACCTCTTCTCTTTTTCTGGGAAGACCATGGAAGAGATCCTCCAAGAAGCTACGCTAAAGCATATGGAGGACAGGTAGGTGATTTGAGACAGCCAGTATGGCATCATCAAATGTGAATCTTGCCTGATAAACCTAGTGGCCTTCTATTATTGAGTGACTATCTCAGTGGACAAGGGATAAGAGCTACAGTTATCATCTATCTGGACTTTGATACAGTCCCCAACAACATCCTTCTCTCTAAATTGGAAAGATCAATTTCATGGGTGGATCAGAAATTGGATGGTTGTATACAGAGGGTAGTGGTCAATGGCTCGATGTCCAAAGGGAGACTGGGAACAGGTGATGTCCCTCAAGGGCCAACATCTTCCAGGGGAGAAATAACCCACAGTGGCGACTGAGCAGTGGGCTAATAAGCTGGAGAAAGGCTTTTCAGAGAAGGACTTGGAGGTCCTGATGGAAAACAAATTGAGAGAACTGAAGTCATGACTGGCCCAGGTTCAATTGTGTATGGTCACTTTCACAAGGACCATGAGTCAACAGTGTGCCCTTGTGGCAAACAAGGACAATAGCCTTCTGAGTTGCATTAGGAAGAGATTTGCCAGTAGGCTGAGGGAGGTGATCCTTCCACTGTGTTCAGCACTGGTGTGACAGAGCTGAAGTGCTGGGTGCAGTTCTGGGCTGCACAAGAAGACACATGGGTGATAAACACTGTGTTATTTTCTGGATTTTTTTAATTTTTATAAATAACTGATATTTGGGAGTGAAGAAGGCAGATTGAGAGACTTCTCAGTGGTCCCCAGTAACAGCAAAAGAGGAAATGGGCGCACTCAAAAATATATTTTATCTGAACTTTTTCATTGTGGAGATTGTCAGTCAGTAGAAGAGGCTTCCCAGTAAGGTTGTGAGTCTCTGTCCATGAGAGCATTTAAAACTTGGCTGAACGTAGTCCTGGGAACCAACTTTAGGTGAACCTGCTTAGAAGTGTGGAATGGACTAGATAGTCTCAAGATATGACTTCCAGCCTCACCTATTCTGTGATTCTGTGAATTGATGTGGAAATGTATGGTCTCTCCCAACTGTTATTATATGTAATACACTATGGAACTTTGGAACTTCTACTTTAATTTAGGAAGTCCCAGTATTGAATTTGTTTATCTGACTGATAACACATTCTGTATTCATGGGTAAGCATACATACTATTTATACATTACTATTTTGGTCATTCTGCTATTCAGAATGAAAGGATGTGACAAGTCAGTATGAGTTTGGTATGTGGGCTAATGCTACGTGCGTATTAACCACAAACAAAGTTTACAATTCTGATTTTTTTCTTTTTTAATCAGAAGTGTTACTTTTAAAATTACCATTAATCTAGCTTTACTAGAGATATTCAGTTTAATAAAGTTTCCAGCAAGTACTGGAGAATATGTTTATTTTTTAATAATATGCAGAACAAAGAGAATGCAGAATTTTTTACCACTTTATACATATATGCCTAGGCACACATGTGATTTATAACTCCCTCGTTAAAGAAGAAAAAAAATATCGTAAAAGCAAACCTGAATTTCAATTCTTTTAATTATCTCCTAATATATTTCCTCTGTGTTTGAGAGGTAATTAGTGCTAATATAATCAGCATAGGCTATTTAGGTAACCAGTTGATCTTAAAAAGGAAGATAACTTGTACATTCCTAATTCTGGGCTTTAAACATCCACATATTTTCTGCTTTGAAATTTGATATTTTTGTACACTCATCAACGTGTGAAGTGAAAAAAAAAAACCCAAATCCCACCAAAATACTAATTTCAATGTTTCTATTTTCCTCTCCAAGACGTCTTCAGTTTGATATACCGATTTTATATAATTTTCCAACACCAGATTTGGATGAAATTCTCAAGAAGAAAAAAAAAGCAACCTGTTATGTTAGTTCTGTCTTTTTACCGTGATGAAGTGCAAGATGTACTGAGTTCACTAAAACAAGCCTTTGAAATACTGAGCATTTCCCAAAGGTCCATTTTGAGTAAATTACAGTTTTTCCTTTTTTTTTTTTTTTTTAGGTGACTTTTTGAGAAAGTTTTATCATTATTTTTACCACTTTAAAGAAATTAGTTTAAGTCTTGACAAAGGCATAGTTCTTTCATTATATCTCTCAGATCGCTAGCATATATGTTTGTATAAAAGAGCAAATGCATCTTTAAAATGATGGAATCTTACCTAGTTAACTCTGATCATGAAGTATAGTTGTGTATTATACTTCTTCAAATCCTAGATATTTATTAAAGTCCATATTTTGCCAAGTATATTAGCATTCAAACAGTCAAGAGGAAATGGAAAGCAAAACTAAATATTTTATCAGAATCCAGATTTTTGTAGGAAAAATAGTATGAGGGTATAAGATGACGGACTTGAACGAGGAAGAGTAATGGGTCAAGACTATATAGAGAGATATAGATTAATTTCTCTCATTGTTAGATGCTTTGAAGAGATCTTTAGGAGTCTGTTTGGTGTTTGGACTCTGAAAAGTGAATATAGAAAATAAGAAGGTCTAGAAAACTAACCAGGACTTTACTATTTATGTATCTTAAGATTAGGTTAGAAGTAAAAACAGGTCAAATAGCTGCCAAATATTAGAAGAGGATCTAGAAATAATTGATACCACTTAGACATACTTATGAAAATATGCAGGATTTAGCACTGTTTCTCCTGGCATTTCCAGTGTGTTCTGTTTGGAAAAGCTCTTCAGAATATTTGTGTGACTGTTATGCTTCCTGGTCTGTGCTGCAAAGATAATTACTTTTTCAGTTCAGTGGCATATATGTTATCAGGTCTCTTTCAATACCTCAGCCAAAGCAATCACCCTCCTCTCATTCAATTTCGAGAGGTTATCTGTTATGTCTAGTCATGCCCTGCTGATAACATCCATTGCCTATGTATTAGATTTTTCAGATCCACCTTGTGCTCTTTTACTACTTCTTGTCCTCGCTTCCCATGTTAATATCTGTAAATTTATCTCATTAATCTGAGGAAGAAGTTATGAGGTCTATAAAAGACCAAGAGAAGCTAAGAGAAGCTGATACGAAGTAAAAAGTGATACTTTGGGGTAGAAAACTCTGTTTCCAAAAAAAAAGAATAAATATATCAACTGTTTGATTCTGCAACTTTTTTAAAAGTCAGAAATGTTAACCTTAAAATTGTCTTTCAGATCAATTTTTGAAGTTCTTATTTACTGTGAGAAAACTTACAAAGGTCCACAGTGACTAGAGCATTTTCACGGCTTCCTCTCACACTGATAATACGACTTCTCAGTTCTTTGTCCTCCCTGATTTCCAGAGTTTGCACAGGTTTCTCATTCCCTGTGACTCAGTATTCAAGACGTGGAAAGTTGTTGACCTGGAGACCTGCATTAAAGAGGTTTAAGTATCTGATTATTACGCTTATTCCTTATGTTTATGTCATAGAACTTGAGGTCCTAAAGAGTTAGGACAAATTGCATAGGCTTTCTGTGATCTCTTTTTTTTTAATAAAATGCAATGAGAATGGCTCAGCACATATGAGTATTTGGGTAAGTATGGACGTATGAAGTATCAGTGTGTGTGTATACTTATGCACTCGAACATGTATGTATTTTCACGTGCATCTGTATGAGCTGCTTTTGCCTTCTGCTTTCCAATGCGTCCTGCTGAGGTTTGAGAATCCTGTAGAAAGTGCTTCTGGTAGGAGGCTAGTGGAATACCCACTGCTTCAAATGAACCAGTAGGACTTTAAATATGTTACTTCTTTACCATTTTACAATTGTCTGAGACAAGTGAGGGGTTTGCTGTCTTTCCTGAAAGAATAGTTTGATTTTGGCTCAATTTCACTTTGTGGCATGCTTCGCTCAGAACCTTCTTGCTTTGATCAAGGAAGAAAGCAGAGGCTCATTGGTCATTGCTCCGTAATTCCCTGATTCCCTGTCCAGATTTGATGCATGTGTTAGACCAGCCTGGGATGTTTGATTGACAACACTTTGCTATCCCAAACTATTTAGAACTCTCTGCTTTCTGAACATTGTGTCTTTTTACTCGTTATAAACAAGAACTAACTTTTGTGGGATGATGCAAAACCTGTACCAAATTCCTGAGAGATTATGTAAAATCTTATTCTTTCATTGCAGGCCATATGTGTCATAATATCTCCTAGCTCTGTGCAAACTTGTTCTACTTTAAAGTTTTGGTTGCTTTGAAACTTCTGCAGAGCCCTTGCCTAAATATAAACTGCATAGAGGAAAATGTCTCTGAGGGTGCATTTTCAGTATGATAGGAGTGGTAATAATTCTGATCCTATTAACACCTAACAGGATTGTTTATAAAACCTTTCCCTTATCTACCACTTTCTTCAAAATTGACTAGAGGGCTGGCCTTAAAGTATCAGGACACTTAATCCTTCTCCCAGACAAAAGAAGCAGGATCCTAGCCACGGTTTGTAAGTAGAAATGAGTGTAGCTCATGGAGGTGAGATATCTGCAAACATCTGAAAAAAAAAAATGCTTGCCTATGTTGTCAAAATTAATCTAAATGTGGAAATGTTTAGTATTTTGACCCCTTGAACACTCATGGCCAATTTTGTAACTGATAAAAAGAGCCAGTGGAATGACACCAGGACAAAACTTAAAGTTTATTTAAGGATTAGTAAATATATTTTTTTTATTTACCCTGTTTATATATTAAGAATAGAACATAACCATCAAGCTAGCCAGTGACCATTGAGTGCCCTTGATGGCATTTATTCCATATTTTACTGAACATTTTACTCATACAACTCTATTTCTGCTCATTTTTTATTTGCTTATTTGGGGGTTTTGCATTCTTTTTCACATATACACACAAGAGGTCAAGATAAAATTTCAGTTATCTGATGTTTATACAGCTCTGAAACGCAGTAAAATGAGACTCATTTGACCCTTTCTGTTGCATTCTTTATCAGTATAGCATATTTTATCTTTTGAAGTAATTCTTTTGGACAGAATATTTTAAGATCCTTTTTATCTGAGTGGCAAAAACTTTGTGAATTTTAATGCCACTCAACTCGTTTCCTACTGAACTTATAATAAATCTAATCCCTTCCGTTCACCAGATCATTTGATTGTAGGCTTTTCTAGTTTCAAATCATAAAAGAACATTGCATGATGGGTTAAAAAGATCCGCAAAAATTATGTTAAGGCTTGAAAATTACAGCCGGACTCTTAAAGAGCTTAAGCTATTTGGCTTAGATGACCAAGAAGTTACTGAATTATAACATGTAAAGCTTTTAAAAAGAAAAATTACCATGAAGTAGATCCTTGAAGTGAACATAAATTCTCTTCCTTTGATAAGCTAAAGGTTTGGACCAGTTCCTCAGCTTGTAAGGTGTAACATGCTTGTCTGACGCATCATTCAAGGCTATATGACATAAGGAAAGATTTTATAATCCTTTTTTCTTAATTTTTAAGAATTATATGTAATTACTCTTATGACCAATCTCAAAGACTTCAGCTGATGAATATTCTTGAGTAAATGACATCAGGATTGAATAATCTGGATGGAAATCTGTCTTCTTACACATATATTTAAAAGTTATTTAATAATAACTTTAATATTATTAAATAACATCATATTCTCTGAAATTTTTATATTCAATCATTACTCTATGTTTCATAGCTTCAATTCTAAAAGTTTACAGAATATCTTTCATCCTATTCGGCTATTAGCAGGTTATCATTTCGAATCATGACCTAATAATTTCCTCCATATCCCAAGATCATATCCCTACTATCTGTTCTGTGATGGGAGCTGATTATGATTTATAGCAACTTTTTCCTCCAACCCCAGCTAAAGCCATGTTTGAGTTCAGGCTACTCAGAAGTGCTCAGAACTGAGACCACACATACATTTAAAATGTTATTCCTTTGGTTCACTGACAAACACCTTCTTCAACACATTTTAAAAATAAGATGGTGAAAACAACAAAATCTGTTGCTCACAGATTTAGATCATTTGGAGTGTTCACAAGTACCCAGAATCCTGTTCAAAGCCTCGAGGCACTTTTTACTTTCTAATATAAATAACCCTTAAGAAATACTGACATCTGCTGTCAATATGGGACTGGAATTAGTCTGGTATGAGCTCTTGGCTAAGTTACTACATTTTCCACCTTAGATGATCTCACATGTTTCTCTCTGTTTCAAAGTGTCTATGATATTGTTTTTTTCTAAAATGAAACATCCAAACTGTCAGTAGGAACAATTTGGAACAATTTGGAACAATTTACTCCATTGTCATTGGCCTAGGACTAGTTGAGAGTTGGTAATCATCAGGCCTAATTTTGTTGTGATTGTTAGTTAATGGCTCGTATAAAGAGATTTGCCATCTGGATTTTGCAGCCTCTTTCTAGTCTAAAATAAATATTCAATAAGCATTCAAAGTAAATATTCACTCCACCACATCCATGACAGGAAATTTTCGCCAAGAAACAAGAACAGAATCAAGATGTAGATTTCTCTAACTTTTAAGACTTAAAAAAAAATGAATGAAAGAATAAAATAAGTAAACTATAAGTAAAATAAAAATTGAGGACATTGTCAAGAACTATGCTTGGAAAGCCACTTGCTGGATATGCCACAGGTTTCTCATTTGCTCTAAGCTGTCAATGACTGAAATTAATTGAAATGAGTTTTGAATGAGAACTGCCATATTGGCTTAGAAAACTGAATATGTGATACTATCCAGAGACTGAAACTGGCTGACTCTTTAGCTTGGCTAACTGTCTCATAAAGACAAACACTTGTGGATGGCTATTGCTTTGCTTATTATTTAGACACTACATATTGCTTGTACTAAAAAAAAAAAAAGTGTTCCTTAATAGGTTTAGTTTTCTAAAACATAAATATTTCCAAGTTATTTGTCAGTTCTTCATGTACTCCTGACAAATAGAACTGTATCCTTGACATGTGGAGTAAGTGCAGCATATTTCACTCTACATAAGAGCAGATTCAGAGATTCAGATGCATTGGCAGTGAGAGGGTAATAATTCTTATACCATAAATATTCCAGGTAATTTTGATAAGATCACAGCAGGGCAGTACAAATACATATGCAATAGCTGTGAGGGCTTTTAAAGATCGTGAAGTTATGAATACCTATCTGATTGGCTTTCATTTTTTCTGTTTGAAAACAAACCATGTCTTATAGCCTTGCCATAGTTTTCAGTTAAAGGAATTCCAGGTCCATTCTAGATTAAAAAAAAAAGTGTAAGAATAGTGTAGTGCAAGATATGAAGGTACAGAAAAAAATATACAGCCATTGAGTTACATTCATACTTCAGTCCATTCTTTCAATAATCATTACAATAAATCTTCTTTGAAAATGTATATGAATTGTAGTTTGATGCATGCTACTACTATATGTGACATTATTTACTACTATATGTGACATTATTATTGTCCTTCCTTGACAGAAGGACAACTGACTATACTGTAAAATAAATAAACCTGTAAAGCAGAGGTGACTGCAGCATTTTCTGATATGTAGAGTGGAGTAAAAAGCACATTGCACAATCATTTGGAGAACAAGGTGACATTTTATAGTTTAAGAAGCCAGCTTGTGATCTGCCTCATTTATTCCTGAAATAACGATGCCACATGTCACAAAATATTGCCTCTTAAATGAAATCTTGATTGGTGTTGTCAGAATACCAGAGAGATAAAAAATTTAGTACATGATTATGCTGGAAATCTCTACTGCTCCCCTACTGACAGCATGATATTGGAAAATCTCCCCTTTCTGACTTTCTGTGATTCCCATCCTCTGCTTATTGCATACCTCCATGTATGAAGTTCAGTTGTAGCCCCTATACTTCCATGTGAAGGTAAAGCTTTCTACATGCACTTGCATCCCAGAAAGCCAACTGTATTCTGGGCTGCATTAAAAGAAGCACGGCCATCAGATCAAGAGAGGTGATTTGCCTCTCCATTCCAGTCTGGTGAAAACCCATTTGGAGTACTGCATCCAACTCTGGAGTCTCCAGTACAAGAAATATTCAGACTTAATGGAGAGGATCTAGAGGAGATGATCAGAGAGCTGGAACACCTCTCCTATGAAGAAAGGCTGAGAGACTTGGGGTTGCTCAGCCTGGAGGAGGGGCTTATAAGAAAGACATAAAGAGAGAATTTTTACCGGGGCCTGTAGTGACAGTACAATGGGCAAGGGTTTCTAGACTGGAAGAGGGTAGGTTTAGATTGGACATAAGAAATATTTTTTTCCTTGACGATGGTGAGACAGTGGAAAACGTTGCCATCTCTGAAAGTATTCAGAGTGAGGTTGGATGGGGTCTTGAGCAAACAGATCTAGTGAAAGGTGTCCCTGCCTGTGTCAGGGAGCCTGGGATAGACGATCTTTAAAGGTCTCTTCTGACCAAAACCATTCCATTATTCTATGGATATCTTAATGGGAAGACTGTGGAAAGTTCAACAGAGGACACCATTTTGTCATCATGAAAAGAGTCATGGCAATGTTATCTGGAGTGGTGGGCAGAAGTTTACACTGCCCTTAGCACAGTAATAAAAATCCTCTGCTGTGGAGTGTTTTCCACTGAGGAAAGATGAGAATTTTCCGTAACAGTTTTGTTTCACTGTCTCAGAAAATTGTTTTCTGTTAGGTTTTTCTTGGTTTCTTATGAAGTCTCTATCTTCTATGATATAGGCAGCTAGCATAATGCTATAGCATATATACCCACCTTCTTCAATTATACATCTCAATTGCTGAGCACTAAGATAAAGAAATGCCCAGCCATGTCAAAGATAAGTATTAAGCAGATGAAAAATGAGAGAACAATATCTTTGTTGTAGGCTTGTAATAAAAAAGATCGAAAGAGGTAAGGAAAAAGTCATACGTATGAGGAAGTACAGTAAAAGAGTTGCATACAGCTGAAAAGAATGAACTGACAAGAGCTGTGAGAAGAGAAATACTAGGAACACTGCAGGGGGGAAGCAAGATTAGTGTTTGAAGGTAGAGAAGACAAAGCAGTGAGCATTAGTGAAAGAACAGGAAGTAGATTGATGTTTACTAGGTAGAAATGTTTTGGATAAAAGAGGAAAATACAGGTTGCAAATGAGCCGTTGTTACAATCGGACAATCCTGAGGTCTTCTAGGGTTACACCTCAGCTAGTAAATTAAACAGTGTCTTCATGGTTGTTATAATAAAAGCACATACTTTAAAATTATTCAAATGGCTTTCATGCATTTCCACACTGCTTTTTCTAGCATAGATATAAACAATCCATCTTGCACTAAAGAACAGCAGCAGCTAAAAGTCATTGTATTTCTTCCAAAGCTCTGAAACTTTTCTATCAACTACAGGTAAACATGTAAGAATTGGTCTAGCAAAGAAGTTCCCTGAGAAGTAACCAAATAGCCATTGCATACACACAGCGATCTACTTTACCAAACACCATAAAAAACAATTGCAGCTTCCCACAAGTTAGAGGGACATGATGCGACTGCTTTAGTACAAAGGCTATGCTGCTGTTTAGGCATTTGTACTAGATAATCGCTGTAGGTCCTTTCCAGGTATTCTGTTCTGTTCTGGTTTGCTCTGTTCTATTTTACTGTTCTGTGGTAATGGACACTGATAAGGTAGTTCTAGAGCCAGGCAAAGATCCTCTTCCACCTTACAGAAAGAAAATGTGATTATCTTCCCTTCTTAACATTATAGAGCTTTATTTCTTTCTAACCTTTGAATTTTATCACTGTAGGTAATCTCCCATGCTGCGTGCACACTTGCAAGAGCCATAGAAATAGGGGAATGTGCATGAGACCTCCTTTTGTTTTATTCTTTCCTACTAAACTTCACCTACAGTTTTCACCACCTCTTTCACGTAGTCATAAAAGGAGGCTGAGTCAAAGAATTAAATGCATTTCATTCTTCACAGCATGTAAAGCATGAGATTAGAAAGAAAAGGCTTATTTGAGGGCACAGATTGCAAAGGAAAACAACATTTACTCTCAGCCCACAAAAGGTATTGATTTTGATTGACTTAATTTGAACCCCTAAGGTTCTGGGGGAGAAGGAGATTTCAGTTTCCTTTTTTTTGTTTTGGGAAGGTTTAAAGAACTAGTTCCCACAGAGTAATTTTGAACATTACAGAGAAAAAAAGTTGAAAAGCCTTTTTCAAAGGCTCTATTTGTTCTATAATGAAAACATTTTGGTATTCAAAGTTCAATCAGCTCTACACTTCAGAAGTATTTTCTAAAGGGAATATTTACAAGAACTAAAGAAGCATATTTCTCTTCCTATTTACCCTAGGATTATCCTATTGACTTCAGGGAATTTACTCCCTGGGTATGCAGAAATAAATGAGAAGAGAATTTGAATTTAGCTGTTTACCCTAGATTACAAAATTCTGTGTTACACAGGCTCCTATATATCCTCAATTCTATAAGACAAGATAAGCAGGCACATGCTTAAAATGGTGCATAGCACTCAATATAAAGTTAAGCAAGGAGGCCCGTACACTTGTTACCTTGTGCAAAATTAAACAGATCAACTCAGAACAGTTAATGCTGTGTTAGGCAAAGCTGGTGGGAAGCAAATAAAGAAAAAACAACTCTGTTCACAAATCTCAGGACTTTACAGTTGTCTTCTCCTTAAGGGTCATATTTCCCACCATTCAGAAACACAGGCCCTTAGGACACCTGTTCAATTTATCACTTAAGTTACCTTATTTAGGCAATATATTGATCAGTAAATGCTGGAATGTTGTAGATTAGATGCTAATATGCACTGAGCATGGCCTCTCTTTGGGATCTCATTGCCTTTTCATACACAAATACCCTGCGCAGACATCATCACACTCCTGCTTTCCACATCTGTACTTACTATGGCTCAGGGTATCTCGCCATTTCAAACTACAACTGCTCAGGTTTTGTTATTTTATTCCTCTGCTCACTGAAGCCTCTCTGCAGGCTCAACAGTTAGTTTACAGATCGAGATTACAATGTCAGATTGTGCATCTTCCTTCTTGTCTTATCAAAATATCCCTAATCAACCTTGCACATCCAGTTAGCTGGTTTCAGGCATACACCCTGCAAGAGGAGACATGCTTCACAGTAACTTTTGGTATTCAGTCTTATGAGACTCATGCTAATCTCTGTACCGAGATTTGTTTTAGTATTTATTTACTACTTTCCAAAAATATATTAAGTGTTGTATTGAAACAAAAAATGCAAGGTCTGTGGAAGACCTAACTTTGGAAAAGAAAAAATAAACAACCTGGAAGACTGAATTGCTGTATCTTTCATAATATGTCATTGTATTTTTTTCTCTATAAAATACAATCAATTTGTATCTGAATATGAAATATAAACCTTTTAGGCAAATTTGTCTCATTTTGAACTTTTGCATTAATGGGACTCATGTTCTGTCATTCATGCTTTCCAGTGCCTGGAATGGTGCTAAGGACAAATCATAATGAGGGACTTTATGCCACAAGTTTCTTCATGGGTATCAGTAGGACAGTTTACAAAGTAAGGAAAGTGTAAGCAGGCAAAGGGCTTCTCTGCCATGACTAAATCTGTTTCCAGCAAAGAATTTTAAAAGAGTGAGGGCAGCTGAGTGCTAAGTCAAAGAAAGAAAGAAAGAAAGAAAGAAAGAAAGAAAGAAAGAAAGAAAGAAAGAAAGAAAGAAAGAAAGATCACTTCATTCACTTGAAATAAATTCCTTTTTTTATTCATTTTAAACCATGAAATTGCAAATGTAACTGTAGACCTTGAAAACAAGGACCAGTTTAGGTCAGCCCCTTTATGAGAAACATGATTCACTCACAGGAAATGCACAACCACTTTTATATAAAACTGACAAAAACATTCTTCTGAAGTGCCTATAGCTCAGAATATGGTCTGATGATAGCCTAGACTCAGAAAATGGTCTGATGATAGCCTAGTCTCAGAAAATGACTAACATACTTCACTGAAAATCACTTTCCTGTGTTCTGTCCATATTACCTTAAAATATAGATGTAAGTCTTGGTGTGAAACAGCACAGAAATTGTGGTGATTCTGCTGCATTATCTCTTTGAAAGAAAGATCATTCTTCTTTGTAGTACAAAACACTTCATTAGATTTGGTTATTGGTATAGCTGAAAAATGTACGTGAGAAACAAATTAATTTAAAAAAGGTAATTCCTCTGTAAAACTTGTACACAATTTTTTTTATAAATGCAATATTTCTACATCTATTGGAGAAGAAGGAGGAGGAACAAACGAAAGGTTATCAAATTGCTAATAGAGCTTTAGAATTTATAACTTTTAGGATGTGTACTAATGATCTGACTGACAGAAAAGAATACCTGTCATAATGACTTGCCCATCCAATATCAAATAAACATAGAATAATCATTTTCATTTTAACTGAAGGCTTGGAAGGGTGTGCACGGTCTCTCCTCTGTATTCTCCAGGTGAATATCTGTTTTTACTAGAGCTAGTACAGCCAAGGTGTGGGTTTTCTAGGCTGGAATCAAAGCCTAGTAGTGCAGTGAAATACAGCTTTTTTTCTCATGTGCTATGCATGCTACATACATAGATGTTGACCACTGCCATTGAGTTTCTAAAACACACTCAAAGAACCCATTCACACATTGAGACACTCTGTATTGTGTATTTGCATCCTCTTGTTATCAGCACAACTGAAACACACACATAGATAATGCTTTAGACCAGTACATTCAGAGTTCTTTTATGTTTCTGAAAAAAATATATTTATAGCAAGCTTGTAAGCATATGGCTGTCAGATGTAGAACTAAACCAGCTTTCATTTGTTTGAGTTTTAAACTAACAATTTATTTAGAGAGAAATACTGGTTTTGTCAACTTAAACCACTGAAAAGTAATTTCAGGACTCACATAATTACAGACCTAAACAGTCTTTACAGCTAATACTTACATGAGTTGTCAATACCTCACTGAAAGTGAGCAACTTCTTCATTGAACAGCCTGTGCTAGGCATCAGGCAACTCCCAGGTAGCAAAGAGCTTTACTAATATTAGTATTCTGAAGAGGGGCGAAGAAAATCCTCAAACCCTTGTTTGCCAACGGTCGATCATAATGGGGAAGCCAGACCAGAAAAGGAATGATGAATCACCTTCCTCTCACTTGGGATAGTCCCCTATTTTTGTTCTTTTATATGTGATTAACTACTTATTGAAGTTTATATATGTGCTTTGAAAGACAATTCTGCACACAAACTATATGTTGTTGTGATCAACAAGATCCACCAAACAGTATCAATATAAACACAGCATAAAAGTAAGATAGAGTATCATAAGTTCTTCTCAGTCATAAGAACTTCCTGTCAATGTACATGCCAAAAAATAGTGGTACAATAGCAAATGTATTATTTAGTGCTTGAGTTTCTCTGAATTATTCAAAGTATGCTAATATCGTTTTTTAAATAGTCAGTTATTAAAAGAAATATGTCCCCAAAAAGAGTTGAGCAATACCCTTATCAGATGCCCTAGTTATCAACAAATTTTGCACTACCCAGTAACTTCCTAGGAGTAAGAAGGCAGCATTAATAAGATATGTGCCCAAGTCAACACATCCAAAATTGAATGTATACAGTTATGGGTCTCGTTCAGTATGTCAGTACCTCAGCAGAGGTGGCTTAACTTATAAATATGTTCAGTGAAGCGTTACTACTGATTAGTAATAATCCAAACCATTAATTTTGTTGATTACAAATCTGTAGTGAGATCTGTGTCACCAAAGGCATTTTCAATATCTGACATTCTTTGCTGCCTACAGGAAGACCTGTATTTAAGTTATCTACCTGCTCAAATAAATGGTGGAGGAATGTGAACTACTGTTTGTATTCAGATTTTAACTTTCAGAAGAAAAACGCAGATGATACATAAGAAAACATTTTCTAAAGATAAAAATGTCTAGTTTGGGGAACCTCTATCACTGAGCGTTAAATACCTATCAGAAATAGTATGATCATGTTCTGGTTGGACTAGATTACCTGGAGTATCTGTATTTCCAGTAGCTTTATTATCCTACAAATAGAGGTAATGGCAGGAAGATATGCCAGAGGAGGTTTAGATTGGATATTAGGAAGAGGTTCTTCACCCAGCGGGTGGTGAAGCACTGGAACAGCTCCCCAGGGAAGTAGTCATGGCACCAGGTTTGCCAGCATTCAAGAAGCATTTGGACAATGCCCTCAGTTACATGTTGTGAATGTTGGGAGTGTCCTGTGTAGGTATAGGAGCTGAACTCAATAATTCTTTTGGGTCCCTTCCAATTTAGGTAATTCTGTGATTCTATGATAAATAGGAAGAGAAATATTTGAGGTTGGGATAGGATTAACTTTGGTAACATCAGGTAAAGTACCACAGCTGGAATAGTTTTCTAACATTTAATGGTTTACTTGGGAAGTAATGGCATTTACAAATAAAGTTTTCATACACCTCGTGGTATTCTTGAGTTTTAGATAAGGGTAATTGCAGAAGTGAAGTTTGGCACAAAAAGGGAAATAAAAGAATCCACTGCAAGATATGTATAAAAAGGGAAACTGAAAAATCATGATGATCATTATCATCATCAAAACGAATAGGAACAGTTTCTGAGAGAATATTCTATTACTCATTTTTGGCATGCAGGGTAGGAAATGATTCTCACCTGAACTCTTATCTCCATCTCCACCAACCTAATTTCAAAATATGTAAATTATGTGGATTGTCCCCACCACGCAGGGCTTGTTTGTGCCCCCCCTCAGCAAATTGCTGCTCTAGGAATGTCTTTTCTCTGAAAAATCTCCAGCATCTGCCCGTGGAAGAGACTGAAGACTTCCCAGCAGTATAGCTTTTGCTCTGAGGAGAGAGGACTGAAGAGGAGAACAATAAAAAATCCTCTGCAATTTTTTTTTTTCGGAACAATTAAATAACCCTTTAATTGTTTTTTCTTTGCATTCTGGAGCTCTCTTGACTCCTTTTGACGTGAAACACTTCCTTTTCCTCTTCCAAAGGAACAACCTAGGGCAATGGCTACATGATCTGCGGATAATAGCTCTGAGAGCTTGAGAAAACTCCCACATTCTGTGCATGTGTAATGACCTATAGATAGCCAAGGACACACTCTCAGTCATTTTGCCTTCTGATTTTAGCTTGGCTGATTAGTGAAAACTGATAATTCACTCCTATCCAAGGTGATGAAAAGGAATCTGTCTGTGACACCACTGTGCTATTAATTCCTTTCTACTGGTTTCACAGAAAAGAGTACCAGAGAATCCAGCCAGAAAGCACATGACCTGGGACATTTCTCTATGTGAACTTTTCCTTCTTCTGATATCTTGCATAGCTGTGAGGAATTTTGAATTGGCTTTTTCAACAGATGAGTTTTATCTTGAATTTTCTGGCCTAGATCCATCCAAATTTCAAGTTCCCCTACACTGCAGTGCTCTGGAAGTCTCATCACTAATGGCTAGCAATTAGAAAACGTTCATTTAAGAAAAGTTAGATTGATTTTATGTTGTCCCACTGTACTTGGCATTGGTGCAGCCTCACCTTGAGTACTACATGCATTTTGGACTCCACAATATAAGAAGGATATAAAAATATTAGAAACTGTACAAACAAGGGCAACAAAGATGGTGAAAGGACTGGAGAGTAATACATAAGAGGAATTATACCAGATCTTATACTTCAGTTTATATTTAAAAGCATTTACTATCACAATTCTTTTTATTCTTTTCTCTAGATGGAATTTAGCATTGTTATTTACTGTTAAATTCATTATTTATTATTTTTTATTTTGTAGAATAATGATGTAGAATTTACATTGAAACATTTATTACATTGACTGCACTGTATTTTCCTCTCTATTATGCATTTAAAACTATTTTTAAGTGTGTATGAATGTTGTATGCAAAGTCTTTAAAAATATTCTTTTGTGCTTTCTTATTTGACAAGAGTTTCTTTTGAAATCTTCCATTTAGCTGATTGAAAGTGATTTTAAGGAAGAAGTGATTTATTTATACTCATACAAAAAAGGAACACTTCACTTTTAAAAAAAATATTTTCCAGTCCACGCACTTTGGGGATAAGAAGAAAGACTTTTGAGCAGTACAATTTATTTTTTTTATTATTTAGCTTTACATTTGGGCTACCCCACTGAGTTCTGGTTATAATGTAACATGAATTTTCTAAACCATGTGAATAAATTATACATCAAACTAAAATGTCATATTTGATTAAATATGAACCTATTCAGACATTATGAATTGTACCTCTTAGCGTGCAAGTAAAGATTGGAACCTTCATTATGTTTGCATTTAACTGAAGATGCAGAATACAGTCTTTAATTAAGCTCTGTTAGAGTAGGTTTAGCATTAACAACCTATTAAAAAACAATTACCCAGTGATATTTCACAGAAGCAAGCAAAGAGACTCCCTTAAATGGAGTAGGATGCTCTAGAGAGCACTAGTGGGAAAGCTTGATGATTATGGCTGTCGCTACAATTTACCCATCCATTGTATATAGTCCATCTTTACAGGATTCTTCTATTTGAAGCTGAAGGCCATTTCAGTCCACCTGAACATGCTCTTAAACAAATATATCTGTGACAGAAAGGTAATACATTTCCAGGCCATAGTAACAAAACAGATTCCCTAGCTGACAGGGAGGAGTGAGCCTGGGAGATAATTCAGCAACCTCCAAATACCACCATTAATTTGTCACCTCTTAATAGTCTCTTTTCTTGATACAAATGAACAGCTTAGAAATGGTTTGCTGCTTTATCTCATTCTTAAAATTTTCTGTCTGTTCCACAGAGTTCATTTGCCCACATACCTCAGATCTGACTTGCTAATGAATATCCCAAACCTCTTACAATAGATAAAGCCCTTATGTTATGTCCCAACTGATTTTACAGGTGAAAAAAACCTTAAAACTCTGTTCATTGAAACTTGGACAGACAGTAGTCCAATTTGTGAAAATCCCAGATCTATCTCCTCTTTTTCACAACTATTGTCTTTCTTCTAGACTTATGATTCTCAGAAAGTATAAAAAAGAAGGAAAAGAATTCTTTCCTCCATGGAAAATTCACTGCATCATAGCAGTTAGGGTATTCCAAAAAAAAAACCAAGCCTATAGAGTACACAACTCAGAGTAACAACTCCTAAGTATTAACAGTCACTGTAGCCATTCTACCTCTTCTCTGCTATGTAGCCTAGGTCGTAAAATGTGCACGAAACTTGAGAAATGCAGAGCACAAGACCCAGAAATGGTAAGGAAGCTCCCTTTGCAGTAATTCTGCAGCTATAGGAGAGACCTGTTATACACATAAATGTACAACACTATGCAGACTGTAATATTAGCTTATTTTGAACCAAAACACAAGTACACTAATGAAATATAACTGTACAGGCTAGTAAAACCAGCATTACCATACTAGCAACAGACCTTATGCTAATTGTGCTTTATGCTGATTGCGCAAGGCCCAGGTTCTGGACTTTTAGGTTTGTTGTCAACTTGTTATAAGAAATTGCTGTGGGAGGGAGGCTATGATACGACACTTTTCTTATTAAGATGTACATTTTAAGCCTGGGATAACAGCAAAAGCCTTAAAAAAATGAGCACGGGTTGCAAGGATACACCTGAGAGTTGCAACTTGCTGATGATCAGCTATTAGATACTAAAAAAAGCAAAGCCATGAGAGATGGGGATAAAAAGCATCTGTTTTTTTATTTTTCAAAAAAGCAGCAGCAACTAAGTAATGGAAATGAAATACTCCACATGAGAATGAGGCATCTATTGTTACCTGGGAAATTGATTTTGTTTTCCCCCCACCCCAAGTATTGTGCAACATATAGCCCAGGGTGGAAGACAAAGGCTGTGAACACTCCAAAAAGTCAAATATCTTACAAAGGGACAAGATCCTGAATTTTAGAGGGTGAGTGGAGCTAAGTAACCCTCTATACACCTACTGACTTCAATTCTGGTTTCTCTTATTGCTGTGCTTGTGAACTTGATCTTCTTGTCCTCTGTGATTAAGACCATCAAGGACTATAACCATCAGTGTTGACAATCTCCTTGTGCTCAGAGACTAAGACCATCAAGCACTGTTGTCATGAGTGCTAAAAATACGGGATTAGTCACAAAGTATTGTAGGACTTCATAAATAAGGAATGACTGCTTTGATTGCATACTGAAAATGAATAAGAACTATTAGCATAAAGTAAGTTGTTAAGGAATTTCAGTCTTGCAAACGTTTATTTTTGAAATTCAAAACTACTTTGATCCATCAGTCTCCTAGTGATTCCTATCAGAGAAAACTCTAGCTGATATTCATGTATATACTCATATACATGTATACACTCATTGACATGTATCTAATCACATACATGTATACACTCATATACATGTATCATGCATACATATCCAACAGTTTAATAACCTTGAACAACAGTCAAAATGAAATCTTTCATTGTTCTAACCCAACAAACTCTATAGAGTTGGGCATATTTGACCACAGCACTGTAAGGCTATCTTTGTTTAGAATTTGCCTCCAGGTAACCTTAGAATTTAAACATGATGCTTGGTTCAGCCATTCCCAAGTGTGACAAAGCAGGACTTAATGGGAAACTGCCCAATGAATTACTTTTATTTTACTTGGGTGTATTTTCTTTTTATGTCAAGGGATTGACATCCTTCATTTTTGAACTAGCACTCTGAATTAATCAATTACTTTTGAATGGACAAGTAATGACTGCTTTTGTGAAAATACATTATAGCATTGTCTTGGTTTTGCCCTTTTTGCATAAATTGCATGGCATTTTCATATATATAACATATATATATTTGTGTGTTGTATTACGAAACATTCTGTAAAGTTTTTATTTAGTATTCTTAGATTTGCAGTAAAATTTTATCAGCAGTAAGAAATTAATTCATGTCATTGACTTCACTGCATCCGGAAAAGACACCTACACTTTAAGAGATAATTCAAATATTAGAATTACATTCTTCATACTCATCTGTCATCATCTATTATCACCTCTGTATCTGTAGTGTTTTGTGAAACGCCCCTTGCCATCCAGATGATGGCAAGGCTGGATACTTAAGAAATAATGAACCGCTTTAAAAATACTTCTGGGATTGATTTATTGTAATATTCACATAAAGTGGCAACAGAAGAGAGGAAGAAAGGAAATTATGTGATTCATTATGTGTACTTCAGAGGTGAAAGCTCTTGTTTTCATCATCTAATTGTTGCTTCCACAGAGTTTGAAAAATATTTTTAAATTGGATATATACAGATATACATTTCTAACTAGATAAAGTTTTTGCATATTTTATGCTTTTCTATCATGATAAATAACCCAGTGTCTACGGGTGGGGCATGCTGAGGCTGGGATCTGGGCATATCTCTTGTATAGATGAGTGCAGAGTCACCTAGTTTTAAATGCCTGTGAAGTAGATATTGAAATCTTGAGAAGTCTTCCTAATTTTCTGGAATTCTATGTAAAGCAAATGGAGAGGCAGAACTTTCATTCTAAACTAAATGTTATAAACAGATCAGATGACCAGGACTCTTTAAGAGTCTATTTTTCTGTATTGTAATAATTATGTTAAGTCAGATATCTGTGCTACAAGTAAGTTTGTCCCAATTTAGATGAGATGACTCTTACCTCACCTGTCAGCCTAAGTACACCTTACCATTGCTAAGTCCATGACAAATCTTACAATCTATTTGTCCTTTTTTTGCATATTGTAGGGTTGATTATTCCCAGCACTATATAACCTGCTGTGTTTCTGTTGGTCTTTTTCTGCATTTTGCTGCTATCCAGCCTTCAGTTACTGGCTTAGATGAAAAATTTAATTTGTTGTGAGACACTTTAAACAAGTAAAATGGACCTAGTGATTTGATTCACATAATTTGTATGTTTTTCATTAATGGATTAGGCCTGTGAAAACTGATATGAATGCTGGAGACAATTTATTCAGAAGTACAGGAGAGTGGAGCAGGGAAAAGCATTTTGTACTCAAGCTGATTTGTGCTTGATAAATCTTTTGTTGTGACAGGGGGACATTTTGAAGTCATCTGGATTGTAATTCTGAATGTCAAGGACTATAGATAGGGACACTGCAACGAAAATATAATAGAAAGTCTCATTTTTTTTTTGCAAATTTGCATCCGTGCTTATTTCCTTGGGAAAAGGTACAGCCATCTTGTAAATATTCACCACTACCTGTGAGGATGGTTAGGCACTGGAATAATTTGGAGCTTGAATAAAAGTCATTAAAAAACAGGACATCAAATTTCTTGTACTTACATTATGATCAAAATCCAGGTGAAGCAGAATGTTCTTTGAGGTGTCAGCATGACTAAGGAAGAAAAAAAGCCATTTTGAGAAGGGATAACATGAAAGAGCACACTACTTGTACAGGTTGTGTTGAAGAACAGACCCTAGGTTAACCAAGACAAAGGTCTTATTTAACATTTACTGTTAGATTTTAGATGAAAGCAGAGCAGGAAAAAAAAATGCTAATCTTTCCAGTGTCAAAAAAAAAACCCCAGAAAATTCATAAATAATAAAGCAGACTCTTGCATCCACACAGGAGTTTGGGTATTCTATACATTTAATTGGATCTGGCTGCTTTAGAACTGGCAGGCAAGCCAGTGTATGCCCAATGTATGGTAGTCAGCATTGTGAGGAGACATTTTATTTGCCTTAGTATTCACCCTTGGACCTTTCTTGTGGGGCTTAAATTGCACCTCCTTCCTTTTCCAATGAATCGAAGGTCTTTTAAAACTTGATCTGAAATGTCACAGCTGCCTTTTCCACAGTAGCTCAGGTGTTACGGCACTCAGACAAGAGGGGCAGAACAGCATCTATTCCCTTCTCTCTGTGGGATATTTTTATTTCACTTCTCTTCCCTCCTTACAGACCGGTCTCCTCACCAGGCTGCCTGGCCCAGAAGCATTTTTCTCACTTTCCTTTGAAACTGAGACACTACTTGAAAACATGAATGGGGACAGAGAAGAGAGCATTAGGGAACATTATCCTCTTAGTCAGGTGCTTCCCCTGAAAGAGAGATGTTGGTTAACTTCCTAGCTTGAAGGGTTCAGAGACATTTTATGATGCAGACACTGTCTATGAGTTAAGTGCTTAACGGCACAGCTATCAAGTTAAATCGAGGCAACTCGGGGCATATACAGAAGCAGGCTACAGTATATGGTGAAATGTAATGTTCCAAAACAGACAAAAGTATAGTTTTTAAGCATCTCTAGGGTTAAGCAGATGCTGCTTAGCAGTTGTCAGGATCACTGGGGGTCTGTATTCTGCCAAGTCTTTTTTAAGGCACATAAGTCCTCTTTTGGATCTGGCCCTTAGCTTTATCCAGATTTCTTTCAAAACCAATATATTTATAGCTTCCCACCATGGCATATGACATACTGCATGAAAATCAAGTCACTGGGATGGACATATGCTACATATTTCACCACTTTGACCCTGAGAGGAAAGAGTAACACAAAGCTTACTACAAGTTTATGAATGTTACAAATGAAGCAGAGTTTATGTGATGCGCAGGCAAAAATCCTGGTGGAATTTTCCTATCATACACTTCAAAGGTCTCATATGAGAGGATTAATCTATTTCCTGTTTCTTGGAAATTTTTCCTAGGAATTAATTTTTTAATTTAAATAAATAACTTTTACATAGATTTGAAGAATAATGAGCTTAAAAATAGTTGTACCAATTCAGGTCTGTAATGTAGAGCAATAGGTTTCTTTTTCTTTTTTACATTTTATTATAATCAAGTGTTTTATTTTTCCTGATCAAATATCCCTTCGAATATTTGTATCCAGAAAGGTTCAATATTATAACAGCTTATGTCAGAGAGAATGTTCAGAACTGGAAGTGAACAGTTTATTTTCAGAACCCATTTTTACCAAATCTTAGCGTATCAATATCACAAATAATGCTACGGGGGTTTCAGATTTTCAGCTTTAAATATATTGTCCTTCCTTTTAAAACAATCCAGATAAATATTTTGCCTATTAGATTTGTCAAAAGACAAGAAGTATTTCATTCATAATAGAAATCTCTTGCCCTCCTCAAACTCTGGTGGAGCACATCCATTAAGTCAACTAATTTTTAACCTCAGCTTTAATAATATGGATTGCAAACCAAGATTAAAAGTTACAACTTCATTTCATCTTTTTTTAAAGCTGTTTCGTTTAAGATAATTGCCAGACCATTTTTAAGGCCGTCTTTATATATGGAACATGCTCTTTCTCTTGCATCAGCCAGATCCACAAGCACTCATTTTCCAGAGCACTCAAGAGAAAACACAGCTGTTCCACAGTCTGAAGTGATCACAGGCTGAGAGGTGATCAGGATAATGGCACTACAAAGTTGGGATGCCATTAAGCTATACAGAGAACGTAATACCACTTTGAAACGAATATACAGCTTAAATAATAAATGTATGTAAGACTCAGATAAAGTATTTGCATAGTAGAAACTGCTGAAAATACCACCATACACTTGAATAAAAATCAGATATTTGCTATCTAATTTCTGCATCGTGTGTTTTTTCTTTGAGTCTTACAAGTGCAAAATGATCTCTTTCAGCAACATTACAGTCCATACTCATTATCTCAAGAAACCGTTTTTATGGCACAACAGGTTTTTTTAACCTCACAGAAATTTTGTTTTGTGGGGTTTTTTTCATTCACCCTTCCCTGGTAAATAGCTGCACAGCAGCCCACTCTCAGTAGCATTTTCACAGACAAAATACAGATCTTGTAATTGCGCTACAACTTCACTTCCCTTGTACTTCTGATTTATGAATTTGAAAACTTTACTGAAGTAGTTACCAGCATCTTTAGTTTTACATTGAAGGAAGACAATATTCGTATTTACATGTTCAGTTTCTCTTAATTTCACTGACCTATGACTTTCCTAGATGGACTATGCTGCTTACAGGAGTTTTCTATCGTTTTAATTTCTTCTAATACATAACACCTGAGTACTGTTTCTTTCTTAAATTACCTAAGAGCCAATATTCTAAATCACACATATGTCATCTGATTAAGTACTCCCTGAGAAGAGTGCTAAAATGCTTATTTTAGAATACAGAGAGAATAAAGACCAAAGTAAAACACCTGTGAAAATTTTAAACTATTTTTTTTTAATAAATAGTCTTGAAAAGACAGATTATTTCAGGTAAATTTTCTCCTAATCTCTCATACAGAAAAAAACCTGAAACACAAACCTCAAAATTCTGAAGATAACTGGTTCCAGGCAATTTCTGAAGCTTCATGGAATCTTCTGTGAGGTACATTATTACAAGGACTACTTCCTGGTAATCCCCATGCATCCCCACACGGTTTCACAGCTTTTTTATGTAAGTCTAAATAACAATATGTAGCAGCAAAATAACCTACTCCAATTTAAACCAATTTTCTTTCATGGGATGTTTGGACTATATGTCAGATATGTTTAATCATATTGTGTATCCAGCATAAACATTGGACTCCACCTTCAGGATATATGACAAAGGAGATGAAAGGTCTGCTGTAACCAAATGTAAAGAGTCTAGCAACAGCCAACCAGTAAATCATGAAATACAAACATCCATGAGCCATTCAGTGCAATTATTTTTCAAAGAAATATTTGTGTAAACTACTACATAGTACTTTTATTTACATATTGATTTTATTTCGATGGGGTATTTACAAATTCTTTTTCTCATGTTAGGGTGTGTTTGCTTAGACACCTATTTCTCGCTAAGATTTTTTAAATCAAATTTTGTGCCACAGAGAGATTCAGATCTCACTATACAGCGTGTTTTACCACGTTACATTAATTTCCGTTTCAGCTAGACTAAGGAGGCCAAAGCACACTGCATTTTATAGGGGCCGAGTTCAAGAACCTAAAGACCATACTCAACTTATTCATGTCGATACCTAAAATGGATTTTTTGTGATTTCTGTGGTGCCTAAATTCAGAAGGGTGAGTCAAACCATAAAATATGAAAGGGTGTAGTTTCTGACTCCATGTACATTCAATGCATACTTAATAATCTTAATCAGAGTTTGGTTACACTATCTATTGATTTGTTAATTCTTTGTTTCTAAAACCGAAATCCATTATTAATGAGTCAAGATATGGAGGAGGGGTATGTTACAATTTGCAAAATCACTTTGCTTATCTTGTTCTGTGAAATTTTATGGGTCAGATGATCAGCAGATGAAACAAGGAGTTCTAGGACACAAGCCATATAATTCAAGACAGAAACCTTTGTTCTGTGATTCTTATTTCTTTCACAGTTTTGTAAAACACTTCCTCCCCTGGTCTCTCTCTGTAAACAGAACCCACAGCTGTCTGAGTCACAGAGTTATCTTCTGTTTTTATAACCAAACTAGAACAATGAAGAAGGGAAGATACTTGGTTTTATATCAAAGGTTTTCTGTGATTCTTGTTTCCATGCATTACTTGATATTTTAGGCTTCTGCCTGTTTAAGCTATACAGTAAAACATGAAGTAAAATAAAAGCTTGGTCCATCTTCAAATGAGAGTACTATTTACAAAAAATAATAAAAAAACCCCAAGAATTACAAAAAAATTGAACAAGATATTCTGACATTAATACGTATTTTCCATTTTTGAGATAATTTTATTAGTATTTCTATTTCTAAATATTGCAAAGAAAATAGCTCTGCTCACAAAACTTTTAGTGTTCCTCACTGAAGTGAAAGGAGCTGAGTACATAATTAAATCTTAAATCCCCAGATAGCCATAGGTATGCACCAAGGTCACGAAGAATGGAGGCTGCACTCACTATCATTTGATTTTGAAAGCATCACACGAAAAGTCATAAAATAAAGGAAATAGCATTCATCAACTGACTGCATTGTGTCTGCTTCTGGGTGCATACATATGTAGGGAGAGACCAGACTGCTGGATTAGGTTCAAGTACATAATAAAGCAAAATCCTGGAAGACTTTGTGGTGATTTTTTCCCTTTTTTTCTTTTTTTTTTTTTAAAAATCTTAATAGCTGTTCTAGCTTTTCTAAATCCATCATCCTTACATGCCAGGATTTCTTCTTTCTAATTTTCATCATCATTCTGAACAAGCATTTTACAGTCACAGTTAGACACAGGCAGCAAGAGCATGTTAGATGATAAGATGGAATAAGAACAGGCAGAGAGAGAGGAACAAGCCAAAAAACTTGAGGATGAAAACCTTGGATTTAATGCAAAAAAGAATACATGATTCATTAGAGCTTTGGATCTTATTCTGGTAACAGATGCTTGACTAGACAGGAAGGAAGAGAAGTACTGAGAGGCCAATAATGAGCAATGAAGGATATAGAAAATCCACCTCTCATTTAAAACCCAAGTGAGATCAGTGTGTTCTCTTCCAAATTATCTTCTGGGCTTGTAAACCACAAGTCTTGAAAAAACAAAATACTCCATATATTTTTTGCAAATAAATTTTTCAATTTCTCAGCTACTGAGAATCTGAAAATCTGAGGTGTTTTGTCAAAGTTCAGTTCCTTTTAGAAGAATTAATGTCCACTAGGAACTTAAATATTGATTTAAGAATGCATATTTCACCTTTAAGACCTGAAAATCCTTTCCTAGAAGCGAGTTTTATAAAACTACTGTACTTTAACTGGAGAATTTTAATTGACTGGGAAAGAAAGTTCTATAGATTGTCTTTCTTCAGCAGTAAACTTCTTCAATACTTTAAAAATAATTATATTTTTATATTTTAGGTTTGGATAAAGAAATGGCTGTCCTAAGGAGCGTCTAATTGTGGGAGTCAGAATAATTACACTCGAGTAAATTTGTTGAGATGTGAATGTTCTCAAATAATTGTGTCTTTTTACAAAACAGATTTCTGCAGTAAGGATTTCAGAATTTTTAAGTAATTGGGAGCACCATTCTCACAGACAGTATGCATATCCAAGATGGGGCATAGCTGTAGACTGCTTTTCTTCTCCTGAAAGATGGACAAATGATTAAAAAAAAAGAAAGCACAGAAATGTGATATTTCTAAGGTCAAATAGCCTCTAAGCATCACTGAAACTGTGTGGTTTTTCCCCCCTTCAGACTTCAGTCTGGCTGTATTTCATAAGATTAGTAGTCAGTGGACTTGGACCCTAGTGACAGGACAGCACAATGTAACAGATGTATCCTAGACTATGAAACTGCTTTTGTGTTAGTTAAAGCTGATTTCACTTGGAAAAAAAATGGTTATTTGCCATTGTCTTCAACAGATACTTTCTAGCTCTAGGCATGTTCTTGTGGAGACACACCCAGCAATCTAATAAACCACATAAATGCATTATTATCTTCAACTATTTTATGTCTTCCTACTTCAGATCAGATCTATATTTTATAAAGGAATTCAATGTCAAATACCTCATAAATCAATTTAGAATAAATTAACAGTGCTGATGACTGAGTAGACAGAAAAAGGAACTGGGGTGCACGGCATGGCAGAAACTGGCACAAGTCCTTCGCTTTTTTTTCTTGTTATGTGTTGAATTTTTCTGTTAATTTGGCATGTCAGATCAGTAATTACGTGTCAGAAAGGAACCATCTTCAGGATATGCATGATCAACTGATGTTATAAATGTGTCAAAGAGACAGAATGTATTGACAGTGGTATATCACTGGAAATTTTTTAGTTTTCATTTAGTAATCATTAAATCGCATTTCACAGTTCATTAAAAGGGTCAAACAACTTACAGCTGTTAGCAGGCAATCACATCTCTTTGTGTGTACAGAGGCATGTTTTTAAAGTGTAAGTAGAATTTGAAGAAAAGAATAGGATTGTAGTTATTGCAGAATATGTTTATTTTGAGATAGTGCATTTTAATATAAAAACTATTATTGAAGGAATGTTTCATTTATCAAAGACAGTACAGAAAAAATAGTATTCACAATGCAAATATTTACAGTATTATGTAGTATGAGCCAACGTGTTTCATTTCTACTTTGCTTTAAATAGGTTTCCTTCAAATTTGTGTCATACTTTTACTAGACATGTTTTGTCATTGTGAAACCTTCTGACATTATTTATAAATCTTCACGTGAAAATGTTCATTATGAGGGAAAATATTCATAACTCTCTAGTTTTGAGCATGATGTGACATTACTGTTAATATACAAGGCAATATATTAAGTAAAATATAATGCAGAGAAAGTTTGATAAGCGATATCTCAATGTAGGATCCAATGTCACAGTCATTTGTACATATTTGCGTTATCTAAATTGTTTGCAAATAGTATGAAGCAGAGCAAAATTTAATTTAATTATCCCTTAATTCCTAAGGAAGCTCACTAAACACCTAATTTAGCTTGTTTAAGCTCTGCTTCTGCTTTCTATTCTCCATCTACTTCAAATGTAGACAATTTCCCCAACCAGATATAGCAAAATGGATTCATCTCACATTTAGTTCTGGAAGAATCATAAGTTCACCTGAGGTTTGTTGTGATGTAGATTCACAAGCTACCTGACCTGACCAGAACTCAGCCCTTCCATCAATATGAATTTCAATATTTACTTCAGTGAAAGAAAGCAGGAGGTCTAGCCCAGAAATCTTTATGCACCCTAGCTGCTACCCGCTTGATAACTTAGTAAGAAGGAAAAGAGGATATATGGATATGGAAAGCAATGAAAAGTCTTTATTCTTTTGCAGTGTTTGAAGTTTGATAGGTAGAATTGTCATTGGTCTTACCAGTGAGTATTTTCGCTGTTGTTAGCAGATATAAATTGAGCATACATTCTAATTTTATTCTAGTATACTGAATTTCCTTAAGATTTTATTCCTTGAAATTTGGCTACACCAGTGGAGGGAATTGAAAAGGGTTAGACAGGACATATGAGCAAAGGTTTGTCTTCTTGCCAGGGCTGCCAAAGACAACTACACTTCCTTGGTGTCTCTCCAGCCTTCCTCTTGTTTGATGTGAAAGGGTAGTCTCTGGAGAATTTGACTTGACAACAGTACCGTGAATGACAGAACACTTATTTCTTTCTTACCCGTTCCTAATGATGCAGCATGTTCCTTTTTGTGTTCCAGGTTTCACAACTGTGCTGGCTGTAAAAACAGTATATTAAAAAAAAAGGGGGTGGGAGGGAGTGCTAAAAAGGTGATAACTGTCAAAAGAAATGGAAGCTAAACCAAAGCAAATTCACAAAGCAGTAGTTATTAATGAAATAAAAAACTACTTCCTTTATCTCTTAAAAATAAAAGTTTAAATTCAGGTTATATATATGCTTTGCTTATACAGTTGAGAGGCACGGGGAGATTGTTTTATATTTTTTCAGATTCTGTGGACTTCAAACTTCCAATAAACATAGCATGATCTGTGAATTTTGATATTAATTTGTGAATTGAATTATCTTCCCTGTTCAGTCCCCTAAATTTTAAAGCCCATTCCTACTATTTATTTTGACCCATAGAGGAGATAGCAGATCAGTGTTTTTATGTTAGAGTCCTTCCCTCTATATTACCTCAGCTGCTAATAATAGATCTAAATATCACCTGATATGCATGCATGATGTCCTTGCTTCTAGCTGAGCCAGATTTTTGGGTGGTGACTAGTCATAAATGTGATGGAAATATCTCATTGCTGCCAAAACCTGCTTTATACCAAGGCAATATATCTACTGGCTTTCACTGAACAATTTACTGCCTCTGTGAGAGGTAGAAAAGAGAAGATAGTCTTCACTGTCTGTCAGGCATAGAAAACTTTTGCTACTGTCATTCTACTAAAAAGACATTCCTAACCTCATCTCTTCCAAAACTCTTGGGTCTCTGATGTCCTGAATTTCTAGGTATTGTGAAACTTGTACAATGACTGAACAAGTAAGGCCATGGGCTGAGGGTGCAGGATTCGCAGCAGCATCCAAAAACATTAGATCTGGGTTGGGGAAGTGGGACCAGTGCTAGGATTCACTACAACAAAAACAGCATATGAGGCAAGGAGGTAGAAGTAGCCACAAGATCCCTCACAGGCCTGTCTGTCTATTTTTCTGCCAGTAAAACTGCGTTTGTTTGTCACGGGTTTCATTTCCAAACTCACTCCCAAGTTTATTTCTCACAAGGATCTAAACCCAGCCAACAACTAATCATCACACAGCTGCTCATTCGTCTCCCCTCGGTGGGTTGAGGGGAGAAATGGAAGAGTAAAAGTAAGAAAACTCACGGATTGAGATAAAGGCAATTTAACAGGTAAAGCAAAAGCCACACGTAAGCAAAGCAAAACAAGGAAATAATTCAGTACTTCCCATCGGTAGGCAGGAGTTCAGTCATCTCCAGAAAAGCAGGGCTACGATCACACATAATGGTTACTTGTGAAGGCAAATGCCATCAATTCAAATGTCCCCCCTTTTCTTCTTCTTCCCCCAGCTAAGTAAGCACTGTTCAGCAGTAACTACAACATCCCTGTATTAGCAATATTTCCAGCACAAATCCAGAACAGTGCCACATACTAGCTACTATGAAGAAAATTATGAAACCAAAACCAGCAAATACCTTTTTCCTAAGACTTGTTCCTCAAAGGATAAAGCAGAGCTGCCTGCTGAGTTTTTTATTTGTAGAGATCATAATAGTTAGGGTACTTCCCTGGAAACGGTAGTCCTGAGATTTATGACTATGTCAGTATGAAAGTACATAATTTACATTGTTATCATGATGTGGGTAAATAATTTGTCCACCATGGGACAGGAAGCTACAGTGTTTGGGCTGATCTGCAAGAAAAGGTGACTCTGGAACTGAGGGGAAAGAAGGCAAACAGGACAGAGGCCCTCAGAGAAAGGCCCCAACCTGTGACACCCAACTAAGAGGAAGCAAAGAAGCCAAGTAAGTGTCATGATGGCAACCAGGAACAGCCAATGGCCCCATTTGCCAAACAAGTCTGTAGTGGTGGAGCAGGACTGCTACTAAAGTTGGATTCCTCTTTCAGAGCTTTAACCAGCAACTAAGTAAATTGTTTATGTCTAATATGCTCTGATCTCTGGTTGTGGCTTGCCTTTGCATTTTGTATCTTTCTCCTAAATTAACCTGCAAGGTAATAATTGTGTTTCTGGTTTCCAGATATTGTTTTCTTTTGCAGTCTCACATGACTGCTTGCATTAACATCCTCTGTGTGTAACAGCTTTAATCCATCATGTTTCAGGTTCCACTACAGATCGATATGACAGCCCATCTTTCCTTGAAAAACCTGTCTGCAAATTGACAGTGAAAAAAAGTGAGATGTTTTCAGACTTACTGACATTTAGAACAGCAAAGAGCAGCGTCTGTGATTGTGTAGATTACATATCATTATTTAGTCTAAAAATATCTTTTTTAAAGTTCATTTGTACCAGCAAATAAATATTTCTGTTAATACTTAGCCAAACAATCAGGCTGAAAGCCAAATCGGTGCCAAGAAATCACTTTGATTAGTTACTAAACACTCTGTATGAACACAATTAAATTTAGAATACCTAACTCCTAAGCCAGAGTAAAATTTTTACTAATGGAAGATTCTATTTATTCTTTCAAAATGTTCAGAAAAATTCTCACCTGAAAAACCTTCAATCTTTTTTATACCTATTAAGAACAGAACTCTTTCTTCCCCAAATCAAATTTTATTTCAGAGATCTGTTCTGAAGCTCAACCACACAGGTGTTTGAGCATGGCTTTCTAGATTGTCTGCTCCGAGTCCGCTGTGACGTCTGTGATTGGTGATGTGATTCAAAACAATTCTCATCCTGGAAATACAAATTACCCTCATGAAAGAGGTCTGATGCCATCTTATCCCACTGCGGCAACAATCAGTTCATCAATCTTCAAAGATTGAATGGTGCTTTTTGTTTTGCTTCACTAAATGTGAACTCTAAACCACCAAATTAATTTTTTAAAGTTAAAAAAAATGCATGCTATGAGCAAACTATTGGTTAATGACCTTTGTTAAGCCTAATTTGGAAATAATATAGTGTTTATGGCCTAACTTATTTCTCCATGGGATGTTTTAATGAATATAGGAAGTTGACATGTATCTCTGTATACAAAAAACCTATCCTTAACATAAAGGTAGGAATTCTAAAGGCTTTTAAGTAAATTATGTTTCTATGCAGGGACATATTTTGTGAGAAATAGACATCAAACAGTCCTTCAACTGTAACAAAATTAAAATAATAGACATATATGCTATCTTTAGATATATTCCTTGATGTTGTTCTTTAGATTTTAATATTAATTTTCAGGGATGAAAATTAATTCGTCACAGCTTTCAACTAAGTTACTTGTGATTCACAATTTGTAAAAGTTTGAGCTGTCCAGAAAACTTATTCATGGCAATTAGAGACAGAAAAGACATGACAGAGGAAATTTTAAGTAAATTGAATATAATACAAAATCAAATCCATTTTCACATAGTAAAAGTACCATGTATAAATAATTCTTATATTCTTAGAAAACTCATATACCACTATTCTGAGAAAGAGAACAAGTTTGCACATTGTTTTCACTGTTTTTATGCATCCAAGACAAATATAAATATGAATTGTACTTTCATCAGTTAGAACTGTTTTAGCTTTTGACCCAATGCATTGTCTGAAAGCGTTCTCAGTATGATTTTCATGATTATTTTTATGATGTTAAATATATTACAACTCTCATATCTGTGCTGCTTAAAAGGTACTGCATGGCCTGCCAGTTTCTGAAAATGAGGTTGTAGATCTAGAAGTAGGAGAGGAATCAGAGTTGTGCACAAAATGGAAGCATTCCAGGGAAAGCTCAAAAGGGGTTTTTTTGAACCTTAGAAAGTAATGCTGATTGATAATAGGAACTTTTTATAACATACTTCATGACACTCTTACACAAGCTAATGTATGGGAGCCTGCTTCATGATACTGCATGTCAGCTGCTCCATTGTCCACTAAGTCCTAGCTACATGTGTAATTCTCCATGGCTATAAATGGATGATTACAGCTGCAGTGATGTTGAAATGAGTAGCCAAGTAAGTTTATGGACAAACAAATAGCTTCTGAAAAATTACAGTTCCCTCATGATCACAACACTTTTCCTGAAATTACAGTTCACTATGCTTTCAGCTGCTGTCAGTAATACTAATTGCTCTCTTCCTATAGAAAAAAAATAATCATATAATCATATTAATTACATGAGAAATGTCTAATACAGCACAAAGGAGGGATTAATAGTATTCCTCTCATTTTTCTCTTTGTTCTATCCAGCCAGCCTCCACAGTACAGTAATTAGCAAACACAGGGTTTCTATATCCCTGTCTATAGGTATAGACATTAGTATACATAGGATCTCTATACCCCTATCTATATTGCTTTGATTTATAGCCTATGATTTGGTTGAAGATTACCATCAGGAAACATAATAGCACATTTCAATTTTATTTGGTTGCTTGCTAATCAAGTTGCCTATTATCTATGAAGAACTGTTCTTGGCATCAGGTTTTAAACAAGCTAAGGCACAGAGCTGTTTTATTTCTTTTAAGATATACAGAACTGAGCAAGTAGATACCCTGAAATGATTCAGTATATGATCAAGAATGTTATCTTGGAGGTGATTTTCAACAAAGCCTTATCAGGTGGAATAAATCATTAACAAGTACTAGAATCTAGGGTCAGGTCATTGACTTTTAATGTATACTAAATTATAAATACAACCTCTGAATACAAACTTTGCATATGAGAAAGAAAACATGGGATAAAATATCAGTTATCAACAACCTGATGACAAGATATGAGAGTTTCTGTTGTTTGAACACTTGAATCTCCGATGTCTTGGAATAATTTCTATTGCTTTTGAACCTGAAATTTCAAGTGATTGGCAGCTGGAAAGAACTTTACAGTTTTGTTTGATTTACAATGGACTACTCCAAGCAAAACAGTTGCATATTGACAAGACTGCACTTTACAAGGTGTATTATGCCAAAACATGCTTGGAACCTTTGTAAATAGAAAAAAAAAATGCTCTTGCGAGAGACAAGAGGAACAAAATCCATAATTAAAATGAAAAAGGTTATTGTATCCTATGGGAGGAAAGAATTACATAGTATAGATGCTAAAATTAAGTATGGCAGTGTAGTTACCTACACCAAAGATGCCCTTAAAAGGAGTGAATCATTTCTTCCTAAAATGGACACTGAAAGCAGCCAGAGTGTTAGACTTCTGTTTTCTACAGACTGTAAAGGCAGGCTACGTAAGATGGTCAGATGCAAATGTTTTCATTTTCAGTTGTGCATGTGTACAGTCAAATAAGAGGAATCCCATCTATGGGATCACATGAAATTTGACACCTGTTACCTAAACCTACAGAGACAGCTGTATTGCATTGAACAGAAAAGGTAAATGAAATTGTTAAAAGTAGAAAGGCATGGGTATTATAAGAGCTAGGATAGATAATGCAGGCTCAAGCCAGGTGGGATAACCATTGAGTTCAATGTTCTATAAAAGACATAAGTGAAAATCTAGTGACTTAAATGATGGAGGCTGCTGTTTTCTAAGGAGCATAAAGGCTCCTAGTAGATTCTCAGATTTTATGGCAGTGTTGAAGGATAGCATGTCTAATCCTACATTATCAATAACGGAAATTGGTACCTAAGTCCCCTAGCAAGGCGTTTGCAAAGGAACTTAAGTCAGTACAGCAGCAGAGATCACAAAAGATATTTCCAGTCAATGTTCTACCACTATTTCTTTTGAGGCATTTCCTGGAAAAATTGTCTTTGCACAAAGGCTGAATCAAAGCCTACTCCAATCAGTTGTATGGAGGTACTTGTCATTTGTGAGTTTCAGTTTCACAAAACTGAAAGACTTGAGGGTCTTTAAATGTTTCTTCACTAAATAAACTAAATATTTCTCTTCAATCAACATGAAATACACTCAGGCACAGATTCAACAGAGTTTTTAACTCCTAATGTTGCTACCATTAATTTAAATGCCTAAAATACATCCTTATGGTAAATGTCAAAGGACTTAGGACTGTAGACAGTCTGTTCGCCTTTAGTCCTCATATGTTTCATTATGTTTTTAATATATAAAATATTGTAAATACATGCACGCTGAAGGTTTACCTACTTAATATGAAAGGGAAGCAAGACTGCAAATCCTGCTGATTCTGTTATAAGAAGGGTCAGTTTCCTGAAAGCCCTCATATCTCTGAGACAGTTGCAATCTGATGCTGTGTAAAAACAAAATATTTGCTCTTTCAAAGCAGTGCTCAAGCCCAAGGTACTACTGGCAGAACTAATATTTAGAAACACTATAATTCAAAGGCAGGGGTTCTTTTTAATGTGTGATTTCCTTTCTATAAGAGAAATATCAGCAGTGGACAAGGTAGACAATGCCTTCAGGAATGTGATTTCTTGAAAAGAAGAGTCAAATGCAGTACGTTTAGGCAAACCAAGAGCTACATTAGAAATCCTAAAATTTAAGGCATCTAAATCATTCTTCTTTCCCTCTACCCTTCACCCAATATTCCACTGGCATATCCTACAGATTTTTAGCTTGCTTCTTAGAGTTAATATTCTGGGAGTGGGGAGAAAGAAATCCATTCACAAGAATGCAGATCAAAGCCTGGAATTTCATGGCATACAGTCATCAGAGATCGCTGACTCAATTTTTTAAGCATGCAGACAGTCTGTGGGCTTTCTGGCTCTCACATACATATTTCTCAGTGAGTGAAGTCAATCTTCAGAGATTTTTCATGAGTCATTCCCTATCTAAATATTCTTTGTTGGTGCTAGGCTGATTCATAAGCAGGGAATCAAGACTTCAGCATCTTAAGGTGATTTATGTGTTTTCTAGAATCTTAGCTTACAAAGGTTGATTTAAGTCTGTGGATGAAAGCCTTACTAAATTATTAGAAACAGTTTTGCCTCACAGTTGTGACTGTTGGCCAACTGATCCATAGATTATTCAAAAGAGCTTTGAATCATAATCTGATTTGTTTTGCTTTGTATGATTTTAATGCTACTTTTTCAAGAATAGATTTGTATAGGCATACATAACTGCTATAAACCAAAACCAGAACAGTTTTACCAAGGAACTAATACTGCATCCCATGTTCCTGGATTTTTTAAATTTTTTTGCAATCAGACTTGTGCAACATCAAGCTGTTCCTTTAGCATGTGCTTGCCCTGATTACAATAGCATGTAAAGTTACATGATCTTTTCAAAGCCCGTTTTGTTCAAGTTCCAGAAAAAATTTCACACGCATGACGGAATTGCCTGCCGACATGTATTTTTAGACTAGCAATGCACAGTAAAATATTGAAAACTTCAGTTAAATGAAATAATCCTCCTAGCTTTATGCTGGGCACTTGCAGATGTTCTGTAAATAGTATATGCAGATACATGATTTGAAAGCTCATCTTGCACTTACGTCTTCCTTATTATTGCCTTTTTGTCATGTTGAATTTAGAAAAAGTCTTGCTGACATCTCATTAAAAAGCACGAGACTTAAAATTGTTATGGCACATTTTATTCAGAGTAATTAGCATGGAAACTGGCTTTATTTCCTCTATGCTTTAAACCATGAATTTGGAGATCCCTGGCTGTTGCAGACTATTTCTGAAAGATTCATAAAAGGTCACTAAGAAGAAAGCTCAGTACCAGTATTTTTTCATTTGGTTTAAAAGGAGAAAAGTGTTGGAGTCTAAAAATTTAAGGTAACTAAAACGCAGAGTTCTAAGTCCACATGCTGCTGATTTGTACACAGAGTTGCATATCAATATTTTTAATGTTGTTACGTAAATAGATGGTAATTGAAGAGAAGAAAACCCGGAACAGCTGTCAAGATAAAGACTGGTCAAAGAAAATGTGCAGACCCTCAAGACCAATGACCAGATCCATGAAAAGACAGATGAAAGGATCGTGTATCTAAATCATGTACCTCTGTGTGGGTAGAAATACTTCATCTGGTAGGGTAAATTATCCCTTTCAGAACTCAGCAATATAGCTGCTGGAGATCTTATTCATGAACTATGCTGTACTGTACCATTCACTACAGATATGACTTAATCTGCATTCCACCCGTCTAATGTAAAAGGCAACTTAGTTAAGAGCAAGGTTTCCTATTTTTCTGTTTGTTCAGTCTTATCTTTCCTAGGAAGAAAAATAGTGTAAGCTTAGAATTTTTTTCCTTAAATGAATAGCTTGTAAAGATTTCCACAAAGCCGCAACAGATTTTTAATGTTGCTATTAACAGGCAGTGTTTCTTGGTTTGAAAAAATTATTTGCTGCTTTCCAAAAACATCTTCTCTTGTTCTGCAAGAGTTCTTTTGATCTATGTATCTCATTTCCAGTTCAATACACCAAAGCCAAAGATTTCACAGGAGATAGCAATGTCCCCATACTTTGAGGGTTCTATTTACTAAATAAGGAACAAAGAGGAGATGGAGCCGTGCCAAAGCCGACCTTATCTGGATTCTGATCCTAATTGAATTAATAAAACTTAAGGAAACTCCTTCCACTCTGGAAGTAAAATCCTGAAGTATCAATATGAAATATTGTTTCTGCTCTCAGAAGGAAAATATGTTCACAATACAAGATTATAGGTACTGAGTTCAGAAGCAAGAAGTCCATAAAGCAGTTTTTGGACAAGCTGCTTCTTTGAACTTCAACCTAAAGCATTCACCCAGAACTGAAGGGAAGATGAAACATTTCAGAGACTTTAATTGTATACAAGAATGTGCGGAGACTGCAAAGCATAGAGTTATCTTCATAAAGTAACTGCTTTCTGTTACCTCTTTATAGCATCACTGTGGTGCTCAGGGTATGTAAGGTATTAGAAATAGTAGCAATATGGTTGGAATTACTAAGTTAAGTAAATGTTTATAAAGTAGTGGCATATAGGCCTTTTTTTTTGGATAGAAAAAGACATGATATTTGATCCACAATGCCACCTAAACTGAAGCTGGAGTTTAGAGTTGTTAATCCATGCATTACACCACAGATATACTCTTTTTTATCCAGTAAAAAAATCTGAAATCTCTCCCAATCAGTTTAGCAACTGTATCATTCTCAAGCCCTCACTGGGTGTCCTGTTTAGGTCCTCTTTTACTTATAACCTCTGCAAGTTGCAATCCGGTAAGAAAAATTACAATTTACCCCTATCTTTTTACAAGCTTCGAATCTGAAAAAACACATTGTTAAAGTATAGCTATGGTTACGTGCTGCTCCTGTACAGTTTCTGAACTGTTAAACTAACTCTCTCCAGATGTGGAAGTCTCAGTTTCAATAACCTCTTCTGCTTGTAGCTTGAGCACCAGTGTTACAATTCATAGAATCATAGAATCATTTGGTTGGAAAAAAACCTTTGAGATCATTGAGTCCAACCGTACCTGTCCACTACTAAACCATATTCCTGAGCACTTCATCTACCCATCTTTTAAACACCGGTGACTCAACCACTTCCCAGGCAGCCTGTTCCAGTGCTTGACAACCCTTTCGGTGAAGAAATATTTCCTAACACTTGGTTTAAATCTACCATGGTGTGACTTGAGGACATTTACTTTTGTCCTATTGGTTGTTACTTGGAAGAAGAGACCAGCATCCATCTCACTACAGGCTCCTTTAAAGTAGCTGTAGAGAACAATAGGTTTCCTTTGAGCCTTCTTTTCTGCAGACTAAACAACCCCAATTCCCTCAACTGCTCCTCATAAGACTTGTGCTCTAGAGCCTTCACTATCTTTGTTGCTCTTTGGACTTTATCACTCTTCTGTCCTACTACCCAGAAACGGGAAGCACCGGAAAGGTGACCCTATTTTGATGTGGAGCCTTCTTTCCCTTTTCTATTGAACCTGCTACCTTTTAAGTAAAGATTTGCTGGCCCAGACATAAGGAGTGAGGGATCTTTGTTCTCTGGGAGGGTTAGCAGGATTTTATTGCACCACAGAGGGGAAACATGAGTCCTATTCCATGTTAAACAGATCATTTTTAAAGTAATTCATGTTAATAAAAATAAGGATTAGATTCATGTATCTTTCCCTAGCTATAAGCAGGGCTATCACTTTCATAGAACTGTAAGATGTACAGTATTTCTCCTCATGAGATTCAAACCTTTTTATATCTTGCAGTTCCATTCATGTTCTATAGAAGCACAGTGCACACATTTCTTGAGAGGAATTTTTGCCTATTTTGGAAAAGGACAGTTATGCTGATCATTCGTTTCTTTTTTTGATTTGAGAACTCTTTTGTTCCTTAGAGGCAAAGCAAGTAGAAATGTGAACAAAATCTGAAAGACTTTATAAAAAACACTTGCCTAGAAGCGTATCTGCAGTACATATACAGCAAATGCTTAGACCATCTAAATTAGCTTTTCTATTTGCTGCTGCCTGCTCACTCACCCATCCTTCTGGAAATGTGGAAGGTCTTAATTTGCTTTTTTGTGTTCCCCTGCTTCATTGGCTGAGTTATGACTGACACTCATCAGGAGTTCATTCTGTGTATTATATCCCGTTTCAGTTTCTTGCTGTTGTTTATAGCAATACACAACTGAAGAAGATAAAATAGAGTCATTAGGAGCACATCCTGTCAGCCATTTCTTACTCAAATGGTAGTTCTTGTCTGTGTGCTGTACCACTCATTACAAAAGCAGTACTTGGGATGCCTGTTTATGGGAGAAGTTGTTTCAAGATAGCTCTTCAGGCGGCTTTACAGAGGAAGGTTTAGGCAATTATCCCATTTTAAAACGTGTGTGTGCCTGTGTGTCTACACTTTCTAGTTACTACTGCCCACTTTCAGCCATATTTGACAGTGTGGAAAAGTTCTTATAGTTCCTGCAAGTTTCATGAGTACAGACAAACACATAGAGAATTACTACATGTACCTTGATAGAGAGAAAGGTGAAGCTGGAGGTCACTCCTTGTCCTATATTGATAACATGTATCCCCAGCTCTCCAAACAGGTTGATTTTTTGGGGGGCTGTGATAGTATTAGAGAATCACAAAGCCGACCACTGCAGGCAAATATATAACAAGCAAAGCTTCAGTAATTCTACTGCTCATGTAAAGTCTTGTTAATTTGTTTTTTTCTAAAGCTCTATCCAAACTAAGGAATTTAAACGCTACCTAGTTATCATTATTATAACTTTGGCTAACATTGGCATTAGCAGTATTTAAAGAAACAAGGGAGCAACAAACATTAGCTAATAGTTTTTAAGTATGTCTTATTTCCCTAATCTAGACAGAGCCTTAATAAATTATATTCTGTCCTACACAGGGGTCAGTACAACACCTTCAGTTCTGTAGCAGTCCTAAAGTAGCTCATTTTTAGCCAAACTGAAGAAAGTAATATGGAGAGGTAGATTTCTCCCAGTGTTTAGACTTCTTTGGGGACATTAATAACTTGAACAATGATACAATCTATTTGCACATTAGAGGATTTTGCAGCAAAGATATGCTGTTTGGCAGATCTGTTAAGTATGAGTCAGCCAGACTATCATAGCCCTACATCAACAAAGTCTTTCAGGATTGCCTGTTTGGAAAGACAGTCTTTATGAGAAGTGTTATGCAAGTTCCTCAGCTGGTGAAAATGAACAAAGACCCCTGAGTTCTCAGAAAGCTCTACACAGTTACTCATAGCTCTAGTCCTTGGCAAATCCTAAATCACCTCTTCTTTAATGCATATGCCAGAACTTCAGATCCCACAAATCAAATCAGCATTGCTACATAAAATGATAGAGCTCAGAAACAGTTGATCTAGTCCAGTATATTGCAACAGCAGTTGCACATGCTGTCAGCTGATTCACAATTAGCCTAGAACATCAGTAGGTAAAACCAAATAAGCATCCAGCTTGTCTCCAGTCTTCTCAAATTTGCATACAGTAAACAATTTGTGATTTTTTCACTCCCATTGATACCCATTCAGGTACCTGGTCAGACTGAAAGACTTTTCATTCTTACTTCTGGTCCATCAATAAAGTCATCAGAGCCTGGGAAATTATACAGATGTGGGTGTCTATTCTAGATGAGAAGGTGAGACCACTTTCTCTTAAGTGAAGTGCTTAACAAATATCCATCATCTGCTATGGAAGGTGAGACATTTATGTCACATATGGTCATTTCCACTACAGACACTTACACGTAGGTGTTGGAATCTGAACTACCCCTTTTGAGCCAAGTAAAAAAAAATGTGCTTGGTATGGTGACAAAAGGGAGAAGCTCCCTTTGGAAAGGGAAAGCTTTCATTGTTTCCATGGAATGTATGGGTAGAGAACTGCAAGAGACGATTCAGATGCTTGATGGAACAAGTGTGATAGTGAGAGAACAGCTAGATTATGGTTATCAACAACAGAGAGTTCCTTGGTGCCTTCTGAAAACCTTTGAGGAAATATGTAATACTGGAGGTGTGCATAGCAGATGGGCAAGAACTACCACCTAGAAGAATATCAATGGAGTTCTCCTGTGAGGAAGCAGAAACAGACAAGGAAGGAGTGTTTGAAGTTAGTTGCACTGTTATGCATGATTTAATGGGGACATAAGGTCAAAGATAGCATGGGTATGTTTTATGTAGTACTAACAGAGCTGGAACAAAGAGCACAAGCTAAAGCAACAAGGATATATGGCAGTTGACTTCCAAGGATCTTCCTTTATTCTGTTATTTCTGGATGTGGTACTGGAATAACGAAGATTTTTGTGGTGGCAGTCAGGCTGTAGGCAGCCTGTGAAAGCAAGAGAAATAATGAAGTTTGTTACCTCTCCCATAGCAAGATGACATTTCGTGTCAGCTCTAACATTCATGCAGTATTATAAAACCACACAGTTATTTCCAAAATACTGTGATCTACCGTAGATGCAGAAACCTCATAATGTAGCATGAAAATGGAACATCCAGCTAGGATACACTGGGCAAAAGTTGTTGCTGAGGCTTGTACTTGTAATAAATGAGTTTAAAGAGAGACTGTATGAAAAAGATAAAGGAGTCTTACAGGTCAGAACTGACATGTTCTTAGGCTATTATGACTGACTTCATACCACAGCCACTAAAGCAAGAAACAGTAGAAAAAATATTGTTATGGAAAGGAATTATTGTTAAGGGCAGGATGAGGAATGGAGACCTAGGACCAAGTTCAGAACTCGTAAATTCAGATGCTGCACAGATGCGTGAGGATTTCTATGGATCAATGGATATATATCAGGAAGGACTAGCTATGGATTGTATTATCTGTGTGTTTTCCTTCCTAGTCTGAGCAGAAAGACAAGTGAGTGATGGCATGAGGAATTTTTAATGAGAAGCTCTTCCATGAATTCCACATCTTAC